>VDFB02075321.1:104529187-104681112 GCA_007258455.2 Sequoia sempervirens | reverse complement strand
CTCTCTCCCCTCTCTCTATCTATCCCCCCACCCTACCTAAATAAGTTCCTCTCACTCTACCCCCTCTTTCTCTCCCTCTATTAGGTCACTACCTCCCACAACCTCTCCCTCTCTCAAGTCTCTCACTCACAATCCCTCTCTCTCCCACTGCCTCTCACTACCTATCTCTCAAGTCTCTCCCTTTGGCACCCTACCTACATAACTCTCTCTTTCTCTCCATCTCTCTCTCCCCCCTCTCTCTCACTCTATTTACCCATCCCACCCTACCTAGCTAAGTCCCTATCACTCCAACCCCTTCACTCTCACTTCCTCTCTCTTAAACTCTCACTTTCCCCCTTTATCCCTCTCACCCCCTCACACTCTCAAGTCTCTCCCTTTGGCACCCTACCTACATAACTCTCTCTTTATCTCCATCTCTCTCTCCCCCTTCTCTATATCCCACCCCCGCACTTTTTCTCTCACTCCCTTTATCCCTCCCACCCTACCTAGCTAAGTCCCTCTGTTATCTAACCCTTTCTCTCCCACTCCCTCTCTCTTAAACTCTCACTTCCATTCACTCTCCCTCTCTCCAGACTCTCTCTCTCTCTCTCTCTCTCTCCCTCTCCCTCTCCCCTTCCCCCTTCCACCCTACATAAACAACTCTAGATCTCTCTCTCTCTCTTAAAATTCTCCCTCCCTTTAAAGAAATACATAAATACATACATACAAGCTTGCATAATACATATGTACATACAATCCTACATACATACAAGCATACATCTACATGTCCACATACAATCTTACATACAATATGCATGCATTGATACATACAGGCATACATGCATACATACATACATACATACATGCATACATACATGACATACAAGCATACAAACATACAAATATATAAACATACATTCAATAAAGTAGCATTTAACATAAAACAAGACTTAACATGAGCACGGTATATCACACTCGTGTTATGTCTTGCTAGACATGCTCCCCATAAACGAAAAAACCATGCCAAAACAAAGATATAATGTGCGCATGCTATATCTTGCTTTGGGAATCCCTGAGCCTTGGGATTGGTATTTTCCTTGGAATACCAAACCAAATGCTTCGAGGGGATTCGCAATGACTAGAGACGAGTTTTTACAAATTCTATACTTTTTCACATAATCGGGTTCATGCTCACCGTTAGGATTGCACATTGTTCAATATCAAACAAATCGAACATCTGGGTAATGTTAGGTTCTCTCTTAGCTATCCAACGATGTAATTTTTTTTACTTTCTGAAAATGTTGAGCCTTTCATCCATAATCTCTTTTGTTTGTCTCTTTTTTTGGAAAAAAGTAGTGTTTGGTGTTTTTTCGTTATAAATTAACCGTTCATCAAAATTTCAAATAAATTACATTTTTAGAAACTAGACTCCATTCTAAAATTTAAAAAAAAAAATCAATTAGTTTCTAAAATTTGTAGGGGTAGCACGGCCAAAATTCTGCTTTTTAGGAAGTGTCCACTTCGAAAATTAGTAAAAAATAAAATATTCATTAAAAAATTATCAGAAAAATCATGCATGAACTACATACTCTTAGCTAACTTTTGACCATAGCAATTTTAAAAATACTAAAAAATATTTCACCATACAAGGGTCATACAAGAGTTGCTATGTTATATTTTTTTGACAAAAACAAAAACAATTTGTGTACGTCCCTCATTTGAACCCCTTAATCTCAACCATTTTCAAAATAAGTTAGTAGTTTAGAAAGTAGACTCAAAGAACTTTGATCCTTGTTTTTGTTCCATCTCAAAATTTTGAGTGTAACTATCCTCAATTTCACATCCAAGGTCAGTATTTCTTGATTTTAGAAAAAAGTTGTCTACCTAAGTCCCCTTTTTGGGAACCATCTTTGTGCACTTACCCTATATTCTTTTAAATTCAAGGAATATAGAATTGAAACATGATATTTCAATAAAAAACAACCTATAATTCCTAACTAGCTGAATTTTTCACAATATAATTAAACAATAGCTTAACTTTATTTTTGCTTCCATTCTATTTTCTCCTTTTATGAAATACATGTAGAGAAGGGGGTCTCACTAGACACTCAAGACTATTAGGTCATGGAAGAGCCTAAGGGAGTGAACTTCCCTAAACTACCTCAAACTACCTAATAAGTTTTAGAAGGAAGGGATGTGCTAAAAAGGAAGGGAAAACAAGACTTTGTTTCCCTTCTACTTATGGAAGATGTGTTCTAGAATCGGGTAAGCTAACCATAGAGGTCTCAGACTACAAACCAGAGAGCTCTCTGCTAGAGGATGGAACCACAGGGATTAGACTTTAATGCACCATGTTGGAGTCTCAAAGACATGTTGTCATCTTGTACAAACATAGGGTCAAGTAGAGCCAGAAACATGCAAGGTCTAGTAACAACCCAGATGTTCTAGTTTTACAGTTTGATAAAAACGTATGAAAATGAAAAGTACTACAAGAAGAATACTATGAAAGCTACTCTAATAGAAAAATTTTAAAGAAAGAAGAAGAATGCCAACTTACTCAAGGTACAGTTATCCAAATAGCTCCAAGCAATTGAATAGCACCTACACACATAGTACGAAGAAAAATGTTGGGGCTTGTAGCGTCAAAAAAAGTAACCCTTTTTCACGCTTAGTTTGGTAACTAATAATTAATAATAAAATGTACTTAATTGTGCCTTATTTAGGGTGTTTTAAATATTTTTCTTACACTTTCACACTAATCTAGGGCTTCATTAATTAATTGATATTAATTGAGCTTAATTGGCCCCTTTAACTCAAATCCAAGCCTCATTTATTGCATTTTCCAAAGGATCTATCCCGATACTCATTCATGATATGGCATAAAATTTTAATTGGAAAGGTTTGTGTCTTAGAAAACTATGCTAGGACCCATTCGCCACTTTGGGAAAATGAGTCCTCCTTACCCAAGACACCCTTTTTTAAACATATTTGAGGTGGGTCTTCAATATTATTTCACCTCCCTGAAACTTGGTCCTAGAAAATTGTACTAGGACCCATTTGCCACTTTGGGCGAATGGGTCCTCCTTACCTATGAAACCCATTTTTAAACTTATTTGTGATGGTATTTTAATGATTTTCAATCCTAGATCTGATGTCAGATTGGATTATTTAAATTTTGGGGTTAAACCTTAAGATAAACTTATAAATACAAGGTTAATTCACATAGTTTCATCTAATCAATCCTAAGAATCTTTATGTGACTTCATGAGATCAAAAGAAAGAGAATTATAGAGCATTATAGAACATTTCAAAGGAATTCAAGGGAATATTATCAAGGTTTTATTGCATCAATTCAAGATTATATCATCATGTCAAAGGCATAATGCATCAAGCATGTAGTTGATCTAGTGTGTTGATATAGTATTGAAGATCCATTTGCAAGCATTGTTTCACATCCGATTCAAGATCAAGATCTGCATTCTACATGGCCACTTCATGTTAGCTTGCAGATTTACATTCCAAGACATCATCCAAGGTATCACTTTTCATGTTTCATGTTTCATTATTTCATCACAAGGTTTAATTACCTAAATGGGGTTTGACCAAGGAAAACCCATATTTTCTAAAAATAAAAAAAAAATTCTCCTCTTGGATGTGTGGTTGTACGTTTTTAGGTTGAAGATCAAGTGGAGAACAAGATTGAAGCAAAATTGTCAAAGTTGCAAAGTTGTCATCCATATTCTAAGAACATGAAAATGAAGCTACAAAATTTGTTTCAAATTTTCGGTAGTTGAGCACCAAGGACCTAGAAGTGTAGAAATTGAAGACAAAAGCCTAGAAATTAGATTTCAAAAACCCTAATAGGGACCCATTCACCACTTTGGGTGAATAAGTCCTTAGTGACCTCAAAACAATACTTTTTCAACAAGGTATACATTGTTTCAACCTCTTAAAACTTCCCTCATTATTGTTATAATAGTTACGAGTGTTTTCTGATTGTTATTTTCATCATATCTTGCATATAATTATATGTTTCATAGAAAAAATTAGTGGTTCAACATCTTGATAAACCCCATTTTCCCTTAAAATATAATGGTGAACCCAAATTATTGAACATTGTAATTTTTTGGTCTTGGAGTATTTCTTCTCATCCTAGGTTAGATATTGCATTTATTTGCATTGAATTAGATCTCATTTAGGATTTCTTACTTTGCATTCAAACTTACATCTCATCTAGGGTTTTAGAATTGCATGGTGTTGAATTCCTTAAATCTAAAAAATAAAAATAAAAATCAATCATCTTGCATATCATTTAGATCACATAAATTTTCATTTGAAAATAAAAACCAAATTTCATATCACACTAGGTATTTTCATTCATCATTTTACCACCTTTTCAACTTGCATTTCATAGTACATTTGTAGAATTGAAACTAAAAGATACTGTTACAGACCTAAAACTAAAACACATTGAAAAAAAGCTTAAAAATAAGTTAAAAACATTTCAAAAACCCTAATTTAGGACCCATTCACACAAAGTGGAAAATGAGTCCCTGATCAGGTGTCGATTTGAATTTTCTGGAATTTGAAATCCCTATTTTATGCTTTTATTTGCTACTATTACATTTTTGTTTTAGTTTTCTAATTTTCTGTTTCATTAAATTCATTGAATCTATCTTAATTTTCTTCATTTAGTGCCTTGTAAAATCAAAATTGCATTTACAACATTTCATTGGATTTTGTAATCAATAAATTGCATTGTTTAGAATCTGAAAATTGTATTTCATTCTAGGTCCTTGCATTGCCTCTTTCCATTCTAGGTTTGCACACTAAGTTTGTAAAACATGTATGAGATTTACAACTTGGTGTCCTATTAGCAATACTATTGTAAGATGTAGTTTGAGGCTCATGTGATCTTGTGATATCTCACTCATTGTGGATCTTGGGTTTTTTGGCTCTCTTTCTAATAGTGTTGATAATCAACCCTCTATGGCTCATAGTTTGCATAATTCATTTCCCATGACTTCACTTCCTACAACCAATGCATGAGCTTAGTTTTAACAACACTATCCCTACCATCACTAGTTTTACTCAAGCTTGGGGGTGTACTCATAGCCAAGGTGGAACTTCAGTTCCATCTTCTACAATACTGATATCCATTCCTACATACACTAATACTCAACCTACCACAAAAATCCAACCTACTAGCAATGTGAACACTTCCTTAGGTATTTCCACAAGGAATCCTTCTATATTTGTGCATTCAAATACAATATCTCCTCAACCATCCACCTTCACCAAATTAAAATTCACTTTCCCTCCGCATACATACACTAATCCACCTTATTCCTCTCCATCTTACAATCACAATGATGCTTTCCTTAACTCACTTTTGCAAAGCATGACATCCCTTCAACAACAAGTTACAACCTTACAACAAAACAACAATGATCAACCTTGGAAATACATTAAAATGAATCCACTATCCTTGGAGATATTAAGAGCACAAATGCCACAAGGTATAGAAGTTCCCTGATTCGAGAAATATGGTGGGAAAGGAGATCTTGTTAGCCATGTTTTCGCTTTTACAACCTTGTATAGTGATTTCATCTTTGAAGATAAACTCTTGGCTAAGATATTTCCTAGGTCCTTGAAGGACACTTCTTTATATTGGTTCTCTTCTTTATTGAATAATTCAATTGGTTCATTCAATAAACTTGTTGATTCCTTTTATAACCACTTCCACATTCACATGGGTCCCAAGATGACCCTTGCTGATTTAATGACATGCAAAAAAAATGATGATAAGAAAGTGATTGATTTCATAGCAAGATACCAAACACTTTATTCACAAGTAAATATTAAGATTCCTAATGTTGACCTTCAATGAATTTTTATTTCACACTTACAAAACAAACTCTGAAGAAAACTTGAAATGTTGAGATTTCCATTCTTTACATACTTATGTACAACACTTCGTGATTATGAAAATATGACTTTCAGTTGTGATGTGAAAAATCCCCCTAGTCATCTTGAAAATTCCAAATCCACAACTCAAAATAGTTACCAACCTTTCAAGAAGTAGAAGGGATTTTTACGATTGAATTCCCCTCAACAAAGTCAAAAAACCAATAACCAAGTGGCTGCTATAAAGATGAAAAATCCTTTTGGAGATAGGAATAGATAGCTCACTCCTCTACCCAATACCCTTCACGGTATCATGCTACAACTTATTGAAAAGAACATGGTTACCTTACCTCCTATTAAAGAGCGTGATCCTAATATACCATTTCCTACAGGATTTCACTAAAACTCTTATTGCCATTATCACCAACAAAATGGACATGGTATGAAATATTGTAAGCATCTTAAACATCTTGTGCAAGAACTTATTGAAAATAATTAACTTCAAATCAGGGCTGTGAATGATTGAGGTAATAAGTTTGTAGCCCCTCCTAATCAAAATTTACAAATCTTTACCAATCCCATGTCGAAGCACATCGTTTCATTTGTCAAAGCTAGCAAAATGAAGAATAATGTGATGAATGTTGACACAGATGATGAAAACATAAAAAGATGAAAATGAAGAATAACTGAATAAAGCAGTAGCATTTATCGAAGCTAGACCTTACAAGGGCTCAACTAAAAATCCTCTTGATATTTCTTTCTCACAAAATGACATACTTAAATGTGCACCTGATGGTCCTCTTTACATAGCTTTATGAATCAATGATAATCCCACTAATGGGATATTAATTGATCCCGTCTATGGAGAGAATGTGATTATTGAAGAATTACTATTTGTGCTTGAAATTTATCAAGATACATATGATAAATCGAAAGCATGGATCAAGATGAATAATGGTTTTTCTTGTCCTATGATAGGCTCAATAGATATCCCTTTAGAACTTGGACTGAAAACATTAAATGTCTCATTCACTATCATCTTGCAATTGGACCAATTTTGTGTGAAGTTAGGCTACTCATGGATTCACTCCATGAATTTCGTCCCCTTGGTTGTGCATAAATTTTTAAAGTTTCCATTTGGAAATAATATCTTTATTGTACATCATAGTGGGTTTAATCCTTCGTCTTCTCGAGGGACCTTTTCATTGGATTTATTTTGGCCCAAGCCTATGGAACCTATAAGCCTCATGAGGAATTATTTTTCAAATCCTATCAAAAGTTCAAGGCAAAGCATATAAAAAAATTATCCCTTTGAAACATGCCTCAACCTATGAATGAACCACCTATCCTTGACGAAACAATGATTGAACCGAAAGCCCTTCCAAACATCCAAGAACAACCTACAACAAATCATCTTGAAATTTCTTATAAGAGAACACAAGATAACCAAAACAATACCATTTTCCCTCCTAAAGTTAAACAAGTTTACAAAGCTAAAGAGAAAGTGGTTGAACAACCTCCTTTCATTTATTTTGTTCCTCCCAAGGAAGAGAAGAAACCTTTGATTGACAAACCTCCTCTTACACAAACATAAATTGATAATAGATTGAAACAAAATCAAAGTGCTAGAGAGCATAGGAATAGACATCATGCTATTTTTCATATGTTACAAACCAAAGAAGATAAGAAAAACATTGAAAATCAAAATATGAACTTACCTGAAGCAATGCATGATGATTTTATACCCTTTCTGCAACATAAACAAGAACATTCCATGGACATTATCATTCGACCTCACATTGTGATTAATCTAGATGATGAAATTAACATTACAAAGATTGATGAGAAAGTGCATAATGAATTAAATACATTGTTCTCCTCTTCTATGAACTTAAATGAAAAATATCCTAAAAGCAGTGTTGAACTTGGTGCTTCCCCTATTTCAACACTTTTTTTTGTTCCTTTGGCTAGTTGTTTGCTTTCTGTTTATACATATCAAGATTGGGATGCAAATGACCTACTATAGGTTGACTCGAATGTGCCTTACTAGTATTTTTATTTTTCATGTTTCTTTATGTGATTGCATATGCATAATGTGACCCTCCATGATGTTTCATTTGATGTATGTCTCTCTTTTTGTGTATTCCTCTATATGTACTTACCCTCTTCTCTATGTCGTAAACTCTTCATCTTTTTCATTTTTCTTGTGTTTTACTTTTGGGGATGATGCAAGGCATTAAGACATTTATGTCTCTTCCATGTTGACCCAAAGTATTTTTCTTTGTTTTCACTCTCTTTGTGTTATTATTCCAGTTCTATGAGTATTTGGGAAATGATGACAGTTTTGAGCTCTAAAAACAAAATTGTAGAAAAGACATACAGGTTGACCCTGAATCCATAGATCCCTTATGTATGTTTGGGGGAAACCCCTCCCTCCTTGTTCATGACATAGTTTTATTTCAAAAACATATGACTTGGCATAGGGTTTTCTGAGGAAAGCTATCATGTCTTAGGAGAAAACATTGGCTACTTTAAAGTAGTTGCTCATAGTAATGGTGTTAGCAACTGCTTTAAGGTGGGGTCATACATCGATGACATCTTTTGACATTTTACATATTTCATGATGAGATTTTATTTTTTCTTATGACGTGTCCTTTTGTTGGTGGTGTCAATGGGTTTGATGTCCTCCAAGAGCATGATATTTCTAAGAATTACAATTTCCCTTAGTGGCATGATGCGAATGAGGCATCCCATAAGTGGTGATTTTATACTATTGACTTTTACTCTCATGGAGACATTAGGCTTGATGTTCCCTAAGAAGAAGACCTTACACGAACAAAGAAAAATTCCCTTTAACAAAAACTTATAGACATACCATTGAAAAGAATTCAAAATTATAGCATTGTGGTGCCTTATCAAAGTTTTAAAGAGGATAACTTTGGTATGGTATGGGAGGCTAATATGATTTTCTCATTTTCTACCTCATTGGGATAACTCACCTAGTGGACGGTCGAAGGTTCCACTACCCTAGAGTGAGCACACATGTTACAGAAAAATAACCTAGATATGTTCCACATCGTGTTGGACTATTGAAGCTTGATCCTTGTTAAGAACAAACAACCTAGATGTGTTCCACATCACATTGGACCATCAAATCTTGATCCTTTTTCTTGGACAAAAAACCACGTTCCACATTGTGTTGGAATGATTGTGCTTGATCCTTTTTTTTTCTTTGTTTTTCTTGGTATTTAATAGGGTATGACTATGTATCTTTGTTATTTATGCATACTTAAGTGTCTTGAATTTATACTTTAGTGTGAGTTTTTCATGGGGGAAAACTCTCACTTAAGTAGGGGAAAAATGTAGCGTCGAAAAAAGTAACCGTTTTTCACTCTTAGTTTGGGAATTAATAAATAATAATAAAATGTACTTAATTGTGCCTTATTTAGGGTGTTGTAATTTTTTTTCTTATACCTTCACACTAATATAGGGCTTCATTACTTAATTGAGGTTAATTGAGCTTAATTGGCCCCTTTAATTCAAATCCAAGCCTTATTAATTGCATTTTTTGAAGGATCTATCGTGACACTCATTAATGATATGGCATAACATTTTAATTGGAAAGGTTTGTGTTTGAGAAAATTGTACTAGGACCCATTCACCACTTTGGGCGAGTGGGTTCTCCTTACCTAAGAAACCTTTTTTTTAACATATTTTAGGTGGGTTTTTGATATTATTTCACCTCCTCAAAACTTGGTCCTGGAAAATTATGCTAGGACCCATTTGCCACTTTGGGTGAATGGGTCCTCCTTACCTTGGACACCCCTTTTCGAATTTATTTGTGGTGGGATTTTAATGATTTTGAATCCTAGATCTGATTTTATATTGTATTATTTGAATTTTGAGGTTAAACCTTAAGATAAGTATAAATACAAAGGTTAATTCACATAGTTTCATCTAAGAAATCCTAATAATATTTATGTGACTTCATGAGATCAAAAGGAAGAACATTATAGAGAATTATAAAGCATTTCAAATGCATTCAAGGACATATTATCAAGGTTTTACTGCAACAATTCAATAACATATCATCATGTCAAAGGCATAATGCATCAAGCATGTTGTTGAGCTAGTGTGTTGATGTAGTATTGAAGATCCATTTGCAAGCATTATTTCACATCCAATTCAAGATAGAGATCTACATTCTACATGACCACTTCATGTTAGTTTGCAAATTTACATTCCAAGACATCATCCAAGGTATCATTGTTCATGTTTTATGTTTCATGTTCATGTTTCATTATTTCATCACAAGGTTTAATTACCTAAATGGGGTTTGACCAAAGAAAATCCCTATTCTTTGAAAATCAACAAGTTTTTCTCCTCTTGTATGTGTGTTTGTAGGTTTCTAGGTTGAAGATCAAGTGGAGAACAAGATTGAAGCAAAATTGTTAAAGTTGAAAAGTTGCAAAGTTGTCGTCCATATTGCAAGAACATGAAAATGAAGCTACAAAATTTGTTTCATAATTTCACAAGCAAAGTACCTAGAATTGTAGAAATTGAAGAATAAAACCCATAAGTCAGTTTTCAGAAACCCTAATAGGGACCCATTCACTACTTTGGGTAAATGAATCCTCAGTGACCTCAAACCAACACTTTTTCACTAAGGTACACATTGTTTCAGCCTCTTAAAACTTCCCTCATTATTTTTATAATAGTTAGGAGTTCTTTCTGATTGTTATTTGCATCATATATTGCACATAATTGTAAGTTTCATAGAAAAAATTAGTGGTTCATCATCTTGATAAACCCTATTTTTCTCTAAAATAGGGCTATGTTTTAAGGTTTTCCTCATTCAAACCCCTGTTTCAATGTTCCCACCTCCATGGACAACCAATAGAAAACAAGATTGAGAAAATAGATAGAGAAGTAGATAGAAAAGACACAATATAGTAGAGAGCAATGACAACTTGGATGCTACTCTACAAGAACGATAATGAAAATAAGAAAATAGACACAATATCACATTCCCTTCTACATGCACTCAAGGCTGATAGAGGAAGAATAAGAACAATATCACCATTATAGAGCTTTGTGAACCTACAATAGTGATGGCTTTCAAGCAAGTAGAGGTTGTAGAAATCAAGTATGAAGTTTCTAGAAGCATTAGAATGATTAAGAGAGTGGTTGGAATGAAGAATTAGCTTGAGAGAATGAAAGAAGTTTATTGATGTGAGTTCAAATAGAAAATTGGAGGTAAATAGTCATTCTTGGTAGTCAAGATTTGATAGTGGGATATTACACTTGCAGGAAATAACTAGTATCATATGTCCTTACCATTTCCTAACATAGGAATCTTGTCAGGAAATTAGCACAGAACACAAATTTCTACACAGTGCGCACATGTACCTAACACAAATTCCCTTCATATATGCTAGACGATAGGGACACGTGGAAAAGATGGACCAAAAGTGGTATCTTTTTCCATTATTGGACTTGTAAGGCTAAAATGAAGGTAAATGAATTAGAAATTGCATAGGGTGTAAATTTACGCCATTACATTTTTCCCCCACTTTAGCGAGCATGTGTTAATGCATATGTGAGCTAAAGTAGAAAGAGGTTGAATAGAATGTACTAAAATATTTGAGGAAGCAGATATTCAATTCGATGGACCTTGACGTGACAGTGAGCTCCACCAAGATGTGAAGATGACATGGGTTTTTGATCCTACAAAGCTAGCTGCTATCTCACTAGAAACATGTTAGGCTATAGAAAAACATGTTAGGTGAAAAAGTGAATCATAATAGACACAATTTCATAAGACACAAGTAACACAATTTTGACACAAGCTAGCATAATAAGGCACGGTTTGATTAGATAGACACAAGACACACACTAATCATATAGATAAGTTTGTGGTTGCTGCAAACTGCGTTGCAGGATAGTCACAAAAAATATGGGTCTAGTCAGGCTGCCCCAAACTAGACACCAAGATATAAGATGTTTGAAACTAGGACACACGACATCAAATATTAGATAAAAGACACAAAGGAAACCCCCTCAAGACATCAAGACACTAAGGAATCCTTCTTTAAGAAATAATTTTTCAAAAGGGGGTTCTTTTAGTAGGGAGCCCTTCAAGACATCAAGGCACCAAGGCACCCTTTTGAAAGATCATGCCATTTGAAAGACACTCAATTTTTTGCAAGTGATTCTATCATCAAGGAATCCTTTTGATAGAAATTTCATCAGGGAATCCATTGAAAAGAATGCTCCTTTTTCAAAGGAAAGTTTTCAGATTCTTTCATTAGAAAGAATACTCCTTTTTCGAAAGGAGAATTTTGAGACTCTTTCACTTACATGATCCTTTTCGAAAGAAAATTTCATCAAGTGGTCCTTTTTTAGAGAATACATCCTTTTGAAAAATTAGATTTTTCAACAAGGGATTCTTTTATCAAGGAATTCATTGTAATTTAGAGAATTGACACCAAGAAATCCTTTTGAAAGAATTCATCATGTTGAAAATTAGAAAAGCATGATATCCCCCCCTTAGGATGATCTGTGATGTGCTAAGGAGAACATGGCATCCTAAGGAAAGAAATGAGAGGCATAGATGTTGTGGCACACAACAGATGACAAGATGTATCTATGGTATGTTATCATGCATGCGAGGGACAACACAATGAATTGATAACATCAAGAAGCATATAGATAGAGATGAATAAATTAAGAGATAGGTGGATCTAAGAATTTAGGGTCACAATTGTTCATAGATATATATAATATATTATATAGTATATGTATGAACTACCATCAATCCCCAAATTGCTCAAAACATGAAGAATGAAACATGAAGACAACGTAAAAATAAAAAATTGGGTCAACATGGAAGAAGGCCTAAATGCCCCCAACGGTTTGCATTGTCCCTAATAACGAAAAGAAATTTTATGACACATAGAAGAATGATGACACAAATAGAAGAAATGCACCATGTATTTTTCCACCTATATCCAAGTACCTATAAGAGTAGTAAGGGTCCTCCAGGAAGGATCACAAACATAAAAAGACAAGCATGGGTGAACACAAAAACAAAAATAAATCTAATATAAAAATGTAGAAGAGGCACAACCCTAGTCCTCATTGACCAACATGTCATCCTAATTTCAATATAGATCATTACAATTGGAGGGAGGATGATCCCACAAGGGTGGGATAGCAAGGGTAGTACCCTCTGACCTGCCTACAATAAGAGCCAAGGAAGAAGGCCCCTAGTGGTCTTATTTGTCAAGCTCCTAT
This sequence comes from Sequoia sempervirens, assembly GCA_007258455.2. Lineage (NCBI taxonomy): Eukaryota > Viridiplantae > Streptophyta > Pinopsida > Cupressales > Cupressaceae > Sequoia > Sequoia sempervirens. Next base: position 104,667,930 of record VDFB02075321.1, on the reverse strand, counting down.
GAAGAAAAGGTCATCGATTTCATAAAAATAAAGGATAGAGCTAGGATATCATGAACCAAGATAAAAATGCACTTCTTAGGAGTTCACTATGTCAACTTGGCAAGAGAAAGACAAAATGCCCAAGAGTCACTATCGACCTCAATAAAAAGGGTAGTCACAAACTCCAGTGAAGCGAGGGCTACCTCTGTGATAAGGACAACACAAGATAAGATAGAACTAGCCTCCAAAGGAGAGGAACCCCTTTATGACCATCATGTGCAATGAGGTCATCCTCCAACTTATGCTTCAACGGAGGATGCAGTATCCCCACAAAAGAAATAGAAGTGGAGGAAGAAGAAGATAGAGTTGTAGAGGACACCACCTTTGTGTTAGGTATGTCAATGGGATGTCCAGGAGGGACATCAGAAGAGGAGGCTACATGGAGGGAGCGATGAAGACCTGCACCCTTTTAGGGTGAGCATGATCAAGACCCATGTAAAACAAAAGTGATGGGAACTGAAGCAGGAACAATAGAAGAAAGACGAGCAACAAAAGAAGATGTAGAAATAGATGCAAATGGATCCCCCTCCATCTTCTATGAGGCACTATGTTTTATGGCTAGAGAATTTCACCTATGCTTTCACTTACATGCAAACTGGTCACGTCATCTACGAGAAATAGAGGATGCGGCCTGAGAAGAGGCTTCGAGATTTTGATCAACTATAGGAGCATCCTTCACAACCATTTCTACTAGAAGGGTGGCTTCCTGAGTAGGAGCAGGATGAGGAGGCATAGAAGTAGAAACAACAACATGAGGAGAAATAGACACTAGAGCCTTAGTGGTGGGCCTCTTCCCATTATTTATTTGAAGGATAGGTGGAAGAACAATTGAAGGTTACAGAGACTAAGATGCAAGAATAACCCCACAAGGATAATTCCCCTTTCCATAGACAATGGGTCAGGGAACCGTGAGAAGAATGGGCAATTGAAAATCCTAACACTTCACCTTCTTCCATGCGAGCAACATCACACTCCTCATGCAAGGCACAAAATCTTGAATTGAGGAGGCCGCCACATGTTTGGAAATATATGGAAGCAGAGTAGAAGATGCAAAAGGAGAAGGCTCTAGAGCATGAGAAATATTCTTCTTCCCTTTAGGTGAGGCAAAATAAATAACTCGCTATTGCGCTATCATGTAGGCCTTCATGGAAATAGCATAGGGAGACACAGGAAAAATAGCCTTTGATGCCAATCCCCTAGTCTTATATTTAACATAGGATCGATATAAAAATATACCCTTGGAGGGAGAGGTTTGACTAGGGCAGGCCAAAAGTGATCCAAAGAGAAGCCCCCATGTGACACTAATGGTTTATAGCTCATATGATGAACCACGTGCACAATGCCCTCATGGAGGAATTTTTGAAACTTGTCGACTATAGATGAAACACCATTCATAGAGGCTAGCCATGGAATGCCTAGCCTAAATTTGAGCAAGTTAGATTTTGGGATCACAACAAATGACACATCAACAACCTAGGGTCCTACCAAGAATGACAAAGAAATGATGCCCATAGGAGCAATAGAAAGTTTGTCATGAGTATGAAGAGTGGCCTATGAGTCTTCATATTTCTCCTTATGTAAACATTTTATGAACAAGGTTTCCTCCATTATCACATTCACCCAACTTGTCGGATCAACCATGACACCTGCCACGATGTTACCATTAATCTGAGTAGAAATGTACAATGGGGAAGGCTCCCTATTTAATGACAAATCACGTGAGGTAAATTTTATGTAAGGCATAACACTTGCATTCCCAATAGGAGGAATATGTGTGAAAGAGACCATGTTCACGTACTCAAATAGAACTAGCTCAAAAGATGTAGAAGACTGTGTGACTAGATTTGTAGAGTGAGAAGGAAATGAATTAGTATAAATTTGTAACTCACTGTTAGACTTGGATACAAATTTATTAGATAGAGTTTAATTTCCTTCCATCAAGACAAATAGTCCCATTGTCAATGCGATCTTGAATCTTGTGACATAGGTGTACGCATCACTCAGTGTCATGTCTGTGCACTTGATGAAATTGACAAAAAATTTTGTGGGTCATACCACTCAGGATACGACTTGGAAAGAGGTCAAACTTCTAGCAATATTAAAATTTTATCTTCTAGCAACTTTTTCAAGGCAACAGTATAGGATTCAGATAGTTTTGTAAAATCCCTATTGTGTCCTATACCTTTTTCTTTAGATGTAGAGACCACGTTTGCAATACCCTTATTCCTTCTATTATCACCAGCGACTAATATTAATGACCAATTATTGAGATAGAAGCACAAGGATGAACCCTCCAATTGAGTAACTGTTTGTTGGTATTTATGCAACACTACACAAAGATGTGCAAAAGAAGGATACTTCATCAAGGAAAACTTTTCTTGTGATTGCTTTTATAAGTTCTTGATGGAGGCCTTCTAAACATCAGAATCAAGTAGAGGATAAGAGATTTGAGAAAACAATGCTTGATAGCAAACGATGAAGTCAATAAGTTTTTTATGGTCCCCATACTTGGATTAGACGATATTAGAGAAATCCATCTTTGAATGGCCCGATGTTAGCCTAGAACTGTCTCAAGAACTGATTCACCAAATGATCAAATGAGAAGATAGAATTGTCTGACAAGGAACAATACCAATCAAGAGTAGCATCCTTGACAGAACACATAGAAAGCTTCACCAACAAATCATCATGGTGGAAGAAGTTAGTGTAGAGGGCATTAAATACCGACATGTACATTTGAGGGTCTCCATGACCACTATAATTTTTAAACTTTGGAATCTCCATTCCTTGAGGGATATGAGTGTTCAGAATGGTAATGGACAAAGGAATATGATGAGAAAATGATTGAAACATAAGTTGAGAAGAAGAGGCATAGGTTTGCCAATTGGTTCTACATTTGTCCAATATTATGAAACAAAGTGTTCAAGATGGGATCATAGGATGAAAAATACCATTGGAACTACCATCAAAATGACCAACCTCCATGCCAATAGAGACCCCACCACTAGAGCTAGTAGGAATTTCAACATTGTCACCAATAGTAGAAGCATTAGGAGTGACAGAATTGAAACCTAAAGGTACCTTATTTTCCTTAAAAGTGGGGATATGCTTTGGCTTAGAGGTGGTCTTAAGAGAAGGATCGGTCTCAGCCATACATACTGACACTCTAGGCATCAAGACTTCTAGTTGTCTCTTAGCATTCTCAGAGCCAAGATCTTGGATGGTGCTTGAGTTAGAATTCTATGCTAGGACATGAGTATCTACAATATACACAACACCTCAGAGAAGTTCTATGCAAAGCAACTTCTTTCCCTAGATAGAAGGCTTGGATAATATGAGTGGTATTTGGAAAAATATAAAACTCTTTCCCAAGCAACTATTATTGTAGAAGAGGTAGACGAAGAAGTAGAAGGTGTAGAAATGTGAGAGGAAACTTCCCAAAATGGATTGAAAAATATAGTAGACATTACTAACACTAATTCCTCAAAGGAAGGACCACTCCAACCAAACGAGACCTTCCTAGATTCCATTTTTATATGTTGTAGACTTCTTCTAAAAATGTGTCCAGAGGTCGTAGATTGGGTCATAAGCTCATAAGGGTTCACGAAACACGAATCTGTAACACACCCAAGATGTGAGAGAACAAATGAAAAGAAGGATGTTCACATCGGGTTCACCAAAATGTAGATAAGGGGGATTCACTACCCTCGAGACTCTTAGGCCATGAAAGAACCTACAAGAGAAAACTACCCTAAACTACCTAATAAGTTTTAGAAGGAAGGGACAAGCTGAAAAGGAAAAGAAAATAGGTCTTTATTTCCCTTCTACTTATGACAGATGTTTTTTAGAATTGAGTTATTTGACCATAGAGGTCTCAGACTACAGACTAGGCAACTCTCTACGAGAGGATGGAAGCGTAGGGGTCAAACTTAAGCGCATCATTCTGGAGTCTCAAAGATGTATTCGCATCATGTTGCACCGTAGAAAAAAGTACCCTTTGCTTGACATGGGAATATTTCATGATAAATTGACTTAATGAGATCTTAATCTAGTGTTGTGAGGTTTTTCACATCCACACTAGTTGTTAGACCCTTTCAAATGCATTAAACGATGTCTTGTAAAGGTGTTGTAAGGTGTTGTAAGATACTTTCACACTTTTCTAGAATTAATAAACCCATTTCTCACTAATTCAACATTATAAAATGTGTTTAATAACATTATCACATCAATCCAAAAGGCTTGTAAGATAAACTTAATGATAAAATAGTGTTGTAATGTGTCTTGCACATTCACATTAGTTCTTGTGCCTTTCTAGGCTAAGTAGACCTCATTTTAGTGTTGTAAAGTGTATTTAATCACTCTTTCACATCGAATTTTGTGTCCCAAGCCCTAACTGGAATTCACATCATCACTAAATAGGCCCCTATTAACCCACATTGTGCATCCTGAGGCTTAAATTGATCAAATACCTAACAAAGTTACAATATAAACCTTATTTCCTCATCTCTTGGCATCTTAGCTGTTAATTTAGCCCTTGTGGGACCCATTCACCATACATTGTGAATCAGTCCCATCCAGATGGGATCCATTCACCATGGGTGGCGAATGAGTCCCATTTGGCTCATTTTTTACCTTTGAGCGAGAAAAAAGTGAAATTTAAGTTTATTATTTCTTCATGTCGGCCTATGATGAGGTATTAACGGGTGAAATAGGTGAAATACCTATAAATATAATTCTTTAACCCTAAATAACATTCAATCTTCATTATTCATCCACCAATATTCCATCTCAAGTCAAGCAACTTAGGGTTTTATCATTTCAAGGCATTATGACATCAATTTTTAGACTTTCAAGGGAAAATCCTTCATGTTTTTCTGCAAAATTTCAAGATCAAACATCATGGAAAGGTAATAAACTCCATTATTACATGTTTCATTCCAATCTTTCCTCATTTTGGTTTAATTACCTAAGAGGGGTTTGACCAAGGCAAATCCCCATTCAACATCTCTCTCTCTCTTGTCTTGTTTGTTTATAGATTTAGGACTCTTGGAAGCTTGGAAATCATTGAAGATAAAGTTTCAAGGTTACTAAAGTCTTCTCCTCATTCAACAAGTCAAAATATCAACAAAAACCCATTTTCAGACCTGTAAATTAGAGTTTTAGAAGCATACACCTGTAGGAAGTCAAAGTGTAGATCGGAAGCTCCAGATTCCACTATTGAAAATATAGAAATTCAAAAGTGGACTCATTCACCATGGGTAGTGAATGAGTCCCAATCCAAGGTCAATTTTGAGTTTTCTACATTTTTGGGTACCCATTTGTCAGAAACAGGTTCTGACTCAGTTTTGCAGAGCTGGCACTAATTCGTCCAGAATGGCAAATGAGTCCTAGCAAGCTTGAAAATTAGCATTAGCAACATTTCAAATTCCATTTCTAGTCCTCATCCACATTCCATGTGCACACTTTTAGTTTGGCTCATTTATGCTTAGTTTTGCATCCATTTATAGGTGTTGCTGCATTACACAATGTGTTTTCAAACATCATTTGATTCTTAGGTTTTTGCATTCAAAATCAATCAATTAATTAGCTTACTTGCATCTAGATCATCTCATTTAGCCTTAATAACATCATATATTTCCTAATTTGAGTGAATCTAGTTAGATTCTTTGGCCCTTTCTTTCTCCTTTTAGGTGGAAAACCCTAGAAGAGCTAGAAAGACCTAGGGTGCCAAAAATCTACAACTCATTTTGGTGAACTTTCTTTTTAAACACTTTCTTATCTAATTTGGAGTTCTTTCATCATCATAGATTTAGCTTGCAATAGGGTTTGCATGATTCATTTGCATGCTAGGTGTTAAATTTTGCATTCATAAAAAAGTGCATTTAGGTTACATTTTTCACATCTACATTCATTTCAATTTCCTCAAATTCTACACTTGTGCCTTAGGTTTGCATCATAGCACTCATAAAGCATCAAAATCAGTCAAAAATTTCTGACAATTCTAAAAAAATTCCATATTGGGACTCATTCGCCACCTTGGGAGAATCAGTCCCTTTTAACTTCTGAAACAACCTTTTATAGAGCTAAAAACCCCATTTTTATGCTTCTATTTGCTGCCATCAGCTATCTATATCACTTGGATGAATTTCTGTAACATCAATTTCACTAGATCTCACTTAAAATAGCTCATTTCATGCATTGTTTAATTTCACTTTTGCATTCACAACATTTCATTTTTAGATTGTTGCATTGTGTAAACAGAAAACTGGCTTCCTTAAAAACAAAAAATTGCTTTTCATTTTAAGTCCTTGCATTGCAATCTCTTTCCTTGTTCATCATAGCATGTTTTCTTTCAAAAGGTGTGACTTTGATTTCGTTAATAGTGGATTTTATAAGTGCAAAATTCCCTCTTATGAGTTCAATTTGAATGATCATAGTGACAACTTTAAGAAACATGATCAAACCATTGGTACAATCATTAACCTTACATTACCCATTGGTGTGGACGATAGTGTAGACAATCAACACAATCATACTTTTTCTTCTCCCAATACCTCTCCTATTAGTGATCTGAAGGTACATCTTGTTGCAAGAAGTCACAAGCCTTGAGGGTCTTTATTTTCAATCTCCTTATTCCCCTTTGGACGATGTTAGACAACAAGAGCATGAGATCATAGACACATTCCTACAAGTCACCTTACCTAATCTCCATGGTCATGACAATCAATATTTTCCATCTCCTAATATCCCTCCTTGATTTAAAGAGGATAGGTTGGTGTTAGAGGATATCCCTATTAAGAATCATGAAACTCTCGATCCTCCCTTCCCTAATGCTCCTCCCTTTTGGGAAAACCTATTTGAAAATCATAATGGTCCTTCTCTCGATGCCTCTCCTACTTGTGATGAAGCTACTTTACAAACCTCAAACTTGGATGAACACATTACAAGATCTCCTAGTATGGTAGATAATATGGTACAAGAGAATGAGACCTTAGGAACAACCCACAAGAAAATAAAGTCTTCTTCTCTCCTCCCCACTATCAATACTCAAACACATTCAAATTTCCTTAGTGGCGATGAAGTTATTTTGGATGAACCAAACATTAATTGTCACGAACATGTGGTTTGTTTTTCTCCTAAGAACTCTCCTTCTATGGAGGATATTATGACCCAAGACAAAGATAGCATTCCCTTCAAATCCAATGACGACTCTCACTTGTTACAGGATGTTAACATTAGTCAACCTCAACTCATCCTTTATCCCCATTCACATAAACCTTCATCTAAACCTAAGTTTACTCTCCACCCATATTCACACAAACAAAAACCTCAACATCAACCTGAATTCAACCTCTACCCACCTCAAACTAATGTGTCGCAGCAACTGAGTTATAATACAGTTGCTCATGCATATAACACTCATAATAATCTACAACCGCCACAACCAACTTCACCCCCTTTACCTTTACCCAATCCACCTAGTGCTCCTCTTTAACTCCCACACACAAAGGAGTATGATCCTGTTGAACAATTAAAGAATACTCTTGTAAAAATTTCCCTTTGGGATTTACTTTAGAACTCACTAAATTACCACAGTATTCTTCAAAAATCCTTAAAACAAATTGCAATTCTTCCTAGTACAACTCTAAATGATGTAGTAGCTCTAACCCATCGAATGAATCAAACCAATCTAGACATCACTTTCCATCAACGTGAACTCCCTCCTTTAGAGTTGCAAAAAAAAATGAAGCTTTCATGATCATTGCTTGATACAATCGAATAGGGATAAAGCAAAGCCTTATTGATAATGGTTTTTCCGTTAATGTGTGTAGTTTGAATCTCCTTGATCGATTTCCTATTGACAAGTCACAAATAAAACTTGATTCCATATCTATTCAGGGATTTGATAATACAACAAAGCAACCGATTAGTGTAATCACTTTTCCTATTATAGTTGGGGTAGTTACTTTGCAAACTCCTATTCATGTCATGCCTTATGATCTTTCGTATAATATTCTTTTAGGCCGACCATGGATTTATGAGATGAATGCACACTTTCCTTCAACCCTTCATCACATAATGCAATATGTCTATAACAATAACATTTATCAAGTTGAAGCAAATCCTGAGCCTGAAAGTTGCTTTCAGCTTGAAAAAGGAACTAAAATTACTCTAAAAACATTAATTCCAACATCCAATATAGACCCTCTTGAAATTGAACAAACCAATAAGGAATCGGTGTCTAAATTATTTGGTGACGATTGGGGATCCTTAGAATTCACACCATCATTTAAGGGGGAATACATACTCACAAAAAAAAAAGATGAGATACAAGAGCAACCAACCATCATGTCAACTCAAAATTCAGAAGACCTTTCGAAAGCACCCACCTCCACGACTTTAGACAAAGAAAACCACACAACAATGAACAACCACCCAATCCAAAAGCAATGAAGAAGCTTTATGGAAAGGTTATGACCTCATGCAATGTTGATGTTGTTCAACTTGGCTATAGTGGAAAAGGATGTGCTGCTCAAGAACAAGGTATTGGCAACCCTATAAAGCTTAACACACAACAAACAACTCATGGTCTTGGTTATTGTATTTTATTCGAGATTATCACACAACACAATCCTAAATCATCCTTAACAACTAGTGTTCTTGAACATCATCCTTTACACAATACGACACAAACAAAAGACTCTTCACTTAATGTCAATGTCATCTCACAAGATACCAATGATTTGCATCTGCTAGATTTTCCCTTCTCCTATAAGAGTGGGAACAAAATCTCGCAATCTAGAGAAACTTGTGTAAGTATGACATCTACTAATAAGAAAGATGTATCTTTGATGCAAACCACAAGACCACCTTCTAGCATTGATCAAGAGAGTATCTTGTCGAGACTCCTCCAAGATCACTTGATATCTCTTCCTCCAAGAACTCGTAAGAAATGCTATTACAAGACTTCATTCTTTGCCTATCATAGTGTTCATGGTCACTCCACTAATGAATGTAAAGCTTTGAGTAGTAAAATCCTACATTTTTAGGAGTTTGGTATTCTTCCTTTTGTGGGGCACCTAATTCCTCTAATTGATACCGATTTTCACTCTAGCACACATTTCATTAATCATTTTGGCTCACCCTTGTCCTACATTAAGTGGGGGCAAGGGGTTTAGTAGCCTTGTCCTTGTATGTCACTTGTCGTTGAATCTCTTCGCTAGTCATTAAATTTTCATGAACATATAAGAGCAAGCTTGGGATGTGGACGATATGCCTTAGGATGGATCACATGTGACATACTCGCTTATTCATGACATAACTTGTCAAAAACAAATGAATTGGCATAGGGATTTCCAAGTAAGCTCTCATATCCTCTTCTTCTACTTTAAAGCAATTGCTCACAATACCAATGTTCACAATGGCTTTAAAGTGGGGGCATACATCACCACTCACATTTCATTGTGCGATTTTCATTTTCTTACAATTTCCTCTCTTGAAAGCATTAGGTACAATTTTGCCTAGGATGAGACCTTGCACTTTTCCTCTCTTGGAAACAAGATGAGACCATTTTCACTTATCCTCTATTGGAGAAATTTGGAATGATGTTCCCTAAGATGAGACATTGCACGAACTAAGAAAAATCCCTTTGAACAATCTTTACACTATCTTGCATTAACAATGTCTATGAGTGTTAAGCATATGAAGTTTTTCTTACCTCATATCTAGCTTGAAAATCATTTTCCTTTGTGGCACCTTATTAAAGTTATCAAGAGGTATAACTTTGGTATGGTTGAGCAGGAAGTCCATTTTGAGGCACGATTTTCCCCATAGCCACCTATGTGTTTGAGTACATACCAACTAGCATATGTTTCTCACCTTTTTGGGATTTCTTACCTAGTGGACAACCAAGAGTACCGTCACACCAGAGTGAGTATGCATTTTCTTTCCAAAACAAACAAGGCTAGATCTAATCCACAACTAGCTGGACAAATGATCGAAGCTTGATCCACCCTTTTCATTTTCATCTTCCTAGTTCTTGCCATTGCATGGTTATGTATCTTGTTGGTTTGACTTAGGATCTTGGATCTTGGGGGCTTGCACAACCTACTTTTATCTTTTTCATTCTTTGTCACCTGCATCTATACACTCGAATCTCTCTTGAATGTCTACTTTAGTGTGATTTTGAAGCAAGTTCATCCTCTCACTAAAGCGGGGGCTAAATGCACCGTAGAAAAAAGTACCCTTTGCTTGACATGGGAATATTTCATGATAAATTGACTTAATGAGGTCTTAATCTAGTGTTCTTGGACCCTTTCAAATACATTAAATGATGTCTTGTAAAGGTGTTGTAAAGTGTTGTAAGATAATTTCACACTTTTCTAGAATTAATGAACCCATTTATCCCTAATTCAACATTATAAATGTGTTTAATAACATTATCACATCAATCTAGAAGGCTTGTAAGATAAACTTAATGATAAACTAGTGTTGTAATGTGTATTGCACATTCACATTGGTTCTTGTGCCTTTCTAGGCTAAGTGTACCTTATTTTAGTGTTGTAAAGTGTATTTAATCACACTTTCACATCAAATTTTGTGTCCCAAGCCCTAATTGACATTCATATCATCACTAAATAGGCCCATATTAACCCACATTGTGCATCCTGAGGCTTAAATTGATCAAATACCTGATAAAGTTGCAATATAAACCCGATTTCCTTATCTCCTGACATCTTAGTTGTCAAATTGGCCCCTATGGGACCCATTCACCATGGGTGGCGAATGAGTCCCATTTGGCTCATTTTTTACCATTGAGTAGGAAAAAAGTGAAATTTAAGTTTATTATTTCTTCATGTCAGCTTGTGACGAGGTATTAATAGGTGAAACAGGTGAAATACCTATAAATATAAGTATTTTAAACCTAAATCACATTCATTCTTCATTATTCATCCACCGATCTTCCATCTCAAGTCAAGTAACTTAGGGTTTTATCATTTCAAGGCATTAAGACATCAATTTTTAGACTTTCAAGGGTAGATCCTTCATGTTTTGCTACAAAATTTCAAGATCAAACATCATGGCATGGTAATCAACTCCATTATTACATGTTTCATTATGTTCTTTCATCATTTTGGTTTAATTACCTAAGAGGGGTTTGACCAAGGAAAACCCCCATTCAACATCTCTCTCTCTCTTGTATTGTTTGTTTACAGATTTAGGACTATTGGAAGCTTGGAAATTATTGAAGATCAAGTTTAAAGGTTACTAAATTCTTCTCATTCAACAAGTCAAAATATCAACAAAAACCCATTTTCAGACTCGTAAATCAAAGTTTCGAAAACAGACACATGTACAAAGTCAAAGTGTAGATCAGAAGCTCTGGATTCCACTTTTGAAAATCTAGAAATTCAAAAGTGGACTCATTTGCCATGGGTGGTGAATGAGTCCCACTCTAGGGTCAATTTTGAGTTTTTTGCATTTTTGGGTACCCATCTGTCAGAAACGGGTTTTGGTTTAGTTTTGCAGAACTGGTACTAATTTGTCCAGAATGGTGAATGAGTCCCACCAAGCCTAAAAATCAGCATCAACAACATTTCAAATGCCATTTCCAATCTTCATCCACATTCCAGGTGCACACTTTCAGTTTGGTTCATTATATAGTTTTCCATCTATATAATCTCATTTATCCTTAATAACATCATACATTTCCTAATTTGAGTGAACCTAGTTAGATTCTTTGGCCCTTTATTTCTCCTTTTAGGTGAAAAATCCTAGAAGAGCTAGAAAGACCTAGGGTGCCAAAAACTAAGGTTCACATGTATGGACAAAGGGTTGAGTAGCAACCAAAAACATGTAAGTTCTACTAACAACTCAAATGTTTTAGTTTTACAATTTGATAAAAACATATGAAAATGCAGAGTACAATAAGAAGAATACTATGAAAGCTAGTCTAACATAAAAATAATAAAGAAAGAAGAAGAATGCCAGCTTACTCAAGGTTCGGTTCTCCAACTAGCTCTAAGAGATTGAATAACACCTACACACACAACAATAAGAAAAATGTCAATGCCATGTTTTGAGGTTTTCCTTAGTCAAACCCCCATTTTGGTGCTCCCACTTCCATTAGCATCCAATAGACAACAAGATTGAGAATAGTGATAGATAGGTAAATAGAAAAGAAATAATATAGTAGAGAAAAATGACAACTTGGATGCTACTCTACAAGAATGATAATGCAAATAAGCAAATAGACACAATATCACCTTCCCTTCTACAAGCGCTCAAGGTCGATAGAGGAGGAAGAAGAACAATATCACCATGCCAAGGAGGTAGAGCTTCGTGAACTTGTAATAACAATGGTGTTGGAGCAAGGAGAGGCTATTGAAACCAAGTAGGAAGCTTCTAGAAGCATTAGAATGATCAAGACAGTGGTTGGAATGAAGAATTAGCTTGAGAGAATGAGAGAAGTTGATAGATGTCAGTTCAATTAGCAAATTGGAGGCAAATAGTCATTCTCTGTGGTCAAGATTTGGTAGGGGGATGTTATGCTTGCAAGCAATAGAGAATCATAACATCTTTACCATTTCCTAGTGCATGAATCTTGTCAGGATGTTAGCGCAACACATAGACGTCCACGCAGTGCCCGTACATCCTTGATCGAAATTCCCTTCACTGATGCTAGATGATAGGGACATGTGGAAAAGGCAGAGAAAAAGTGGTGGGTTTTTGCATTATCAAACTTGTACTAGCTAAAATGAAGGTAAATCAATGAAAAATTGCACGGGGTGCAAGTTTATGCCATTACAATAAAAAGAATATTTTAATAACCAACATAGGAAATCATTTAAATTCTTAATATTTTATTTGTAGAAAAATAGAATTTAAACCATTAATTAAATTGGACATTTACTGGTTGTTCACGACACATAGAGATTCCAAAATAATTTTTAACTTGAGTCTAGGTTCACATAGGGTCAAACATGACACATGTCGTACTCTATTCAAATACGATCAAGGAATGGATATGGAGGCCCAATGTCACATCTCTAAATTAACCGCCATTAGGGAATAACTTAGACATGTGTACCTTGGTGGAGAAATAACCCTATACCTGTAACCATTCAACACACATCAAGGATACTTGCTCAATGTATATATAGTCGAAGCACAATATAATTACCCAATGTGGTCCAATAGCATAAAGCTTAAAAAAAATCCATATGTATGTTACATAAATCAGTTCTTCAACATCAATAACCATGTTCACATTTAATCACAAAATATACAATGCACATAACTAAATTGAAGCATACTGATAAACCAAGCATGTAAATATATAAAATGTCAACAACTGACATGTTGAGGAACTTCATCTTGAACATGTAGTGGTTCATGTACACTATTCAAAGCCATACAAATAATCACCACCATGATTATGAGGAAATGATGAAGTTTAAAACCGTTCTCACATTAACAAGATGCAAATGGAAGGGGCACTACAAATGTAGGTTGCTCAAAATAATAGTATGGACCTGCAAATAGATCATTCATGCATTTCAAGAATGCATGATAAAGGTAAATTTATAGAGCTACAAATAAGAACATGAATGGAGATTCTATCTCAATGGAAAACATAGATTAAATGAGAGGAGTGGACAATCCTCATTGACTAGGAATAATACTAAAAAATTACTAGCGAGTGAGTATAATTATCTTTATTTTTTATTTATTTTGGATAACTAGGTGTGTATGAGATAAAAGCACAAGATGAATAATGGAGGGGTTACAATGGAATATTTGGATTTTATTAGTTATTAAAAAAGGATAATGGATATTATTATTGTTTGAAAATGGATAAATGGATAACAAAATATATTTTCAATTATTTATTTGGAAATGAGGTTTTATGGAGATTTTATTTATTTTGACATAAGATAGAAATGGATTTAATTAATTTATTAAGGATGAAAAATGAAATAGAGAAGAAGCAGGCTAGAAAATAGATTGGGTTGCAACTAGGATGTGACATGGTGTTAGAATGTTACGTAATATTAAGAGATTGTTGTAAATAAATACCTACACAAAATATACAAGATAAGAGGAGTTTCAAACTCTAGCACAAATACAATATTTTATATATATATATATATATATATTCAAAATATCAAATTTAATTTTGTTGAATTATCATTTGGTGTGATTGAACGACAACGTTCTCACTTTGAATATGAAGATCCGAGGGAGCAATGAATAGAGTAGGGGTTTTTCAAGCCCTAACAGAAATGAAAGTAAAAAATGATTTGAAACATACTTTAACAGTTGATATATTGTTTGTTAATGGCAATCTACATAGTCACAAAGGCTTCAATGTGAAACAGTGGGTCAAGCAGGAGATGTGAATGAGACATATGCATGTTGAAATTCAAGTTTTCTACAATGTAAAATGGAAAATGGTTGAGGAACGGATGACATATCTATTTGTTTTGTTTGGGTGACTGCAATTAATAGCTGTTTTGCTGTCACTTCATGGCTAGCATTTATTTCGTTGTCATTACACAGTTAATGGTTTTATTGCAATGTGGTCAAATATCAAACACTCCAGTTTAAGCTGGTAACCATAAATGGGCGAAACAAAAAATATAACATGCGAAAAATGACGGTGAATGCAAACCCCACATGCTATCGCGATAGATGAAAGCTTCGTTTATTCTGGATAAGAGCGACTCTTACAATATGCTGGAATGGGTTACCAACATGACTAATCTTTTTTCTTTAGAGGAATAACTATTTGGTGGGATTCTGAAAGTGAAATATTAGCACATTTTATTATAACTCTGTCTTCCGTCCATGTTGAGGTAAACCCAAAAAAATTAAACTTACAACTATCATATATATTTTGGAATGACGTTCCAGTCACCAACTCTCTAACCTTAGAGACAACAAAAGGATGTGTCAAGCCTTGAGGAGCCCACCAAAAAGTACTGATTAAGAGCAGGGTCTTCTGGCCCTACCAGGTGAATTATTATTCTATCCACAGGTAGCACCCAAGTAATTTCTTTGGGTAAATGATGGTATCCATTAATACAAAAGAAGAAACTTGAATCGTAAGAAAACACAACGGAATTGCAAGATCAATGAAACTTCAACACACTTTAACTTGCACTACAAACGAATCTGATTTATCTTCCCCGTCTTTGCATAGATAATACCTTAGCAATATGACTTGCATTGTCATCTAGTTCTTCTCTAGTGGGTATCGTCTTTCTCACTAACATCTCTCCTACATTACGAAACTACTCTCCTTTTTCTTGTAATCAACCGGACCATTTTACGTATATACATGTACTTGGTTCAATTGTTGTTTATCTTCACTCACCGATCACGTGTATCCAACTAAGTTTGGTAAGATGTTGTTTTAGATTTGTCGGGAAAATGGTAGTGGAGGGCATAGTTGGTGAGTCGTATAAGTTTCAGCATTAGAATATCACAACCTTGACGTGAGAAAACTACGTCTTGTGGAAAAAGTTCACCCACGCACTTGTATTGTATCTTTCAAGCTTTGGGGAGTTGGGCTGCAATGGAGAAAAAGTCGCTATTAACTTCTTATTTGTTGAATGCTCTATCCATTTTAATTGTAGTATTTCTAAGATTTGGGGTTTCTAGGTGGTGGGCACTTATTCATCGACGAGAATCCTTTCTACTTTTCATTTTCATCTTTTCATTTTATGTACATAGACTTCATTTATCTTGATATAAGGGAAAAAAGTTAAAGAACAAATTAGTTTTTCTAATGGGGTTGATAAGATAATGTGTTATGATTTATATGTTTTGATTAAGATAAATAAAAAAAGGCTTGAATTCATTATAAAACAATTTTTAAAACAAAATAGAGGGATCTCATAAGAGGTGAGATAGTAAAGAAGCAAGTAAAAAGCAGACTAAAAACCAAAAGCCAACAACCAACATAAACTAAGACAGGACCAACCAAAGATCAACAGTCAAAGAGGACTACTTATTGTTCTCCAAGAAGATGGAGGTCTTTTATGGCTTGCCACTCCTTAGTGAGAAACTGAAGTTTTTCTTCAAAAAATATGGCTTTTGGATTCCGCTTGCTTGTGTTGTCCTTGAAAGAAAGCAACTCTTTCTCCATAATTTTACCTTTTTTGTTGGAGCTACTAGAGGGGGCATCCAAATTTTCCTTCCTCGCTCTCTTAGCATGGAAAATTTTAAGTTCATGTTGAAACACTTGTATATTGGCTACCATATTCTTCATAGTTTCCTTACTCTATTCAATAATCTCCTACAAATTGAAGAGGACCTTATCTTGGTTGTAATGGAGTTTGGCAACCTCCTTTCTCAAGCTTGCGCAATCCTCAAGAGATCGGTAGCATTTTTTTAATTCTCCCACCCTCCTTTTCTAGATTAGTCTAATTATCAAAAGTGTGAGCCATTCCTTTCAATATAGACTTCTTCAAAATAATAGTGTAATGGCATAAATGTGTCCCCCTTGGAAATGGTACAATTTCACCTAATTTAGGAATAATTAATGATAAATTGGACTTAATGTTGCCTTGATCTAGTGTTGTGATGTGCTTTACGCATCCACGTTAGGTCTAGAGCCCGTTTAAGCTAAATATACATAGCTCTGCCTTAATTTAATTTTGTAAAATGTATTTATTTACACTTTCACATTAAATTTAGGAGGCTTGTAAACTAAGGTGGACCTAATCTAATGTTGTAATGTGTTTTACACATTCACATGGGATTTAGGGCCCTTCTAAGCTAGATAGACTCAAATTTTCCCTAATTTAATGTTCCAAAATGTATTTATTTACACTTATACATTGAATTTTTGGCCCAATTGTATTTATGACCTTTATATCACCATTAATATCCCCCTATGACCCTATATTGTGCATCACAGGGCATATTTCAATCAAAAACTTCACAAAATCAACATATAAGCTTAATTTACACATTCCCCGACACTTTAGCTAGCAAAATAGCCCCCGTGGGATCCATTCACCACTTTGGGAAAATAAGTCCCATCCAAGTGGGACTCATTCACCCAACTTGGCGAATGAGTCCCATTTGGCCTATTTTTAAGGCTTTGAGCAAGAAATTTGGGTTTTAAGTTCAAATTTCTTCTATGTCAACCTTTGGGATCAAATTAATGATCATTTGAGTGCATTTCCTATATAAAAAAGCTTGAAAATAATTATTTCATCAAGCATTCATATTAGCAAGTCAAGCATTCAAGAGTTAAGGATTTCAAGACTTCACAAGATCATCTAGAGAGCATTCAAGGGTAGAGTTCTTCATCAATTGTTGCAACAATTCAAGATCCATCATCATGTCAAGAATATCAAGTATCAAGCATGTTTTTGAGCTAGTGTTGTGATATAGCATTGAAGATCCAAGATCAAGCATTGTTCTACTCCTATTGTCAAGATCAAGATCTCCATCCTTCATGGTCATTTCATGTTGAGTTGTAGATTTACAAGACATCATCCAAGGTATTATTGTCCATGATTTATGTTCTTTATTCCATATTTCATGCCTTCATTTATTTGTCTCATCATTTGGTTTAATTATTGAAAAGGGGTTTGACCAAGGCAAACCCCTATTCCCTAACAGTCAATATTCTCTCTCTCTCTCTCTCTCTCTCTCTCTCTCTCTCTCTCTCTCTCTCTCTCTCTCTCTCTCTCTCTTTGTGTAATTACGGATCTAGGTGCTTTGAAGACTTGAAGATCATTGAAGATTAGGTTACAAGCTTGTTGGAGTTGTCTCCTCATTTGCAAGGTCATAATCTTCACTAAAAGGTCATCTACAGCCTCGACATTAGAGTTTTAGATACAAAATCTTGGTGTAATGTCATAAAATTATGCCCCTTGCAATTTCACATATATTCTTGCACCTGCTTTAGTGTCCACTCCCTTAGCATCTTATGTAGGCTCATTTTAGCCCCTGCATCAACCTTTTTCCCTTCTCAGGATGCTCAACGTCCCCTTTTCAGCAGCTACCCTTCATGCACCAATTGTGCGTTAAACCTTGTGCTTTTCCCATTCTCGTTCTTTTGTAGCATGACATGTCCATACACTAGCACACTGCGCAAATGTATACGCACCGCACTAGCATCTTGTGACATTTCAACATTCAAACAATTATTTCTAGGCATGTTTTCCACTTCTCACCTCCTTTGGTTGGTGGTAACGGCTTGGCATGCCTTGTAACTGCTCAAGAAGCTTCTTTTCCTTCTTTAAATGTTATCTTTTCAATTCATTTGTGCTTCTATCTTCATTCCATCTTCTAGCTTCTTTCCAACCTTGGCTCTAGCACTCTCTTTCTTGTTTTTTTTGTACAACTTCATATAGCTTGCTATTGTAGCTTCAAGCACTCTCAAACTTTCAAATCACTCTTTGCACCACTCTTGGCTCTTGCAGCTCTCTTTGTCTCCCTTTTTAGCTTCCTTAAGCCTTGTGGCTTCATTTCCCTTATCTCATGCTTGTGAGCATCCTAGGATTCCATATCCCCTATCAATTGCATCCTTACTTTGTGATACGGGTTCTCCTCCTCGAGTGGGGATTGATTTTATAACCTCTTTTGTGATATGGGTTCTCCTCCTTAAGCAGGGTTTGCTTTTATCACTCATTGCACACTTTACTCCTCTCTATCTATCTAGTTGTCCATGGAGGTGGGAACACCAAAATAGGGGTTTGATTGAGGCAAACCCCTATACAACATCAACACTTTCTCCAGATCTTATGCTTGCAGGTATTGAAGACATTCATTAGCTAGAGGCTTCATCACTTGTGTGGTTGTGAGCATTTCCTTTCTATCTCTTATTCTCTTTATCATGTGTTTCACTTTATTTGAGTTCTATTATATTCTATTACTTTATCACATTCTATAATTTCTTAGCAATCAGATTGCTAGAAGTCATTTACTTATTTTATGTGATAAACTTGCTTTCCAGTCCGCACGAGATGCTAGCACGCTGCACTGTAGTCTATATTTTGCGCTATCATCCTTTAGCCGAGAGCTTGTCAGTTTGTCCAGAAAATCTTCATGACCCACTCTTTCTGATTCTATAACTCTCATCATTGTTCCTTGAGGTAGTTTAGGGAAGTTCTCTCCATGAGGCTCTTTGAATGAAGTGAAATCGTGAGCCATGAATCCCCCTTCTCTACATTTTGGTGAAACCGACATGAAGAACAACTTTTTTTTCAAAAACTAGGAATTTATTTACCCCTACTTGGTGGGGTCATAACTTTTGACTCGGTGCTCAAAATTCAAAACCATTTGCACTGTTGGAAAGGTCTCCAAGAGAACTAGTTCAATCCCTAAAATATGGTACCTTTGATAGCGAAATTTTAGGGAATGATGCAAGTTTCAACCCCAAATTCTGCCCTGAAGTCCTCTGAAAATGCAAATTACTAGAACCTGGAAAATACCAAAAAAATTGGAAAATTTGGATTTTTTGTTTTTCTTAGTTTATCATAAGCCAACTTGTTTATTCATTATTTATCATATTTAATTTACTATTTTTAAAATGAATTTAATATTTCCTTTTATTATTTCAGTTTTCGATCTTAAATACAAAGTGTTAATGATGTTCCATTTCATGCATATGATGGTGACTTGGCTTTTCCTATGTCACTGGATATCTTTGATCCTTCCCACAAAATTCCTCTTGCTTCGGAAGATATTTTGTTGCAAGAAGATGAAATCATTGATACCTTTCTTAATGTTACTCTACCTTCTATTCATTCTAATGCACTCTCTTCTAGAGATGATGAATCCACCCTTCATTCTATTGCACTCTCTTCTAGAGATGTTGCATTGGTGAATGACGAATCTCTTATTAATTCTAATGCACTCTCTTCTAGAGATGTTGCATTGGTGAATGATGAATCTCTTCTTAATTGCAATGCACTATCTTCTAGAGATGATGCATAAGTGAATGATGAATCTCCTTCCACATTTGATCTTGTTTGATCAATTTTGAGAATATGTCTTCAAATAATTCTACTAGTTGTGATGATTCTGTAAATGTAATCTATGTCTTTGCTGCCCCTAAAAGGCCTAAGAGACTATTCATTTACATAACTCCTGCTAGTCCTTCTCCTAAAAGGATTTTTTTTCTATTTATGGTGTTCCATTTGATAGTAATTTTCTTGATCTTTTTAAGGCTCCCTCTTAAAGAGGGGTGATCCTACAATAGTGGTTTACAATTTTTGGCCAAATTGGACACTGAAATTATTATTTCTAACTAAATCTTCACATTGGGGCACCTATAGCCGCTAAACCATGAGGAATTTGAAGATGATGCAAACTAGAGTCTCATTACATTCTGTTTGTAGATTCTAAAAATTTCTTTTTTCAAAATTTTTAGAATCAGATTGCACTTCTTTTTCCATCTCCCATGAAAACTGGTTTTTTTGAGAAAACAACATTTTAAAAAAATGACGCACACCGTATAACGAATAACTTTTTTCCATGAAGGATAAAATTCTAATTCTTTCGAATTTAGATTTGTGACTCCAATATCTAGTTCTTCCACTTGGTTAGATAGTTTTTTATTAAATATTTTTTCTTTAATCAAGTTTTGAAGTCAAACCAATTACAATTCAGACATAGAGTGACCGTATAACGCATAACTTTTTTTGTATATATCAAAATTCTTTTTTTTTGTTGGATCAAGGACTTCAATATATGGCGCACTCATATTTTTCAATTTTTTTTGATAATATGCTATTTTTCCACATGTGCAGAACAAAGACCTTCATTTTTGATGAAAAACCAATGTTTAATAAAACTTTAAAAAAAAATACATAATGAAACCAAAACATATTAAAATTATATTCATTGGATAGCTCATTTTCAGGACTACCTGATTCTAGTTGGGTTTGTGAAGATTCCTCCATTTTTATCCTCAACCTAAGCTTCGAAGCATAAAAATTTAGGTTTGTTTTGTGAACAAGGTCAAAAATTGGGGAAAAGGTGGGTTCGCTAGAACTAGGGGGTTCTAGCAAACCCCCTTCCCAAAAGGGGTTTTCATTTGTTTTTTGTTTATGCATGCATTGAATAATTTCATTCGAACCCTGGTTTGAGTGAACCCTTTTTTGGTTCATTCGAACCAATGAGTTCATTCGAACCCCCAGAAAAAAACTTTTTGGCATGGGGTCATTTTTTACAAGTTTTCCTTCCTCATTCAAATTATAAACCACTTTTGTGGGTTTACCCAGAGTGGTAGCCCATATTTATAAGAATAGAATGAATGAATGACAAATACTTCTTAAAGCTTCTAAACCTATGACTAAATTACCTAGTGATTATGATTTTGTCGAGCAAATTCATGTTACTCTGCCTAAGATCTCACTGTGGGACTTGCTTCAGACTACTTTGGTTTATCAAGGCATGCTTCAGGAATCCTTGCAAAGATCCTCTTTCCCTCTTCCGCTAGGCCAAAGGATGTTGGTGAATTGATAGCTCATATTCGTGCAAATTCGCTGAATATTATGTTCTATCCATAGGAACTCCCATCTCCAAAAGTATAGAAGCAAGCAGATCCTCTGCTGATTATAGTTAACATTAATAATATTAGAATTAGCCATGCTCTTGTTGACATCGGATCGGTTCTCAATGTATGTAGCAATCATCTATTTCCTAAGATTAATATTGATTTGTCTTCTCTTAATGCTTCTTTTGTTGACATTCGTGGGTTTAATAATGTTGATTGACAAAATTTGGGAATGATAGTCTCACCTTTAAGGTTGGGATCCGTTACTATACGGGTATGTCCAGGATCATCATGGAAAAAATAGGTCGTTAAGTGGCAAAAAATTTAGAAAAATCAGAGTTAGGCAACTTGACATAAAAATTTGAATAAGTTATCTATATTATTTCAAAAATATGTAAGAATAGAATTTGTACAAGAAAATTGAATGTAGTTTCTAAACTATTAGGTTTATTTAAAAAAGTAATCTATTTGGTGAAAATTTGAAATTTCAATGTAGTAGTACTTAAATTTCAGGGAAAAAATAAGATGTAGGTGTTTGTATGACCACCCTAACCACAATAAAATGATAATATTTTTTTATAATATTTGAGATATAAGTAGAGGAATCATGTCCCGATGTGATGCATATTTTTTGTAATTTTTTTCCAAGTAAATAATTAATTATGATTTTTTTATTACAACTTTTAAAAAATATAAAAACTCGTATGTATGACCACCTTAACTTGGTCAAAACTTCATGAAATTCATTTATTTTTTAATCCTATAGTATGCAAAGCATAAAATTTGATGCATGTTTTGGATTCAAAAAATGTGATACCGTTTGAAAGCTATAGATTTTTTTTAATCGGCGTATCAATTAGGAATTTAGTTGTAATTCAAATAGAAAATGAATAATAATTATTTATTAAATTCAAAGTAAAGCATAATTTATATTGGTGGAAAGCTGAGAATCTCCTTTAAAATCCCTTTTTGTTTCATCAATTTTGGATAAAATAAAAAGTCATCATCCACATACCCTACACATACCCATCATATTGCCACTTTTTGGCTCATCATGATCTTGCACATATCCATACCCACCCTTGTATATGTTATGTCAGAAAAGCTACCATATAACCTTCTTCTTGGTAGACCGTGGATTCATGCTATGGATGCAGTCCCATCTACCTTGCTTAAATCTATTAAGTTCATTTGCAATAATCAAGTAGTCACAGTCAAGGTTGACCCTGATGCTATGCGCCTATGTGAGATGGTGGATGTCAGTCATGTTTCGGTTGTGGCTACTCTCATCCCTTTAGTGTCTTCCAATGTGTCGATGTTTACTCCAATAGTACCTACTACAAAGGATACTTTTGAGATAGATGTCCCTGAAGAAGATCCTTTTGAAGCAAGAAATATTAAGTCTACTCCTTCTACCTCTTCTCAAGAGAATGCATGTCTTGTGATGATTGGGGTTCTCTAGACTTACAGGTCCCTTCAGTTGGGAACATAAAGTCAACCTGATCCACTTAGACCTTCCAATAACATCATCCACACCCCCTATCAAAGATGGTCATTCTTCTATATCGTGGGATAGTGTGAGCATAAATTGTAATGTTCTTAGTATTGATCCTCCTTCTGAGGAAGATGATTACACTTTTGCTAAAGAGGATAATGTTGGCAGTCATGTTAAAAAGGATGATGGTGATCCCATAGAGGAGCATAATCCCCATTACAATTCAGACATAGCGCGACCATATAACACGTAACTTTTTTTTCTATATATCAAAATTTGTATTTTTTTTGTGTTGGATCAAGGACTTCAATATCTCGTGCACTCATATTTTTCAAAAAAAATTTTTGATAATCTTCTATTTTTCCACATGTGTAGAAAAAAGACCTTCATTTTCGATGAAAAACCTATGTTTAATAAAACTAAAAAAACAAATACATAATAAAATTAAAACATATTAAAATTATATTCGTTGGATAGCTCGTTCTAAGGACTACCTGATTCTAGTTGGGTTTTTGAAGACTCCTCCATTTTCATCCTCAACTTGAGCTTCAAAGCATAAAAATAAGGTTTTTTTGTGAACAATTTCAAAAATCAAGGAAAAGGGGGTTTGCTAGAACCAAGGGGGTTCTAGTGAGCCCCCAGCGGTTTGAGCAAACTAGGGTTCATTCGAACCCCCTTCAATATGCATTTTTCTTTTAGTTTTTGGGCAAAAAATGTGGGCCTAGTAATTCACCGGTTTGCTTGAACACTAGTTCGGTCGAACCCCTTTTTGGTTTGATCGAACTTGTAGGTTCATTTGAACCCCTAAAACCAATTTTTTTACCATGGGGTCATTTTTTCTCAGTTTTCCTCCCTCCATCAAATTGTAAACCACTATTGTGGCTTCACCCACATAAAAATTTGAATAAGTTATCTATATTATTTCAAAAATATGTAAGAATAGAATCTGTAGAAAATTGAATGTAGTTTCTAAACTACTAGGTTTGTTTAAAAAATTCTATTTGGTGAAAATTTGAAATTTCAATGATGGTACTTAAATTTCGGGAAAAAATAAGTAGGTGTGTCGACCACCCTAACCACAATAAAATGATAATATTTTTTTATAAGATTTTAGATATAAATAGAGAACTCATGCGGATGTGATGCATATTTTTTGTAATTTGTTTCAAGTAAATAATTAATTATGAATTTTTTATTACAACTTTTTAAAAAATATAAAAACTCGTATGTCTAATCACCTTAACTTGATCAAAACTTCATGAAATTCAATTTTTCTTTTTTTAATCCTATAGTATGTGAAGCATAGAATATGACACATGTTTTGGATTCAAAAAATGTGATACCGTTTGAAAACTATAGATGTTTTTCAATTAGCTTATCCATCAGGACTTTAGTCATAATTTGAATAGAAAATGAATAATAATTACTTATTAAATTCAAAGTAAAGCATAATTTATATCAGTGGAACGCTGAGAATCTCCTTTAAAAACCCTTTTCGTTTCATCAATTTTGGGTAAAAAAATAGTCGTCAGCCACATACCCATCATATTGCCACTTTTTGGCCCATCATGATCTTGCACATACCCCATTATTCCTTCAGGTTGTTTAGGGTAGTTTTCTTTGTGAGGCTCTCTAAACAAAGAGAACTTGTGAGCCACAAATCCCCCTTCTCTACACTTGGAGAAGCAAATTGAGTAGAATGAGAGGTGAAAATCAAAACTTTGAAGTTCTAGAAAATACAAACTAAACTCATTCACCACTTGAGTGGTGAATAAGTCCCATTGTAGGTGTTTTTTAGATATTTTTGTAGATTTAGATAATCTTTTACCTTAAACCTATTCTTGTGTAGAAATCCATATCTGGGACTGATTCGCCCAAAATGGTGAATGAGTCCTAGTAGACCAAAATTTTAGGATCAGTAGCATTTATAGTCTTCATTCAAGCCTCCACAAGTTTGTAGGTTCACACTTCTAGTTTTACAACATTTTGTTCTGATTTATAAGCATTTCTAGGTCATTTAGTCCAAGTTTACATCATATTAGGGTTTTGCATTTCATTTGTATCTCATTATCTTTTCCAAGTGTAAACTTGGTGGTTAACCCCTCTTATAATCTTAAATCATATCCTAGGAGACCTTATTGTTAGATCTCTCCCTCCATTCTTCATTGGATTTAGATCTCTAATGTGTCCTTGAGTGTAGCAAGTGTGAAATAGAAACCCTAGCCTTGTGTTTATCCCTCAAAGGTGGGGAGTACTATTTCCATGACTACATTTCAGTGAACCTACATTTAGAACATCATAATTCTGATTTGGAGTGCATTATCATCCTAGATCTAGCTTGCATTAACTTTGCATTGCCTTTTGCATTAGTTAATTGGCATTCTAGGGTTTCAAAATTTTGCATTAGTGAAAGCACATACATGTTACATTTTTGCATCGCAAATCATTGAAAATATCTAAAAGTTACATTTGCACTAAGGATACACATCATACAACATAAAAAGAATCAAAATCAATTGAAAAGTTTAGAAAATTTTGAGAAAACTCCCTACTGGGACTCATTCATGCCACCCTAGGTGAATCAGTCCCACTGCACCCCTAAAACTGAATTTTACAGCCTTAAAAACCTTGTTTCTACACTTCTATTTGTTTCCATTAGTTAGTTGTTTCATTGGGTTGAATTTTTGTTACATTCATTTCACTAAATCTAGCTTAAATTAGTCCATTTCATGCATTGCTCAATTCCAAATTTTCATTTATGACATTTCATCTTTCAATTTGTTGCATAGTATAATTAGAAAATTACCTTGTTTCCAATCTGCAGATTTAATTTAATCATTTCACTTTAGTTCATTGCATTACACTTTCTCTAGTTTTCCATGATAACATGTTTTCTTTCAAGAGATTTGGCTTTGATATGGTTAAAAATGGATTACATAAGTACAACATCCCTTTTATGAGTTCAATTTAGAGTACAACAATGGGGTCATTAAGAAACATGGTATTCATCCTTCTACTATCTTTCATAGTTATGAGAACATCTTAGAAAAAGCACATCAAACCATTGACATAGTCCTTAATATTGCATTGCCTATTGGTGAGGACGGTACTATACAAGAGGATGAAAGTGTAGATAATCATAAAAATCATACTTGTTCTTCTCTTGATACCTTTCCTATTAGTGATGAAGGTATCTTGGTGAAAGAAGATACGAGTAGTGAGAGTCTTGATTGTCCCCCTCCTCTTCTCCCTTTGGAAGATATTAGAAAACAAGAAGATGAGATAATAGAAACATTTCTAAACATCACCTTACCTAGTCTCCATTCATCCCTTGCTTGTGAGAATTTTATAGTGAAAGAGGATGATATCATCTAGCTAACCATGAAAATCAAAATTAGTCTTCTCCTAGTATCCCTCCTCGATGTGAAGAGGATAGTTTGGTGTTAGAAGATGCACCTATTGAGAGTCATGAAACTCTTGTTCCTCCCTTCCCTAATGCTCCTACCATTTGGAAAGATCTATTTGGTAAGCATGAAAATAATAGTTGTCCTTCTCTTGATGCCTCCCCTATTTGTGATGAAGCTACTTTACAAAATATATCCATGGAATGTGATGAAAATATTACAAGCTATCCTACTAGGGTAGATAGTATGGCACAAGAGAATGAGAACTTAAAGAAAAACAACAATAAAATTGAGCTTTCTCTTAATGTTCCCACTATTGATAAAGAAGATATTCTAACCTACCCTACATGCAATGAAGTCATTTTAGAAGAACCAAGCTTTGAATGTCACAAACATATAGCTTGTATTCCTCCTAAAAACTCTCCTCCTAGGGAGGATATCATGGTGCAAGAAAAGGAAAACATTAACAATAATGATATTGTTCCCTTAGGTGAAGATGATGAAGTAGCATTAGACTCTCCTTCACTAAGGGAAGTTAATATTATTCAACCTCAACTCATCCTTTACCCACCTTCACACAAACAACAAACTCAAAGTAAACCTAAACTTGTCCTTTACCCACCTTCACACAAATCATAAACTCAAAAAAAACTCAAACTTATCCTCTACCCACCTAAGAATAATGTTTTACAGAAAAAAAGTCATAATACCATTTCTCATACATATAACACTAGAAACAATCCACAACCAAGACAAACAACCCCAACATCCCTCCCTTTGCCTAGTGCTCCTCGTTTAACTTTGCATAGTGGGAAGGAGTATGATCTTGTTGAACAACTTAAGAATACTCCTACAAGGATATCCCTATGGGACCTAATTCAAAATTCACTTAATTATCACATTATGCTTCAAATAGCCTTGCAACAAGTTCCTATCCCTTCTAGTGCGCAACTAAATGACATAGCATCCATGATTTAGGAATAAATGTTGACAGTGTTTTCCATCAAAGTGATCTCCCTCCCTTGGAAATGCAAAAACAAAATGATTCCTTCATAATAATATCTCAATATAAAAGGATAGGGATAAAGAAAACTCTTTTTGACAATGGCTCTGCTCTTAATGTGTGTAGTGTAAACCTTTTGGATGGACTTGGCATGGATAAATAAAAAATTCAACCTGATTCTTTATCTATTAAGGGATTTGACAATGTCCAAAAACAACTGCTTGGTGTGATTACTTTGCCTATTACAGCTGGGAAGGCCACATTAGAAACACTGATCCATGTTATGCCTCATGATGTTTCATACAATCTCCTTTTCGGTAGACTATGGATTCATGCAATGAATGGGGTGCCTTATAGTCTTCATTTTGTAATGAAGTATATCTACAACAAAAAAGTTGACACACTTGAAGCTAACCCTGACCCAACTACACAAGTGGAACCCATGCAATAGAAAGACAAAGAAAAACACATTGAAGAAGTCACAAAGCTATTAGAAGATGATTGGGGTTCCTTAGATTTCACACCTACATTCATAGGAGAATATAAGATCACAAAAAAAAAATTGAAAAGGGAAAAGAAAAAGAAGTAATGTCAACACAAAATTTGAAAGTCCCTTTGAAAGAATCCACCTGAACCACCTTAGAACAAAATACAACAAATTATACAACAAGCTTTCATGAACTTAATTATGAGCAACCACCAAATCCAAAAGAGATGAAGAATATTTATAGAAAAGGTTATGAAATGATGAAACAACTCAGTTATAATGGAAAAGGATGTAGCACTAGAGAATAAGCTATCCATGTCCCTATAGAGCCTCACATGCAAGAAAAAACTAGTGGTCTTGGTTATTGCCCCTCGAAAGACATAAACAAGCCTTCACATAATCTCAACACTATCACAAAAGATTCCTCTAAGCCAACTTTAACATTAGTGAATCATGAATTCATGGACACTAGTAGTCTTGATTGTTATCATTTGCAAGATGTAGTGTAGTAAAATTCATACCCTTGCCTTTTCACACTTGTTTGGGCCCGCCTTGCTTATTTATCCTCATTTATGTCTTAATTGGTCCTATTTTTCGTCCACGAGCCTAATAAACTATATATATTTTTATGGAAAATATCGACAAAAATCAAAAGATAAATGATCATTTAATGATTATGTCTGTGTGTCCCTAATTTGTGGAGTAGGACTAAAACGCCACCTAGGGAATCTTTGTCCTCCATGGGTCTTGGGAACCTAATTTTGAATATACCTGAAAAGGTCCCTTTTGGAGTTTGTGCCCCAATATTTGATCCTTGGGACTAAGATGCCACCTAGGGTATCATAGTCCTCGGCTTATTTTCGAGATCCAATTTCAAATTCAAGCGGGAGTTAGCCTCCTTTATTTAATGAATTCATATTTTGGCTTGGTGTGATGTAATTTCGAGATATTAAGCATAGATAAGTATAGATACAAGGTTCCTCCACTCATTTTTCATAACAAGCATTCAAGTATTCATTCTTAAGGAAATTTTATGCATTCAAGAGCATTTCATCAAGAATTTGGAGCCATCATCAAGATTTAAGCATCATGTCAAGGGTTTAGTGCATCCATTCATGTTTTTGAGCTAAGATTGTGGATGTAGCATTGAAGATCTAGTTGCAACCATTGTTCACATCATATCCAAGGATCCAAGATCTACATTCTTCATGGCCACTACATGGTAGATTGTAGATTTGTTTCACAAGACATCATCCAAGGTGATATCATTTACATACTTTTTATCTCATGCTTCATTTCATTCATTTCAACATTTGTTTTAATTACATACAAGGGGTTTGACCAAGGAAAACCCCCATTCACTAGCAATCAACAATTTTTTCCCCTCTTGCATATTTGTGATTGCAGATCTAGGTTGAAGACTTGAAGATCATTTGAAGTGCAAAGTTGTAAAAGCTGCAAAGTTCCATTACAAAGTTGTCATCTTCATGAAAACTCACTTACAAGTTGAATCCGGAAGTTTTAGAACTTGAGATCATAGGAGAAGCTAGTGTAGACCTTGGAGCTTAGGATCACATTCAAAGCTTTTAGAAATTTAGAATGGGACTAATATGCCACCTTGGACATATTAGTCTTCCCAAACACATTTTTCAAAGATTCCTTCAGATCTAGTTCTAACATCCAAAGACTACATTTTCCCAAAAAATAGCATCGGGACTAATACGCCATCCTAGGAATTTTAGTCCTCCATAACACTTTTTGGGAGCTTCTTTACATTTCTAGAATCCTCACAATATCTCTAGACTTCCCAAGTACACACATCCTACCTTGTTGTTGCATAATTTCATTATTTGCACTCTTCATTTAGTTTGCATAACTAAGGTTTGTAGGTTGAATTTTTGTTTATCTTTTCCAAGAATTTGTTTGGTGGTGAACCCCTTTAAAGATGAAAGAACCCCCTCCTAGGTTCTTCCCATTTTTAATTGACTCACCTTGTGAGGTTAGTTAATCCAGTTGCAACTCATAAGACATTACTGAATGATTTGTGTGGAAAAGTGTGATATTCATATATTCAATTTTCCACCAATCATTTTGGTGAACTTGACTCTTTTGAGCATTCATTTTCTGATTTGGATTCCATTAAAGTTCTAGATCTAGATTGCATTCATTCTTGCATTGCATTTTGCATTAGTGAAATTGTTGTGGACACTATAAAAGTAACCCTTTTACATTTTTTGTCTTGTTTGGGCTTTCCTTGTGTTTTGGCTTAATATTGCCTTGATTTAATGTTGTAATGTGGATAACACATTCACATTAAGTCTTGGGCTCTTATGAAATAAAAGGATTCAAGTGGTACATTACTTAAGTGTTGTAACACACATTCACACTTTTCTAGGGTCTTGTTAATATATTTCACCTAAATAACCTCTTTTCATCATTTAACAAGCCTTATTTCAAAGTGTTGTAAAGTGTTGTAACACACTTTCAAATTTTTCTAGGCTTGTCATTAATAATTGGGCTTTCTTATGCTTTAAGTGGCCCCATTTTGCACCCTTGGGCCTTATTTATATTTTTTACAATAATC
This sequence comes from Sequoia sempervirens, assembly GCA_007258455.2. NCBI lineage: Eukaryota > Viridiplantae > Streptophyta > Pinopsida > Cupressales > Cupressaceae > Sequoia > Sequoia sempervirens. The sequence goes on along the minus strand of VDFB02075321.1, from coordinate 104,637,392 downwards.
CCAACAAATATCATTTAAAGAATTAAAATACCGAAATCCATCTTAAATGCCTAAGGTGGGACTCATTCGCCATTCTAGGCAAATGAGTCCCCTTAGGTAGGACCCATTCACCCAAATTGGCAAATGAGTCCCTTTTAACTCAAAATTCAAATTTAATTCAAAATTCTAGCAGGTTTTTATTCTCCAAGATCTAAAGTCAGCCTATGATGTTGTAATTTTGGGAATTATTGAATAATTGAGTATAAATACAACCTCTTTCTCTCATTTCCATACCTAGCATTCAAGTATTCATGCATATAGTTTACAAGAGAATTGGAGCATTCACAAGAGCATTCAAGGAATTTCAAGAGTAGATTATAAAGCATTCAGGAGAATTCTTCAAGCATCATTCATCATGTCAAAGATTGTTTGCATCATGTTGTTTTAGAGCTAACAATTGTGGTGTAGGATTTGTAAGCATTGTATTCAAGATCTATCAACATCAAACTAGGGTTCAAGTCCACATCCATTGGAGCCATTATTTACTTGCTTGAAACATCTTATTACAAGGGTTTGGTGATTTTTAGCATTGAATAATGTTCATTCATCATTCTTTATTCTATTTCATTCTATTTCAAGGGTTTAATTACCAACAAGGGGTTTGACCAAGGAAAACTCCTATTCATTAACCCCACAACATTTTCCCCTCTTCTAGTGTGTGATTTGCAAGGCTAGGTTGCATATTTACCAAGAAGTTAAGATTGGAGAACTGATCAAAGCAACTCAAAGTTGTCAAATTCTTAAGAGAAGCTTGGAGAAGGACTATAGGTTAAGTTTGGTAGTTTTAGACCTGGATCTGTATCAGGAATAGCAGAGTAGACTGAGAGCTACAAAATCCACTTCATAATTTCCAGAAAATTAGAAGTGGATTGTTTCACAACTATTGGTGAATGAGTCCCACTACCCAGGGCTAAACAAGAATTTTGCAGATTTGAGTACCCATTTGTCTAAAACCTGTTTCGACAGTCTTCCTAAAACTAGACTAAGTTGCCCAGCTTGGTGTATGAGTCCCAGTTGGCATCAACAATGAATTCTTTAGGATTCTAGGGCTCCATCCTGCCTTCTTCAATTTCCTAGGTGGACATTTCCAATTTCATAGCTTTTTGTTATATTTTACTTGCATTCTTAGGTTATTTAGTATTAGTTTGCATATCACACTGTGTTTTCAAAAAAATTGTATTTTCCAAGTTTACACTTGGTGGTGAACCCCTTTCTTGTCTCATTCATCTCCAAGGATATCTTATAGTCAGATCTCTCACATCCTTCATTGGGTTGAGATCTCTAAGGTATTCTTGAATGTGAACATTATGAAATCGGATCCCTCTCCTTATATCCCCATTTTGTGTGGACAAGGAAGTGAAGCATCCATTTCCAGTGTCCACAATTGCATCTAGGGTTTTCATACTTAGTGAAAATTTCATTTAGGGTTTCTCATATTTGCATTAGTGAAAGTGCATATAGGTTGTATTTTTGCTTTCTTGCATCATTTCATTTCATTCAAAAATTGAAAAGTGCATTTTTCATCATCTTAGTTGCATTTAGAAACATTCTTATTTCATTCAAAATTGGAAAAAATTGAATTAAATTTGCATTCAATTGCTTGTTACTAGTTAGCTTTTATTGCATTCATTTGCACATTTTTTTGTTTCCAAACATCAAATCTCTGGGTTGGAAACCTGGGAACAATGTTAAAAACTTAGAATTTGTTGTTTTTCTATAACAAACCTCCCCTGGGACAAAAACACCCTTACTAGCATCATAGTCCCTCTCTAGGTTTTTACCTCAAAATCATGTCTGAGTTGATTGCATTCTATTTCAGTTTTTGGAACCCTCAAATTCCTTCAGAAGGACCAAGATTCCCTTACTAGAGTCTTAGTCCTTGTTGTGTTTAAAGGTGTAGTTTCCAAGGTTTAAATCTACCTTTTTGTGTGTTTGTTTGCTGCCATTGGTTACCTGTTTTAGTGGATTGAATTTATTTTCATTCATTTTACTAAATCTATCTTAAAATTCTTCATTTCATGCATTTCTCAATTCCGCATTTGCATTTACAACATTTCATTTTTAAATCATTGTATAATGTAATCAGAAAATTATCTTGCTTTAAAACTGAAAATTACATTTCCTTTTAAATTGCATTTTAAGTTTGCATAGATTACTTTTCAAAAATGTTAGTTTTGGTCTTCTACAAGTTTTCAAAGAAAAATTTATTCAATAATCATCTTATTAATTCATTTAATGCATTCCCTAGTCATGAGAGTCTCTTAGTACAAGAGTGAAAATTTCAACATTTTCCTTAAAATTATACCCCCTCTCTCCTATTTGTGAGGAAGATGTGCTAGAAGAGAATGAAAATATAGATAACCATGATGATCATAATTTTACTTCTCTCGATACATATCCTTTTAGTGACGAAGGTATCTTGGCTAAAGAAGGCACAATCGTTCAGAATCATGAATGTCTTGTTTTCCCTTCTCCTCATTCCCCTTGGGAAGATAGTATAACAATAGAAGATGAATTCATTTCCACCACTTTACTTAATCTCCATTCATCTCCCAACATCTCCCCCATTTGTGAAAATGATTTAATGAATAAGGATACAATCGTGAATGATCATGAAAAATACATTTTCAAGGAGGATATGTTGGTATCAAGAGATCCAATGATTGAGAGTTATACCATCATTTCTCTCCTTCCTAATGTTCCTAATATTTCGAAGGGTCTATTTGAACAAGAGGATCTAATCATTGGCACACATGAAAATCATAGTTGTCCTTCCCTTGATGTCTCCCCTATTTGTGATGAATTTGCTTTACAACATCTAACCATGAAATTTGATGAACCTCTTGTTTGTCACTTTCTTAAAAGCTCTCCTACTAGGGTAGAAACTATGGCACAAGAGAATGAGGCCTTAGAGAAAAAGGATAAAGTCATGAACAATCATAACAATCAAATATAGCTTTCTCCTAATATCCCCACTATTGATGAACAAGGTAATTCAATCATTGATAACTCCCTTACATGTGATGAAGTCATTTTAGAAGAACCAACCCTTGAATGTCAAGAACATTTGGTTTGTAGTTCTCCTAATAACCCTGCTACTAGGGAAGATATAACGGTGGAAGAAAATAAGAACATTGACAATAGTAATTCCTTAGATGAAGAACACTAAGACTTATAAGGTTATGCACATTAGATATCCCTTGGGGTACTCTCCTGAGCATAAACTTATCATTTATCCACCCTCTCAATAGCCACAAATTAAAAACAAACCTATCCTTTTCCTCAAACCACCCAAAAAAAATGTTTTGTAGCAACCAAGTTACAATATCATTGCTCATGCATACAACACTAGGAATAATTCACAACCAAGACAAAAACCTTCAACATCCCTCCCATTGCCTAATCCTATCTTACCTAGTGCCCCTCATTTTCCTTCATAAAGTGGAAGAATGATCTTGTTGAAGAACTTAAGAATAATCCCACAAAGATATCTCTATAGGACTTGATTTAGAATTCACCTAACTATCACACTATGCTTCAAAATTCCTTACAACAAGTTCCTATCCCTTCTAATGCACAACCAAATGACATAGTAGCCTTCATTCAAGGAATAAATTTGTTTTCCACCAAAGTGAGCTCCCTGCTTTGGAAGTACAAAAACAATATGATGGTTTCATGATCATAGCTCAATACAAGATGGTAGGGATAAAGAAAATCCTTGTTGACAATGGCTCAGCCTTAAATGTGTGTAGTGCAAACCAAAATTAAAAAATAAACTTGACTCTTTATCTATTAAGGGATTTGATAATGTGGGAAATAAATCACTTGGAGTGATCACTTTACCTATTGCAATTGAAAAGGCTACCTTACAAACCCCTATTCATGTTATGCCTCATGATCTTTCCTATAATATTCTTATGGGAAGGTTGTGGATTCATGAGATGCATGCAATGCCTTCTACACCTCATCATAAAATGGAGTATGTCTATGAGAAAAAATTGTACACATTGGATGCTGATAATGATCCTTACAGTGTCTTACAACTCGATAAAAACAAAGAAGAACCCTTGAAAACATTAACACCAACTACACAATTGGAACCTGTGCAATAGAAAGACAAAGAAAAACATATTGAAGAAGTCACGAAGCTATTAGATGATTATTCGGGTTCCTTATATTTCAAACATACATTCATGGGAGAATACAAGATCCTAAAAAAATATTCAAACAAGGGAAAAGATAAAGTGGTAATGTCAACACAAAATTTGGAAAACGCTTTGAAAGCATCCACCTCAACTACTTTAGAACAAAATACAACAAAATACATAACAACCTTTGATGAAGTTGACTATGAACAACCACCAAATCCAAAAGCGATGAAAAATATTTATGGAAAAGGTTAGGATCTTATGAAACAACTTGGATACAATGGAAAAGGATGTGGTGCTAGAGAACAAGATATATGTGTTCCCATATAGCCACACACGCAAGAAAAGACTACTAGTCTTGGTTATTTCCCCTCAAAAGAAACAAACAAGCCTTCACTTCATATCAATACTATCACAAAACATCCTTCTAAGACAACTTTAATAGTAGTGTATCCTGAGCTGATAGACACTAGTGGTATTTATCCTTTGCAAGAAATGAAAAAAATAGAGAATTCCTCGCTTAACATTAATGTCATCACACAAAACACTTATGATTTGAATAAGTCATATTTTACACCCTCTAGTAAAGGAGAGAACAAAATCTCACAATCTAAAGAGTCTTGTGTAAGTATGACATCTTGTACTAAGCAAGAGATATCTTCATCATAAAATAAAGGAACATCTTCTATTGATCAAGAAAGCATCTTAGAGAGACTACTCCAAGATGGTTTGATGTCCCTTCCTCCAAGAAAATGAAAGAAATTTTATTACAAGACTTCATTCTGTGCATATCATAGAGTTCATGGTCATGCTACTAATGAATATAAGGATTTAAGTAACAAAAATCAACATCTCAAGGAGTGTGGTGCTCTTCCTTGTGTTGAAGCACCTAATCGGACTCTAACTAATACTTATTCTCATCCTATTTGGCTCATCCTTGTCCTTCACTAAGCGGAGGCAAGGGGTTAAGTAGCCTTGTCCTCATATGTCACTTGTTGTTGCCTCTTTTGACTAGTTGACTGCCTTTCATGTACATATAAGAGCAAGCTTGGGATGTGGACGACATGCCTTAAGTTGGATCACATGTGACATACTGAGTTATGCATTTTGGGGGAAACCCTCTTTTCCTTTTTCATTTTTGGCTACTTCAAAGTAATTTCTCACAGCATGGTGTTATTAATTCCTTTAAAGTGGGGGCATACATTGGCATTATTTTGGCATGATTTCATTTTCATTTTTTTTCATGTTCCTTGTGTGATTTTATTTCTTCTTACGATGCATCCTTTTCTTGGTGGTGTCATTGGGCTTGATTTCCTCCAAGAGCATGATATTTCTTTGACTTGTCCTCTCTTGGAAACATTAGGCACAATGTTCCATAAGAAGAGACCTTGTACGAACTAAGAAAAATCCCTCCAAATGCCTCTCTCTTTCTTCTTGCATTGAATTTTTGTACCCTGTTAAATTCATGGACATATGGATTTGATATGGTCCCTTGGGGCTCACCTACTGAACAACTAGCTTCACTAGCCCTTGTGAGAATGCATTTTCTTTTGTCCTTGTCATATTCATGGGGGTATGATGTTGATATGGACTTCCTGAGGCTCACCTAGTGGACAACTAGCTCCCACGAGCCCTTGTGAGCATGTATTTTGTTTGCATAATGGACAATGTGTTCCCCTTTTAAACCTCTTTCAGCCTATACCTGCTCCACCACGTTGGACAGCCAGTCGAAGCTTGATCTATTGCAATTTTCCTTTTTCCTATCTTTGATGATGTATGTTGGTGATCTGATTATGGCTTCATATTTCATCCACATATGTCTGTTCCTTTGTGCTTATGTTGGTTTTCCATAGGATCTTGATCCTAGGGGCTTGATCATCCCTCTTCATCATTATCATCCTATCTAACTAGTTACATTGGTACATTTGAACCCCTCTTGATTGTGTGGTTGGATACTTTAGTGTGATTTTGAATCAAGTTCATCCTAGATCATGAAAGAGGGGGCTAAATGTAGTGTAGAAAAATGCATACCCTTGAATTTTCATATTTGTTTGGGCCCACCTTGCTTTATTTATGCTTCATTATGGCTTAATTGGCCCTATTTTGCATCCACAATCCTAATAAACTATATATTTTTATGGAAAAACCCAACAAACCTCAAAATATAAATGATCATTTAATGTTTCTATCTATGTGTCCCTGATTTGTGGAGTGGGACTAAAACGCCACATAGGGAATCTTTTTCCTCCATGGGTCTTGGGACCCTAATATTGAAAACACCTGAAAAGGTCCCTTTTTGGAGTCTATGCCCTAAAATTTGAGCCTTGGCACTAAGATGCCACCTAGGGAATCTTAGTCCTCCTAAGCTTATTTTTGGGGTCTAATTTCAAATTCAGGCGGAATTTATCCTCCTCTATTTAATGGTTTCATATGTTGACTTGTAGTTTTGCAATTTCAAGATATTAAGCATGAATAAGTATAAATACAAGGTTCCCTCTCTCATTTTCTCATAATAACAAGATAACAAGCATTCAATTATTTATTTCTAAGGAAAGTTTATGCATTCAATAGCATTTGATCAAGCATTTGGATCCATCATCAAGATTCAAGCACCATGTCAAGGGCATCCATTCATGTTGTTGAGCCAAGATTGTAGATGTAGCATTGATGATCTATTTGCAACCATATCCAAGGATCCAAGATCTGCATTCTTCATGGCCACTACATGGTAGATTGTAGATTTACTTCACAAGACATCATACAAGGTGATATCATTTACATATTGCATGTTTCATGCTTTATTTCATTCATTTCATCATTTGGTTTAATTACCTACAAAGGGGTTTGATCAAGGAAAACCACCATTCACTAACAATCAACAAGTTTTCCCTGTCTTGTGTGTTTGTATTTGTAGATCTAGGTTGAAGACTTGAAGATCATTTGGAGTGCAAGATTGAAAAGTTGCAAAGTTGCATTATCAAAGTTGTCATCTTCACAGAAAGTCACTACAGGTTAGATCTAGATGTTTCAGGATCTCAAATTTGAGAAGAAGCAAGTGTAGACATCAACTCTAAGGACCACATTCAGAGACTTTAGAAACTCAAAATGAGACTACAATACACCACCTAGGGCATCTCAGTCCTCCATAAGGTATTTTTCAAATATTCTTTGGGATTCTATTTTGAGATTTGAAGACTTCGTATTTTCCCCAAAAAATAGCAAAGGGACTAATATGCCATAGTTTTGGGCATCTTAGTCCTCCATAGCACTTTTTGACATCTTCTTTACATTTCCAAAATCCTCATAGCATCTCCAAACTTCCCAAGTACACACATAGTATCTCCCTATTGCATAATTTCATAATTTGAATCTCTCATTTAGCTTGGATTTCTAGTTTTAAGTTATTTTGCATATCACACTAGGTTTTCAAACATCTTATTTTCCAAGCATTTTCTTGCTAGTGAAACCCCTAGAAATTAAAGAACCCCCTCCTAGCACCCTCCTAATTGTGAATTGACTCACCTTGTGAGGTTGTTAGTCAATCCAATTGAGACTTCTAGGACATTATTGAATGATTTGTGTGGAGAAAGTGTGATATCTTTTAAAGATACCCATTTTTCTCCTCATCACCTACTCTCATTTCCCATTCTACTAGTACCTCAGAGTATTGGATAAGGGACAATATTAACTAGAACCTTTGTTGAAAACCTCCATACATAAATATTGCAATAGAAAAATGCCTGACAACTTTTGCAACCAACTCTTCTAATGATGTAGAAAATTATGTAGAATCGCCACCTCTTTGAAAGAGGAAAATATCTTCAAGCAATAGAAAGCTTCTTCCAAGATCTAATTATTTCTGAGTTCTCTCCACCAGTAGAGCACCAGACTTCAAGAATAAACTAGAAATGTTGCAGCAATCCCCTTCAAGTATGTAGGTCCTTACATCATCTGACCCAAACTATAGATCAACATATGAATTGATTGAATCTTTTCAAATGGAGAATCTTGGTCTACAAAACTAGAGTTTCTTAGTTTGATCCCCATTAGAGTTTCCAATCTGTTGGTTCCCCAAATCTACAATCCACTTGAATCCTAAAGGACTACTATGCCTAATGGTCAAATTCAAGGAGAGATTTTTCCAATGAATGGGAGATTGAAATAAAACCCCTTCTCCCCTACACTTCAAGCTCAGTGAAACCCGAGAGGGTGATCCCAACAATGTGTTTGTAGATACTTGTGCTCCAAAGTATCAAACACAAAGTAAACATATAATTCTCCTTTATATGTAGTTAATACACACAATACCCTAAAGGTGTGGCTGACCTTCATGGCAGTGTACACATTAAACATGAGAGATGTAATATATTGAGTTTAACACACACAAACATACATAGATTGATAAGTAAATTTTATTTTAAAATACAACTACTCACAAAACAATCTCAAGAAATTGTAACATTATAGACCAGTGCCTAATCCCAAGGTGAAGTCACCTAAATCAAATAATTTCAAACTCATCACAAAATTCATTTTGTCATAATTATGCCTACCACATAATGCCCTATATTATTGATACTAGAAACTTAACTAGTTATACATTATAATTCCAACACATATTTGCATAAACCTCTATCTGTGTTAATACAGTTTAATTCATTCTTTGAATGACAGTAATAACACAAAATAGACACTCAAGGAAAGACAAGAGGAAAAATATTTGCAATCTTTGATTACTCATATTTAAAATTCATACAATATGCACTGTGTAGAAAACTAGTCCAGAATATTGTGCATTTACATGCAAACATAACAATGTTGTGAATAAATTCTTAATTACATGACTCAAAAAACTTCAAAAGCCTAAAAATAGCACTATACATTCGATACCCTACTATCAAATGGTATTCCCCATGAGACCAAGTAGTGAACAACTCCCAAAAAGAAGCAGAAAAGATACACTTAATGGAAATACATAAACCCTAAGAGGAGATCTTCAATAAACATCTGACACATTCCTCTACGTTGATCAGAAATTGCTTCCACCAATTGAAAAATATTCAATATGCAATTTGAATTCTCACCTCATCATTCACTTTCCCTACAACAAAAAAATATTCTTCACCATGATGAACCATAATTCACCTTCATTTTGTTGTAGAAAATATTTTTTTTGTGAAAGAATAAAACTCCCTCATGAAATTCTTTCACTCTTTTTCGTTTGGTTGTAAAAATCTTTTTTACCTACATATTCACCATTTTACTCTACTGAAATTTGTTTCACCTATGAAAATCTCACTCTCCTTTGTTGGGATATAAAAAACTCATTTACTTGCACTTTATACCTTATTTCCCAGCAAAAAAAAAAATTTCCTTTACATGTAAAGGGTTTAATTACTTTTTATCTTTTGTTGTAGAAGATTTCTCTACCCATGAGTTTACAATTTAAATGCCCATCATTTAAAATCTCACTTTTATTTACTTGTGAGGGATTTAATTTTTATATTAGTTGTAGAAATCCATTTTCCCATGCCTTCCTCTTTTACCTATCACTTAGCATTAAAATATAATCAAATGATAATATTCAAACACAATTCATGGGCCCCACCAAACACTTCACACAATTGCATCATTTATCATGAATGCAGGGAGAAAATGAGACATCAAACAGATATGCGTGATAAGGAAAATGCAAGATCACTCATCACCGATACAATGTGAAACACAAGAAACTTAATAGCGATGCACAATAGGAGCAGAAAATTCCCTTAGGGAACTAAATGACTACTCTGTTCCATTCATATCGGTCCAAATCACTCATAGCTAGGTCGTTTTTTATAGCGCAGGGGAATTTTGATGGCTGCAGGCACCCAAAATTTATCACAAATACCCTCAAAAGGTTTTCCTAGGCAATAGGATAGGTTAGGGGATGAATTTAAAGCATAGAACAACAAATTTGAGCTCAAATGGACCCCCAAAAGATGCCTGGAAGATCAAAAACATGATTACATTCTTCATTTCCAGCCATTAAAAATATTAAACTTCCCCGAAATCCTCCTCCATATGGCATGTTTTAATTGCAACACCCAAGCACAAGCCATCATTGATTTACTTGGAAGAAGAGATCACCAAATAGCGATGGGAAATGGACACTAGAGTCATCCATCACTCATTACTGATTTACTTTTGTTTTCCTTCTCCAAAACAATGACGTGTGATGGAGAGTTGGAAACAAAGTAAAACCTTTCCAATTGCCAATGAAACATTAATAAACTTTCCAATGGAGTACTACTACCGGAAAAAATATTGCATCATTGGTTTTCTACTCCATTTTCATTCACAACTGGCAATGGGAAATGAGCTTTGTTCTGCAGCTATGAAAGTCATGCTGCTGTGAACTCAACACATAGAAAGCAATAATTAAACTTTCTTTTCCTTACAAAAATTTGAAATTGCATTTTATGTTTTCCCTAAATGCATTTTTCACCATTTGCATAATGTTTAAAATATTTAAAAATATTTTAAACATAAGCATTTGAAACATTAAAAAAATGCAAATTTTAATTATGCTTGCCACCCAATTGGAGGAAGTTCACTATGTGCAAACCAAGACACTTGAAGTCATGATTTTTTTGTGTGCGGTCATGATCACTTATTTAGAACATGGGTTTCAAATCAAATTTCACCTAGAGCCATCAAAATTCAAATACCTCATTTGTAACCAGGCCCTTGGGACATGTTCGCCACAACCAAAATACATTAAAATAATGTATCATATGACCTCCATTTTTGACAAAAATGGAGATGAAGATGTTTTAGACCAAAATGAGAAATGAGCTGCCCTTAGAATTTGAAAATTTAAAACTTCCCAGAACACCAAATTCGGCCCTATCATAGTCAGAAAAAGATTAACCCATCAAAACTCATCCATAAGGCACGAAATTGAACCAGAACACTACCATATGTACCAAAAAATATTCTACCAAAGGGATTTGCAAGATGAGCTCATAGTTGCAAAATATTAATTGGAAAAGAGGGCCTCTAAGGTAGATTTTCTAGGATGCAAGCCTAGGCTCTATCAACACATTGAAAAGATATAGACACTTCAAATTTGTAAAATTTGAAGGTGCCATCACAATCAAAGCTTGATCCGTTGCATTTTTCTTGTTCCTTTTTCCTTTTTCTATCTTTGATGGTGTATGTTTGTGATCTGGTTATGGCTTCATATATCATCCACATGCATGTTCCTTTATGCTTATGTTGGTTTTCCATAGGATCTTGATCCTAGGGGCTTGGCCACCCTCTTGGTTATTGTCATCCTCTCTTACTATCATTTTTACATTTGAATCCCTCTTGATTGCATGGTTGACTACTTTAGTGTGAGTTTGAATCAAGTTCATCTTCTCACTAAAGTGGGGGCTAAATGTGGTGCAGGAAAATGTATACCCTTGTATCTTCACACTTGTTTGGGCCTGCCTTGCTTTGTTTATCCTGATTGATTTATTAATTTTTCCTATTTTGCATCCACAAGCCTAATAAACTATATCTTTTTTTGGCTAATCCCAAAAAACATCAAAGGGGAAATGATAATTTAATGATTTTGGTTGTGTGTCCCTAATTTTTAGGTTGAGACTAAGATGCCACCTAGGGTGTCTTTTTCCCCCAAATGTCTTGGGACCTTGATTTCAAGTGTGCCTTAAATGGGCCTCTTTTTGGAGTCTGTGCCCCATGTTTCATGCCTCAGGACTAAGATGCCACCTAGGGCGTCTTAGTCCCCCTTAAGGTATTTTTGAGATTTAATTTCAAATTCTGGTGGGATTTAGCCTCCTTAAATTAATGAATTCATATCTCAACTTGGTGTGGTGTAATTTTGGGATATTAAGCATGGATAAGTATAAATACAAGGTTCCTTTCTTTCATTTTCATATCCAAGCATTCTAGCAATTTCATGAGAGCATTATAGAGCATTCAAGAGAAATTCATCAAGCATTTGGAGCCTTCATCAAGATTCAATCATCATGTCAAAGATCTTCTTGCATCATGTGTGTTTTTTAAGCTAACATTTGTGATGTATGGTTTTTATTCAAGCAAGCAGTTCAAGTCAAGATCTATCAAGTATTCCTTTGATTCAAGATCCACATTCAAGCTAGCCACTTCACACAAGTTTGTAAATTTCACAAGGGTTTGGTGAGTTGCAAAATAGCATTTTGTTCATTCATGATTTCCCTTCATTATTCTATTTCATTTCAAGGTTTAATTACCAATGATTTCAAGGTTTAATTACCAACAAGCAGTTTGACCAAGGCAAACCCCCATTCACTAAAAATCAACAACTTTTTCCTCTCTTGTGTGCTTGTGATTACAGATTTAGGTTGAAGGCTTGAAGATAATTTGAAGTGAAAAGTTGTAAAGTTGCATTACAAAGTTTTCATCTTCACGAAAACTCACCTATAGGCCAGATATGGACATTTTAGGACCTAAGATCTGAGAAGAAGGAAGTGCAAACATCAAGCCTCGGGATCACATTCAAAGATTTTAGAAATTCATATTGGGACAAAGATAGTAGCAAGGGCTTCTTAGTCCTCCAAGTGGAATTTTTCAGAGATTCTTTAAGATCTTGTTCTAGCATCCAAATATTTTGCATCTGCTCTGAAAAATAGTAGCTGGACTAATAAGACAATAAGGGTGTCTTAGTCCTCCATAGCGTATTTTGGTAGGTTCTTTGCATTTCCAGACTTCCTAGTTACACATATCCTAACTTCCTATTGCATTATTTCATCATTTGCATCCTTCATTCAACTTGCATTATTAGGTTTTGTGAGTTGAATGTTTACTTGTCTTTTCCAAGCTTTTGCTTGGTGGTCAACCCCTCAAAGGTTAAAGAACCCCCTCCCAGATCTTCCTTTTTGAGAATTGAATCACCTTTGAGGTTAATAGTCAATCCAATTTGGATTCCTAAGACATCGTTGAGTGACTGAAAGAGAATAGAGTGGGAATCTCCAACCCCTTCTATTTTCTTTCTGATTTAGATTGTCTTGTCAAGGATGGTTGGTTCAGTCATAGGCTGAGGCATGTTGAAGAGGGATAGTTCTTCTATTTTCTTTGTATTGAATTTTTGATATGATTTGAAAAATAAATCTTCACGAGGCTTGATAGGTTCCATAGGCTCGGGCCAAAAGTAATCTAGTGAAAATTTCCCTTTTTGTATAGGCTAGATAAAATATTCTAGGTTGCACAGTAAAGATATCATTTCCAAATGGAAACTTTAGACATTTATGCACAATCGATGGGACGAAACTCATGGAGCAAATCCATGGATAGCCTAGCTTCACACGAAATTGGTTTGATTATGGGATGATGGATAATGATACTGTTAATGTTTTTAGTCCCACTTTTAAAGGGAGATCTATTGAGCCTATCATAGGGAAATAAAATTAGTTATGTGTCTTGATCCATGCTTTCAAGTTATCATATGTATCTTGATATAGCTCATGCACATATAAGAATTCTTGTATGATCACATTCTCTCCACAAACATGATCAATCAATATCCCATTAGTGGGCTTATTATTGATTCATCTAGCTATGTAAAGAGGACCACCAAGTGCACGTTTAGGTGTGTCATTTTGTAAGAAAGAAATGTCAAGAGGTTGCTTAGTCAAACCCTTACCAGGTCTAGCTTCAATAAATTCTATCACATCATTCATGGGATGTTGTTCAATGGTATTCATATTGTCATAATTTGTGTCAACATTCATCACATCAGTCTTTGTTTAACTAGCTTTGACAAATGAAATATGGTTCTTAGGCATGGGATTTGTAAAGATTTTCAAATTTTGATTAGGAGAGGCTAAAAATTTATAACCTTGATTATTCACACCTCCAATTTGAAGTTGGTTATTGTAAATAAGGTCTTGCACAAGATGTTTAAGATTCCTACCATATTTTGTACTATGTCCATTAGTTTGATAGTAATGACAATAAGATTTTTTCCAAAAGCATTTAGGCAATGGTGTAGTAGGATCACATTCTCTAACAAGAGGTAAGGTAAGCATATTTTTTTCAATAAGCTGCAACATGATATTGTGAAGGGTATCGAGTAAAGGGGTGAATTCTCTCTCCTTGTCCCTGAAAGGAGTTATCATTTTTCTAGAAACCACCTAATTGTTGTTTTGTTGACTTTTCTGAGGGGGATTTAATTGTAAAGATCCCTTATTTTGTTTCTTGAATGGTTGATAATTGTTTTGGGAATGTGGATTCATAATTTTCAAGATGACTAGAGGGTTTTCACATTACCACTACTAGTCGAGTTTTGGTGGTCACGAAGGGTTGTACATAACTGTGTGAAGGATGGAAATCTTAACATTTAAATTTTTATTTGAAGTTCATCTTGTAAGCTAGAAATGAACATTTGTTGGAGGTTGGCATCAGGAATCTTGACGTTCACTTGTGAATAAAGTGTTTGATATCTTCCTGTGAAATCTATCACTTTTTCATCCTCTTTTTCCTTGCATGTCATTAAATCAACAAGGGTCATCTTGGGACCCATGTGAATATGGAAGTGGTTGTAAAATGCATCAATGAATTCATTGTATGAACCAATTGAATTGTTTGGAAAAGATGAAAACCACTCTAAAGCAGTATCCTTCAAAGATCTAGGGAATAGCTTAGCCAACCATTTATCCTCAAAGATGAAATCACTACACAAGGAGTTTTGAAGGAAGAAACATGGCTTATAGGATCTCCTTTCCCACCATATTTCTCAAAGAGAGGGACCTCTATATCCTATGGCATTTTTGCTCTTAATATGTTGAGGGAAAATAGTGTAGACATGATATATTGCAAAGGTTGATCATTATTGTTCTATTGTAATGTTGCCACTTGTTGTTGAAGGGATGTCATGGTTTGCAAAAGTGAGTTAATGAGAGGGTCATTTTGGCTATAAGGTTGAGGGGAATAGGGTGGTGTAGTTTATGTATGTAGAGGGCTACTGAACTTCATGTTGATGGAGTTGGATTATTGTGGAATTATTGTATTTGAAGGCACAAAGGTGGAAGGAATTCCTACGGGAATACCTATGGAAGTGTATATGGTTCTAATAGGAATGACTATTGTATTTGGTTGAATGGTAGTTGTGGGTTGGAAGGTTGTTGTAGGTTGAAATGTTGTTGAAGGTTGGAATTTTGTTGTGGGTTGGAATGTAGTTGTAGGTTGGAATGTTGTTGTAGGTTGTGTACTAGTGTATGTAGGGATGGAAATTGCTATTATGGACAATAGAGTTGGAATTCCACCTTGACCTTGAGTAGACCCCAAAGCTTGAGTGGAAGTGGTAATGGTAGGGATGGTGTTGGTAATTTTAAGGACATTGGTTGTAGGAGGGGAATTCATGGGAAATGAAGTATGCAAACTATGAGCCATGGAGGGTTGATTCTCAACACTATCAGAAAGAGAGTTAGAGTTCCCAAGATCCACAACAAGTGAGAGATCATTGGATGGCATGAGCCTTGAATTACATCTTATAATAGTATTAAAAATAAGACACCAAGTTGTAAAGCTCATACAAGTTTTAAAACCCAAGAATGACAATGCAATAACCTAGAATGAGATCTAATTTTTAGATTCTATGCAATGCAATTGACTGATTAAACAATGTAATAAATTGAAAATGAAATGTTTTGATACAATTTTGAATTTTTATCAATGCACTAAAATGAAGCAATTTAAGCTAAATGTAAAGAAATTGATGAAACAACAAACTAGGAAACTAAAACTGAAAGGTAATGGCACCAAACAAAAGCTAAAATATGAGATTTTAATGTACTAAAAATGTAGATCTATAGCTAACAAGGACTCATTTTCTAGTAAGGGTGAATGGGTCCTGGTTAGGTCTTCTGGGATTTTTCTATGGAATTCAGAGTCAATTTTGATGTCTTTTTAGATACCAGAAGGTACATATTAGACATGATCAGGGAATTATTCATTAATAAAGGTGAATGGGTCCTGGTTAGGAAGTTCTCATATATATCTTTCAATTCCAGGTTTGAAACAGTGAAATGCAGCTTCAAAGTTTCCAAAAATTCAATTTAAAAATGCAATGAAAAGATGAAATGCAATACCTAGATTGAAATGCAATTTTGTTTTGATTTTCAAATGCAATTGAAAAATATCTAAATGGGATGCAAAAATATTGATTTTTTTTGTAACTTTTAGATTTAAGAAGTGAAAAATCATGCAAATCTAAACCTTATATGATATGCAAGATTTCAATGCAAAACAAGAAACCATAATTCAATGCAAATCTAAATGTAATGAATGCAATATTTTATCTTAATATGCAATGAAAGACTCCAAAAATTGGAATATTGTAATTTTGAATGAGTCAAGTTCACCAAAAATGAAAAGGTGAAAAGTTAGGATCCATCCAAATTCATGAGCAAGAGGATGAATCACTTGATTTTTCAATGCCCAAATCACTTCAAATTGTGTAAAATATGATGTTAATAACAACCAAAATGCCACCTAATTATTATAGCAGCTATGGGGATGTTTTTAGAGCATAAAAATTTGTGTACCTAGCCAAAAAGTTGTTATTTTTGAGCTATGGAGGACTCATTCTCCTTCAGTGGTGACGGGTTCCCTTTAGGGTTTCAAAAAACTAATTTCAGGATCTTGTACCTTGATGTATGCAGTCTTGAAATCTCGGTTATCAAGTTTTAGAAGCCTGTATGCAATTTTGTAGAGCTCTTTCCATGATCTTCAACTTTGAATGACAATTTTTGCAACTTTTACACTTTGACACTTTTGCTCCAAATCTTGCTCAACTTGATCTTCAACCTATAAATATGTAATAACACACTCAAGGGAGAGAAAAAATAATTGTTTATTAGTGAATGGGGGTTTTCCTCAGTCAAACCCCTTGTAGACCTAATTAAACCAAATGATGAAATAAAGGAAATGAAGCATGAATTTGCAATAATGTAAATGATGTCACCTTGGATAATGTCTTATGAAGCAAATCTACAAACTATCATGTAGTGGCCATGAAGAATGTAGATCTTGTTCTCAAATAACACTTTCAAGATGGACCTTCAATGCTACATCAACTTTCTTAGCTCAACAACATGAATGCTTTAAACCCTTGACATGATGATATGATCTTGAATTATTGCAATAAACACTTGAAATCTTCCTTGAAATGCTCTATAATTCTCTTGTAAAGTATTAGGATGCTCTCTTGAAAATATTAGGTGAAACAATGTTAATTAACCCCTTATTTATACTAAATTAGGAGATTAACCCCGAAATTCAAAGAATTAAGGCTGACACCAGATCTGGAAAGAAAGATAATTAAGTTCCTAAAAATATAAAATTCAAAAATTAGGGTCTCATTAAGGGAGGACCCATTCACCACCAAATGCGAATGGGTCTTGGCTAACTTTCCAAGACCAAGCTTTGAGAAGCTAAAACAAGGCCAAAAACCCATTCCAGATCAACTAAGAAAGGGTGTCCCTATTAAGGGAGGACCCATTCACCATTAAGGGAAAATGGGTCTTGCTCAGCTTACCAAGACCAAACTTTTCCCAATTTAATAATTTGATATTTAATTTATGATTGTAGGGAAAGATCCTTGAGAGGTGTCAAAATTAAGGCCCAAAAAGGGGGTTAATAACTCCAATTAACCACAATGAATTAAGACCACCTAGATGTAAGGAAAGCTAAGGTGCGAAACTAACTCTCCTAACGTCAAAACCTCATGGAAGAATGCAAAGATACTTTTAAATTTTCAGTTACAGTCCAATTAAGGTACACTTCAAAGAAGTAATAGAAAAAGAGAATATAACATACACAGATGAACACCAGATTTATGTGGGAAAACCCTTACAGGATAAAAACCCACCACACCAAGAAAAACCCCTTTGTATTATAGTAATGAAATTACATACAGAGTACGGGCTTCACTCTCTCTAATGTCAATTTACAGTAGCATTCACAATGATCAACCTTGTATAGAATATTCAAGTTACAATACTCTCATAATTGAATTCATACTGATCATACATCAAACTATTCATCCAACTGTTCATGCAACCATCGAACCAGACAACATCTACAATTCCTGATTATATCCATGACGCCCATGGTCTGTTGATCTTCCTCTCAATAATGGTCACAAAAATCCAACTGCTAGTGGTTCACATTCTGCTTCTCTGATTGGTCGTAGACTCACCACGTAGGATAGTCATCACTCGGTCAAAGGCATTGAACATGTGTCGCATGTCGGTGAGACAATAATCGTGTCTCCCCGATGCCACAAGAACAATTATAGTTATCGCCAAGAGTCGACCCCATTAGCAAGACGTTATACCAAATGCAAATCCACCTTGTGAAGATCTATCGGCAAGAGTTCAACTATCAGCAAGAGTCATACCGATGCTCACAAGTCAAGCTCAACATTTCCATTGGCAAGACTATCGCCACTCACCAAGAGATCACACCGAGCCTTCTAGTCATACTGAAACAAACAACCATTGGCAAGACTTACCACTATCACTGAGAGGTAATACCGAACCCACAAGTCATACCGAGCACTAAACAATCGCCAGGAGTCATACTGACAATAGACTACCCCATCACTGAGTAAAACACCCATCACCAAGACTTCATTCTGAAGCCTTTGTGTTACTCTGATGACTCCAGTCACCAAGAGTCTCCCCAATAACCTTTAGGCATCAACACGTCAGTAAGACCAATCCACTCGGCAGAGGGTTACAGTGAACATCATGTCATAGTGATAGGTCCATTCGGCAAGACTGAAACAAGGTCTCAGAGACCAGAACTTTTCACAAGGTTCCAAAGCTACTAGTCGACCAGACAATATGGATGTCACACCGACTTGGCTCTTTCAGAGGTTTCATCCTGTGAGATTGAGACACATATTTCCAACAATCTCCCACTTGACGAAGATTGCACAGGCACCTCCAGAGCACAATAAAACTACTAACATTCATGGACACTAAGGCCCATCGAACTGGCACACCACCTAAACTTGTCTATGCTCACTAGCTTCGTCAATTCATCTGCAACATTATCTAGAGTATCCACTTTTTCTAATGATACCTTTCCATCCTCCACCATATCTCATACAAAATGATACTATACATCTATATTTTTCGTCTTGGCATGGAAATTAGGATTCTTTTCCAAACAAACAGCACTCTGACTGTCACAGTAAATAGTTATTTTCCCTGCATCAAAACCAATGTTAGAACACAAACATCTTAACCAGATTGTTTCTTTACAGGCGTGTGTTGCTGCCATGTATTTTGCCTCTGTAGTAGACAAAGCGACTACAGCCTGCTGCTTACTCATCCAACTCACTACACCACCATTCAACATGAAAATATATCCACTGGTGGATCTTCTGCTGTCTATAGGCGTGTGTTGATACCATGTATTTTTCCTTTGTAGTGGGCAAAGTGACTATGCCTGCCGCTTACTCATCCAACTCACTACACCACCATTCAACATGAAAATGTATCCACTGGTGGATCTTCTACTGTCTATGTCCCCTGCCCAATCAGAATCCACATAGTCTCGAATACTGAGAGTCCTCTATGATTCAATCAAGTTACCATGGTAACACAAAGCATATTCTGAAGTGCCCTTCAAATATCTGAATACTCTTTCAACAACATCCTAATGCGTCCTTCCAGGATTAGCCATAAACTGACTAAGTACTCCCACTGCTTGGGCAATGTCTAGCCTTGTACAGACCATTACATACATAAAACTACAAACCACACTAGCATAAGGTACACTGGTCATGTCCTCCATCTCAGTAGGAGATTTTGGACAGTCTTCAATAGATAGCTTCGTTCCCTGCAAAACTGGAACAACTAGTTGCTTGCAGTCATTCATACAAAATCTCTCTAGAATAGTCCTAACATACTTACTCTAACTGAGCCAAATTTTTCTACTCTTCCTGTCCCTGGTTATTTCCATTCCCAGAATATACCTTGTTGCACCAAGATCTTTCATTTTGAACTTTGCAGACAATTGAGACTTAAGATCAAAAATCATTAACTTACTATTGCCTATGAAAAGCATATCATCAACATAGAGAGCAATAATAAGAACTTGATCACTTTTAGCTTTGTAATACACACAATAATCAGATTTTGATCTTACAAATCCCAATGAAAAAATGAAAGTGTCAAACTTCTGGTACCACATTCTAGGAGATTGCTTTAATCCATATAGAGATTTATTCAACTTGCAAACTAGTTTTTCTTTACCTTTTTCCACAAAGTGCTCAGGTTGGGACATATAAATCTCTTCTTCAAGATCACCATGAAGAAATATTGTCTTCACATCCATCTGTTCAATCTCTAAGTCATATGCTACAAGTGACAAAAGAAATTTGATAGATGTCAACTTAGCTACAAGAGAAAAAAAATTCTCCATAATCAATTCCCTCTACCTGGGAATAACCCTTCGCAACCAACCTCGCCTTATATTTTTCCAAACTACCATCCAGACCTATTTTCTTTTTAAATACCCATTTGCAGCCCACAACTTTTATGCCTTTAGGAAAGGGCACCAAATTCCAAGTATCATTCTTTTCTAATGATACCATTTCTTCATTCATGGCTTCCAACCAAGAGTTTGAATCAGACATTCTAAATGCCTCTTTCATAGTCCTCAGTTCATCAATGCTAGAAATTAAAGCATAGGCACAAGTAGAATCTATCAAAGAGAACCCATATCTATTAGGTTGCTTTCTTTCACAAGTTGACCTCCTCACTTGTTGAGGTTGAGGTTGTTGTTCTTCATCAGAACTCTCAGAACTACTTGAGCTCTTCTCAGTTTTAGGTACATTTTGAATTTTCAATTCTTCTTTATCTGGTGTCAGAGGAATTTCAACTACATTCTTTTTGTTTTCTGATTTTTTCTTTGACTGCAAATCCAAGGTAGAAGGCTTTAGCTCATGAAAGATAACACTTTTGCTATACAAAACCTTCTTCGTATCAGGATTCCAAAGCTTGTATCATTTTATGCCAGCGCTATAACCAATAAAAATACATTTGATAGTCTTGTTCTCCAATTTAGATCTTTTCTCATATGGCACATGTGCATATGCCTCACATCCAAAAACTCAAATGTGTCTTAAAGAGGGATTCTTACCAAACCATGCTTCCAAAGGTGTTTTCTCAACAGGAGAGAAATTTAGAGAACAGTTTATCAAGTAACATGCTATAGCAACTGCCTCAGCCCAGAACTTCTCCTCCAAGCCAACACTACTCAGCATACTCTATGCTCTTTCCATCACTATCCTGTTGAACCTTTCTGCAACTCTATTTTGTTGTGGAGTGTAAGGTGTAGTTTTATTTCTTTTAATCCCATGATCTTTGCAGTACCTCTCGAAATCGTCAAAACAAAATTCACCACCATTATCAGTCCTTAAACATTTTATTTTTCTTCCAATCTGATTTTCTACAAGGTTCTTAAATTTCTTAAATCAGTTGAACACTTCTAATTTACTTTTCAAAAAATAAACAAATGTTCTTCTCAAATAATCATCAATGAACGATACATAGTACCTTGACTTAGACAAAGAAGGAACATTCACTAGACCAAAAACATCATAATGTATATAATCAAGCAAACCAGAAGATTTGTGAGGACTAGAATAAAATGAAACATGATGTTTTTTACCATATATACAATGTTCACAAAACTCAAATTCAAGGTTACAATCTTCAAGCCCCTCAACTAGGTTTTTATTCTTCAAGGTTTTTAAACCTTTTTCTCAGATGTGGCCTAGCCTATGAGTAGTTTTGTGTGACTTGGCAGAAACACTATTGCATTGCACAGCATGTGCATCAAGCTTATACAAGGTACCAACATGAGCAACTCTTGTTAGCACCATAGAGCCTCTAGTCATCTTGCAGCCATTTCCAGAGAATGTGACTTGCACTCCAATATCATTTAGCTTACTAATAGAAAGTAGATTTCAAGCCAAACCTGGTATATGCATTACATCATTAATTCCCTTCACTCTTCCATCAGGGAATTGAATTCTGAAACTTCCACGGCCAATGATTTCCAAAGATGAATCATTTTCCAAATACACCTTTCCACCATCGTAGTTTTCATACTTTGTGAACTAGTCTCTATAAGATGTCATGTGGAAAGATGCTCCAGAATCAATCAGCCATACATCATCTGATGCCTTTGTAGCCAAGGCTGCAATGAAGGCATCTGCATCACTCTGAGAAGAATCATTTTCGGAAGAATACTTCTTCTTATTTTTCTCCTCTTTACAATCCTTTCGAACATGATCAGGTTGCCCACAATTCTAGCACTTCACCTTGGAATTCTTGCCAGGAGACTTTGATCTCCCCTCTGATTTCAATTTGGACTTTTTGTGCTTTTTCTTGCCTATATCTTTTGATCTGCCTCTAACAGCAAGAGCCTCCTTCACCATCTCAAAAGATTTCCTTCTCATCTCTTTTGAGAACAAAGAAGCAACAACATCTTCCATCTTAAAAGTGGATGTCGTACTCCCAATAGCCATCACTAAGTGATCCCAAGAATCTAGAAAAGAACATAATAATAGCTCATACAGCGATCCTCTTCATCAATCTTCACGCCTATAGATGTTAATTGTGCAATCAGCATGTTGAATGTGTTCAAATGATCAGCAACAGACCCTTCTTCTTGCATTCTCAAAGAGTACAACTTCTTCCTCAAGAACAATTTATTCACCAAGGACTTGCCCTGATAAATAGCTGCCAGTCTTTTCCACAAGGAAGATGCAATCTTTTCTTCATGAACATTCAGAAGAACAGAGTCTACTAAACAGAGCCTTATCAACCCCTTTGATTTTCTATCTGCAAGGTCCCAATCCTCTTGCTTCATGCCTATAGGATTCATTCCAGACATAACAATCCAAAGATCATGATCAACCAACAGATCTTCCATTTTAAGTTTCCACAACTCAAAATTGCTACCATTGAATTTCTCAATTTCAATCTTTCCTGACGTGCTTGTCATCTTAACCTGTAATTCAAATTACCAAACTTCTACAAGACTGCCACTAAACATAAATTGACTAAAAAAAAACCCAATGTACCCACAAGGATAACACAACTGGCTAGGCTCTGATACCACTTGTAAGGAAAGCTAAGGTGCATAACTAACTCTCCTAATGTCAAAACCTTAGGGAAGAATGCAGAGATACTTTTAAATTTTCAATTACAGTCTAATTAAGATACACTTCAAAGAAATAACAGAAACAGAGAATATAACATACACAGATGAACACCAGATTTATGTGGGAAAACCCTTACAGGATAAAAACCCACCACACCAAGAAAAACCCCTTTTTATTACAGTAATGAAATTACATACAGAGTACAAGCTTCACTCTCTCTAATGTCAATTTACAACAGCACTCACAATGATCAACCTTGTACATAATATTCAAGTTACAATACTCAAAGAATTGAATTCATACTGATCATACATCGAACTATTCATCCAACTGTTCATGCAACAATCGAACTAGACAACATCTACAATTCCTGAGTATATCCATGATGCCCATGGTGTGTCGATCTTCCTCTCAGTAACAACCGCAATAGTCCAACTGCTAGCGGTTCCCATTCTACTTCTCTGATTGGTCGTAGACTCACCACGTAGGATAGTCATCATTCGGTCAAAGGCATTCAACTTGTGTCGCATGTTGGTGAGACACTAACCATGTCTCCCTGATGCCACAAGAACAATTATAGTTATTGCCAAGAGTTGACCCCATCGACAAGATGTTATACTGAATGCAAATCCACCTTGTGAAGATCTATCAGCAAGAGTTCAGCTATCAGCGAGAGTCATACCAATGTTCAGAAGTCACATCGACCTCAACATTGCCATCAGCAAGACTATCATTACTCACAAAGAGATCACACCGAGCCTTCTAGTCATACCGAAACAAACAACTGTCGGCAAGACTTACTGCTATCACTGAGAGGTAATACCGAATCCACAAGTCATATCAAGCACCAAACAGTCACCAGGAGTCATACTGACAATAGACTACCCCATTGTTGATACAAACACCCATCACTAAGACTTCATTATGAAGCCTTTGTGTTACTCCAATGACTCTAGTCGCCATGAGTATCCCTGATAACGTTTAGGCATCAACCCGTTGGCAAGACCAATCCACTCGATAGAGGGTTACATCGATCATCATGTCACAATGATAGGTCCATTCGGAAAGACTGAAACAAGGTCTCAGCTACCATAACTTTTCACAAGGTTCCAAAGCTGCTAGTCGGCCAGACAATATGGATGTCACACTGACTTGGCTCTTTCATAGGTTTCAGCCTATGAGATTGAGACACATATTTCCAACACTAGATAAGTGTGAAAGTACCTAAAACCATTTTACAACACTTAAAAAAGATATACATTATGTACATTTTTATTGAAAAGTGGCCCATTAGGCTTAATTAAGAAAATAAGTCCTAGAAAAGTGTGAAAGTGTGTTACAACACTTTACAACACCTATGCAAAGGACCAATTAAGGCATGTCTTAGTCAAAGAAAGGTCCTAGAATAGTGTGAATGTGTACAACACATTACAACACTACTCCAAGACATCATTAGTTTAGCTTTAATGTCAATTATCCAAACAAGCAGGGAAATGACTACTTTTTCCATTACTACAGAAGCACACTAGATGTTATGTTATATCTTTTTGATAAAAATAGAAGCACTTCACTTGCTCCCCCTATTTTAACCTGTTAATCTCTACTATTTTTTTTTAAATAGTATTTTAGAAAGTATATTCCAAGCACTATGACTCTTGTCATTGTTACATCTTCAAATTTTGAGGGTGGATATCTTCAATACGCCATCCAAGATCAGA
This sequence comes from Sequoia sempervirens, assembly GCA_007258455.2. Taxonomy (NCBI): domain Eukaryota; kingdom Viridiplantae; phylum Streptophyta; class Pinopsida; order Cupressales; family Cupressaceae; genus Sequoia; species Sequoia sempervirens. The sequence continues at coordinate 104,612,271 of VDFB02075321.1, read as the reverse complement.
TTTTTCAAATTCTAGAGAAAAAGTGGCCACTTTTGACCATATTTTGGTCCCCTATTTCCATGCCCATATGCAAATGAATCAAACCACAAACACAAAAGCACCAAATTCTCACCTACATATGAAAGCAAAATAGAGGAGCCATGCATTTATACCATAATGACTCAAGTTTTACATGTTTGTCCAAATTATCAAGATGACTACACACTTCATTTACTGATATTTTGAGTGAGTATATTTCTAAATTATACTCTTAAAAATAAATGCCAAATTGGTTAATAAAATAGAAAATTGTATTTCATATACATATGAAATACAAAAAATACTTGATAAATAAAAATAAAACATGTGAGACCATAAAATACTATTGGTGATAGTCATTGGTGATAGTCACATGTAATAATGCTCAAAGAATAGTGTATACACCAAGCATGGCATGTCAAAAAGATATCATTTACATAGAATCAAATGAATTCATAACCAAAACATCACGAGAGATATAATAAACTATTTCTCTAAAAAAATCAAGATTATCTACTATTACAATATTTGAAGGAAATTATCAAAATAATGATCGTGAAAATATCTAATAATTTATAATTGTGTTATCCTTTATTGCCACCAATGAAAACTATAATTGTGACCAAAATTTCATTGAAACATTTACATGAACTGAATGAATTGAAAATGTGATATGTTAAGAAAACTATCATAACCAAAAGTATATAAATAATTCAAGGTCTAGATAAGGACACTTTATTCATGCAAAATTTTATAGCTATGTAAAATGAGCAATAATAAATCCTTTATTCAATGGTGGGTAATTTAAATGACAACATATCAAGTGGAAATGATAATACACATGGCAACTTGTTAATACCTACAACTTAAAATCAGATGCAATATAAACCTATGTGGGGCTTGCTAATAACTATAAGTAGTATCCTTCTTGTAGTGCCCTTATTTGATAAATATAAAACATACAAAAAGGAGGTCAAAAGAATAAAACAAAGATTGTGGGACAATCCATTGTGCATGTAGAAGTTGTGTACCCCCCCTAATTATATTGTAAAAACTAAGCTAAATATGAAAATGAACCTTAAAAGCCCAAATAAAATATTAGACTCGGATAAAGAAATAGTAGAAGAAAAAAACAAAAAAAATATAAAATAAAAACAATGTTTGAACCTCCATTATGATAGTGTAGATGTGCTCTATGATGTAGGGATGTAGGTTGCTCAAAATAATAGTATGCACATACAAATAGGTCATTCACGCATTTCAAAATCGTACGATAAAGGTGAATTTATATAGCTGCAAGTGAGAACATGAATGGTGGAGATTCTATCTCAATGGAAAAACAAAGAATAAATGAGGGAAGTGGAGAATCCTCATTGACTAGCAATAATAAAAAAAGTACTAGTGAGAGAGGAAAATTTCTTTATTTTCTATTTATTTTGGATAACTAGGCATGCATGAAATAAAAGTAGAGGATGACTAATGGAGGGGGTTATAGTAGAATATTTGAATTTTATTATTTATTAGTAATGGATAATGGATATTATTATTATTTGGAAATGAGAATTTATGGAGATTTCATTTGTTTTGACATAAGATAGAAATAGATTTAATTAATTTACTAAGGATGAAAAATGAAAGGGAGAGTTTAGAAGCGGATTAGGAAATGGATTGGATTGCAATTAGGATGTGACATGGTGTTGGAATGTTAGAGAATATTAGAAAATGGTTGAAAATAAGTGTTTACACAAAGTATACAAGATAGGAGGAATTTCAAAGCCTAACACAAATACAGAATTTTTGATAAATCAATATTTAATATATATCATGAAAATATAATATTATAAATAACCATTATCATAAATCACCTATATATTCAAAATATCAAATTTAATTCTGTTGAATTATCATTTAGTGTGATTGAAGGACAAGGTTCTCACTTTGAATATGAAGATCGAAGGAGCAATGAATAGAGTAGGGGGATTTCAGGCCCTAACAGAAACAAAAGTTAAAAATAGTTTGAAACGTACTTACCAGTTGATATATTGATTGTTAATGGCAATCTACATAGTCACAAGGGCTTCAATGTGAAACAGTGGGTCAAGCAGGAGACTGAATGAGACATTGGCTTGTTGAAATTCAAATTTACTACAATGTAAAATGGAAAATGGTTAAGGAACGGATAGCATATCCATTTGTTTTGTTTCGGTGGCTGCACTTAATAGTTATTTTCCTGTCACTATATGGTTAGCGGTTTTTTCTTTTTCTCTCTCATTACACGGTTAATGGTTTTATTGCAGTCTGTTGAAATATCAAACACCCCAGTCTAAGCTGGTAACCATAACTAGGTGAGAAAAAATATAACATGCGCCAAACGACGGTGAATGCAAACCCCACATGCTACAGCGATAGGTGAAAGCTTAGTCTATTCTGGATAAGGGCGACCCTTACACTATGCTGGCATGGGTTACCATCACGAGTAATCTTTTTTCTCTTGGTGGGATTTTGAAAGCGAAATATTAGCACATTTTATTATAACCTTTGATCTGTATGAGCTGTCTTTCATCCATGTCGAAGTAAATAAAAAAAAAATCAAACCTACAACCATCATCTATATTTTCCAATGACATTCCTGTCTCTAAGTCTCTAACCTTAGAGAGAACAAAAGATCTGTCAAGCCTTGAGGAGCCCACCAAAAAGTACTGATTAAGAGCAGGGTCTTGTGGCCCCACCAGTTGGATTGATTATCCTGTCCACAGGTAGCACCGAAGTAATTTCCTTGGGTAAAAGATGGTATCCATTAATACAAAGGAAGAAACTTGAATCATAAGAAAACGCAGCAGAAGTGCAAGAGCAATGAACCTTCAACATACTTTTAACTTGCACTATAAATGAATCTGACTTATCCTCCCCGTCTTTGCATAGAAAATACCTTAGCAATATGACTTGCATTGTCATCTAGTTCTTCTCTAGTGGGTATCGTTTTCTCACTAATATCTCTCCTACATTACGAAACTACCCTCCTTTTTCTTCTAATCAACCGGAACATTTTACGTATATACTTTGTCATGTGTCTTGTCTTTCATGGACAGATACGTGTGATGATGCTTGCTAGATTTGGAAAGCTTACTGTATCCAACTAAGTTTGGTAAGACTTGTTGTTTTAGATTTATCGGGAAAACGATATTGAAGGGCATAGTCGGCGAGTAGTATAAATTTCAGCATTGGAATGTCAAAACCTTGACGTAAGAAAACTACATCTTGTGGAAAAAGTTCATCCACGCACTTGTATTGTATCTTTCAAGCTTTGGGGAGTTGAGCTGCAACGGCGAAAAAGTCGCTGTTAACTCCTTGTTTGTTGAATGCCGTATCCATCTTAATTGCAGTATTTCTGAGATTTGGGGTTTCTTAAGTGGTGGGCACTCATTCATTGACGAGAATCCTTTCATTAGTTTTCATTTTCAACTTTCCGATCAAATCGTTCCTCCATCAACGAGTTCAATGAGAAAATTTTGTGTGCATAAACCTCAAGATGAAGTAATTAAAAAAATTAAGGTTGCTAACTATTTATATCTTAAGTTAAGATAAAGAGTTAAATAAAAGATAAATAATTTATTTTTATTTTTAAATATAGTTATTTAATTTTTAAATTTTGTAGAAAATTTGAGTCTTGTAAATCAATTAAGAGAATTATTGTTGTGGTCTTCTCTTTTAAAATCAAGATCATGTATTAATTTTGTGATTTGGCTTGAAATATTTAATCTTGTATATGTATATTGCCTACTTTGAATTGCACTTCTTCAATTCAATACATATGCTAGGTCAAAGTAGTGTTTAGGAGTTTATCTGTTGCTCAAGCTTTAGCCTTAATGAAAATAATTTGCAATTCCTTTGTTCACAATAAGTAATGATAAGACAAATGGATATTGAATGGAAGCTTTTGAATGTAGTGAGGATCTTATTTCGAAGATGACCTTTGATGACTATTAATGCTTTAGATAATTATATAAGATGATATCACTCCAAATGCTTGATGCTTGGTAGAGTTCCTTTGAGGTTGTATTTAAATAAATAATAATTTTAAGTGTTCAATTATAAATTTTCATGCTCTTGAAAGCTAACTAGTAACAATAACTTTTTTAATTGGAAGGTTAGCTTGAGCAATGTGAAATGAGGAACTAATAAAGGTGGTTGGAATTGTTAAAAGGCACGGGATAACTGAGAGGGGTAGGGGGATGAATCAGTTGTCACCAAATTTAAACACAAAACTTCAGCACTTATCAATTTCACAAACACACTATTATGTTATTAAATATGAACATGGAATGCAGATAACAAAAAGAAAAATTAACACAATGAACAACAAATTTTATGTGGAAAACCCAATAAGGGAAAAACCACGGTGAGGATTAACTCACAATATAAAGTGATAGCAAAACTGAATACAAGAGGCTCACTGCCCAAAATAGGACTCACTGTCCAAATACAAAGGCTCACTGCCTACAGATACAAAAGATAATAGAAATATTTACCACAGAAAATTACACACATCCACAGCCTTGATCAGAAGATTGCAAAAACCTTCAACTCACTACTTTCAACAATCTAACACAATCAACTACTGCTGCCTCAACTCACTTTCGCACAACTCTGCATTTCACTTGTGGCTTACTTCATTAATTTTCCATCATACAATCCTTCGCATCATGACTTGCATTTATACCATCTTCAATATTAGAAACATTCTCCAAGGTCAGCCACATGTGCTTCATTTCATAAATTCAAACTAGGTCAGCAACTCAACATTCCCACGATGGAAAAGAATGAGAGTGGACCAATTAAACACTTAACCAAGACCAAAAGCAATGTCTCGAATCAACCACATGCTTCCTTAATTAAATTTTAAATTCTTTATATGAAGTGTAAACCCCAAGTCGGCCAAACCTAATGAAAACACAAATGAACATTGAAGTACACACTTTCCAACAAGAAGATAACATGTGGATGACGTAACACATTTCATCATTCACAAGAACACATCTTAGATACTTTTAGATACATCCACAGCAAGTGTAACAACTTTTGAACGCATAACTCTTTCCAACAATCTATCCAGACTATGTAATCCCACACAACAACTCTAAAGCTCATCTTCCAGAGCACCAAAACTCAAACATCTCTTCTAGAACCTAGAGAACATCATTACAAGACATATTCTAGATCTGAAAGACCTAAAACAAAATAGCAGAGGATTGCGGAGTAGAAACATTTATCTCAGTTCATAGATAACCAACTCTGTCAAAACGGTTCACACACCGATGGACACAAGTTTTGAACCTTTCGTCAAACTAGCAACCACAAATCAGGAGATATCACTAATAGATCATCAACAACAAACCTTCAAATCCGCATGAGCATAGGATCAACATGGAAGAAACGTAGAGCACATACCAGAGCACATTCTGAACACATACATAACTCTGACTTCATTCTTTATTATTTTTCTCAAAAGCACTTGGTAACCCATCATTTCATCACATCTGCAGCATCATAAGGATAGCTCCATGTACTCACAAGATCTTAATAGTGTCTCAAATATACATGCACAATTTGCAACATACTGAACTGTGTTGACATCAATGACAACATTAACGACAACACCACCAAACTTGCTCATACTTGCAACAATCTCCCCCTTTGTCATTGATGGCAACACATTATGTGGAAAACCATCAAAGACCACATTCTCTTTTAAACAACCTGCACAATATTCCAGGAGAACACCTTTTCTCTTTCTCTTTTCCTATTTTTCACATGACTCTCTCTCCCCCTTTGACATCAATGGAAAAGATCAAAAGCTCTGATCACTCCCCCTTAGGAGTGCACCCATTCAACTCATACTGTAACAATGAAAACTTTCTATTCCCCCTACGGAGTAGACCCATTCATTATTCTAGATAAATAAAGAATTTGTGAATCCACTAGACTGATGCACCTCCATGTCACCTAGTTCAGAGGGCCAATAACCCCCAACCTCTCCCTAAGATACTCAAAAGTATCCTTCGAAAGAGCCTTAGTGAATATATCTACAATCTGTTCCTTTGTTGACACATATTCCAGCCTAACTTTGTTCTCCAACACCTTCTCTCTTAGGAAATGATATCTAATAGATATATTTTTTGTTCTTGAATGCATTAACGGATTCTTTGAAATGTTTATAGCACTTGTATTTTCACATAAAATAGGAATAGGCTCATCACATACCACTCCAATATCTTTTAGATCTTGCTTCATCCACAAAACCCATGTGCAGTAGGATGCTTTAGCAATATACTCTGCTTCTGCAGTGGATAAAGAAACCAAGTCTTGTTTCTTACTCAACCAAGAAACCAATCTTCTGCCAAGAAAGAGAGCATCTCCACTGGTACTCTTCTGGTCATCCACACAACCATCCCAATCTGCATCAGTATAAGCACTCAAAGTGAAATCAACATCCTTGGGATACCATAAGCCATAATCCGGTGTACCTTTAAGATATCTGAATATCCTCTTTACAGCTATAACATGTGCCTCTTTAGGATTTTCTTGAAATCTGACAACTAAACATACTACATGCATGATATCTAGTATGGTAGCAATAAGATACAACAATCTACCAATCATAGATCTGTATTTGCTCTTATCAGCTTTAGTAGATTCATCATCTTTACTCAACTTACATCCAGTCACCATAGGAGTACTAACCAATTTAGAGTCATCCATTCCAAACTTCTTTAACAACTCTTTCACATACTTAGATTATGAAATGAATATCCCTTTATAATCAGTTTGATTTACTTGGAGACCAAGAAAGAAATTCAACTCACCAATCATAGACATTTCAAATTCTTTTTGCATTTCCTCTGCAAATCTCTTACACATACTTTCATTTCCTCCAAAGATGATATCATCAACATATACTACCACTATCAACATTTTGTAACCTTGCACTTTGAAGTAGAGATTGTTGTCAGCAAAGCCTTTGTTGAATCCTTGTTGTGTCAGGCATCTATCCAATCTTGCATACCATGCTTTGGGAGCTTGTTTCAGTCCATACAATGTCTTATTTAATTTACAAACCATATTTGGTTTGTGTGATAACTAAAATCCTTCAGGTTGTTCCATGTATACTTCTTCCAATTCACCATTCAGAAATGTAGACTTGACATTCATCTTCATATACTTTGAAATCCTTAAGGGCTGAAAATTCCAAAAACATCCTAATAGCTTCCATTCTTGCCACCAAGAAAAATGTCTCTTCAAAGTATATGCCTTCAACTTGAGAGTATCCCTTGCATACAATTCTTGCTTTGTTTCTTATAACTTCATTATTTTCATTCAACTTATTCCTGAACACCCACATTAAACCAATTACATTCTTATTCACTGGTCTAGGAACCAATTCCCATGTCTAATTCTTCTCTATTTGCTGCAACTTTTCTTTCATAGCTCTAACCCAACTCTCATCTTCACATGCTTCACACACAGACTTAGGTTCTATTTTAGAAAGTAAACACAATTTACCTATGCTGCTACTTTACTTCTTGTCTTCAAACCTTCACTCTTATCTCCAATTATCTATTCTTTTGGGAGATTCTTCTGGACATAATTAGCAGTCTTAACAGCAGGTTCCAGAGTTTCTTCTTCTTCTTCAATTTGTTCTTCTTCTTCTTCCTCCTCCTTATTCTCTTCAGGTACTTTTCCGCAAATAGGATCATCTAGTTCAACTTCACTTATCTCAATGGGTTTGTGCATGTCCTCATCAACCTTCACATTAGCACTCTCAACCATCTTCCTCAATATTTTATTAAAGCATCTATATGCTTTTCTAGTAGTTGAATATCCAAGGAAAATCCTTTCATCACATCTAGCATCAAACTTCCCAAGATTTTCATCATCTCTTTTAATGTAACATTTGCTTCCAAACACCTTAAAGTATTTCACAGTAGGATCCTTACCAGTCCAAAACTCATAAGGAGTTTTTGTGTTGTTGCCTCTGATCTGAACTCTATTAAGAACATAAACAACAGTGTGTATTGCCTCTCTCCAGTACACATCAGATACATTTTCTTCTTTCATCATGATTCTTGTAGCTTCCTCTACAGTCCTGTTCTTTCTCTCAACCACTCCATTCTGCTGAGGGGTTCCTATAGCAAAAAAATGTTTCTTTATGCCATGCTCTTCACAAAATGCATTAAACTCACTAGAAGTGAATTCTCCACCTCTATCAAATCTCAAACATTTGATTCTTAGGTTCACTTCATTTTCTACTCTTTCTTTGAACACTTTAAACCTATCCAGAGCCTAAGTCTTTTCTCTAAGAAAAGAAACCCATGTCATTTGAGAATAATCATCAATAAGGAGCATGAAATAAATATCACCATTTAGGCTTCCTATTCTAGTAGGACCATAGAGACTGTCTATATGAATTAATTCCAACATTCCAGTAGTAGTTTTCTCTTTTCCTTTGAAACTACATCTTGTCTATTTCCCTAGCTAAAAACTTTTGCAAACTGTATTAGCAAGCTTTATGATTTTGGGAAGACCTTGGACACCATCTCTTGAACTGATCCTGACCAGATTATCAAAGTTTACATATCCCATTCTTCAGTGCCGCACCCAACTTTCATTGACTTGACATACAAGGCACTGACCATCAACAACCTTAAGTTGATAGATGTTTCCATGAGTTCTCCTTCCTGCAACAACCATAGCTCTGGATATTTTTCTGATCTCACAGGTATTATCCTAAAACACAAGTTTAGAACCTTTGCTACACATCTATCTAGCAATTAAAAGGTTATTCCTTAGACCCTTTACATAATATGCATCATCAGTGTTGTGTATTCCATCAAAACTAATTGTTACTCTCCCAACAATCTTTGCTCCTGAATCATCACCAAACATGACCAAACCACCATCATACTTTTCAATTTTAGTAAACTTTTATCTCTAGTCATGTGATTAGAACATCCACTGTCAATCATCCAGTAGTCTTCATCATCTCTAGCATGAAAGGCAGTGACCAAAGTACCTTCCATTTCATCCTTCTTGTTCTCTAAATCACTTTTTCTTGCACATTTTTTAGAGTTAGCAGGCACAGATTTACTCTCCAAAGCTAAGAACAAGCATTCACTATCATCATTCTCATAATCAGATTCATCATCAAATATTCCAACTTCTTCTCTAACATAGTACAACTTTTTTCATTTATTATCCTTTCTATCTTTATGATCTTTGTTCTTCTTATGTATAGTTCTATTTTGACATCTTGAAGCATAATGACGAATATTACCACAACTAAAACATTTAAATGGAAACATACCTTTATACTTATCGGTACCTTTCTTCAACTTCCTTGTAAATTTTGCTTCCAACTCATTTGAACCATCACCATCTGGATCATCTTCAATCTTTGTTGCTTTAAATGTTGTTTCTTTCTTTTCCTCTTTCTTTCCAAACTTTCTCATCTCAAATGCAATAAAGGTGCCAAATACCTCTTCTTTAGTATATTTCTTAGGATCATATGTTTCCTCAATAATTGAAACTTTGTCACTGTAACATTCTAGTAAAATCATTAGAATCTTCTCAATTATATCTTTACCAGTCAAAGTACCCCCTTGATTTCTAACTTCATTTGCTGCCAGATCAATTCTCTGAAAATAGCTTGCAACATCTTCTCCTTCATCCATTTTCATATTATCATATCTACATTTTGTCATTAGCTTCTTTGTCAATTTCACTTTATTATTTCCTTCATAAAGATCTTCCAACTTTTTCCAAACTTCATAAGCAATGCCTAGAGAGATAAAAAAAATTTGCTTAGTCGTGGATAAAGTACTGTAAATAGCATACCTCATTTTTTCATTCTCCTCATAAGAAAAAACCTCATTTGCAATAGTAGGACCACTCGTCGGAGCAACATACTTCATCCCAATAGCCTTTCAGGTCTTGTAACCAAGAGAGATAATGTATCCTCTCATCTACACTTTCTAGTCATTGTAATAAGATCCATCAAACATAGGGATTGTCAACTTACGCACCATCGGATCTTCCTTAAGTGGTTAAGCTCTACACCAAGGAACCAAAGCTCTGATACCAATTTTTTAAAGGTGCAGGACAACTGAAAGGGGGGGTGAATTAGTTGTCACCAAATTTAAACACAAAACTTCAACACTTATCAATTTCACAACCACAATATTTTTTTATTAAATATGAACATGGAATACAGATAACAGAAAGAAAAATTAACATAATGAACAACAGATTTTACGTGGAAAACCCAATAAGGGAAAAACCACGGTGAGGATTAACTCACAATATAAAGTGATAGAAAAACTGAATACAAGAGGCTCAATGCCCAAGGCTCACTGTCTAGATACAAAGGCTCACTACCTACAAAAAGGACTCACCATTCAATAGGGAGGCTCACTGCCTATAGATACAAAAGATAATAGAAAGATCCACCACAACAATTTACACATCTCTACAGCCTTAGTCAGAAGATTGCAGAAACCTTCAGCTCATTGCTTTCAAGAATCTAACACAATCAACTACTTCTACGTCAACTCACTTTCACACAACTCTACATTTCACTTGTGGCTTACTTCATTACTTTTCCATCATACAATCTTTCGCATCTCAACTTGAGTTTATATTTGTTGCCCAATTTTTACCTACGGGCTCAATCAGGCAAGATAAATCATGTGATAGATGTTCGAGAAAGCCAAATGGAACATTCGCAACAAGGGAAAAAATCATACATTTGATGCTAGGTCACGAGGAACTCAGTTGGAGAGCATATTTTAGTCAAGTTCGGCATGAAAATCCTCTAAGGAGAGAGTCGCCAAGACCATCACGATGTCTCACTGACCAACAAGGGGCCTCGCTGAATTGAGGCATCATCGCCTACACGTCTTACCGATGGGGTGTGGTCTCGCCGAAAAGAGGTGGTGTCGACAAAACAAGCAAGCTTCATTGTAGGGTCTCACCGAAGTCAAAAGGTCTCCCCGACTCTAAAGGCTCTTGGCGCAAGAGTTGAGTTCGCTGAGATGTCTCGGCGATAAAGAAGAGTCTTCTCGACTGAAATGAACCTTCGCCAAAGCAAAGCGCCTTCGGCAAGATGTCTCACCAACTATTTTTGGTCTCACCGAAACAAAGGGGGCTCGATCTAACAAATGTCATCGGTATAATAAGGTAAGGTCTTAGCGTAGGGTATGACCGATCAAGTGAAGTCACACCGAAATGAAGTGCTCCAGGCACAGGATGGTCATCTTGGGGAAATGTCTGGCCAACAGGCCAGGGTTTCGGCAATGGTATGGGGCTTAGCTAAGAGGTCTCACCAATGAGCAATGTCTCGCTGAAGGGAAGCAGCTTCACTGAAAAGAAGTGAGCTCGGAAAAAGGAAGGTCAAGTCACCAAGATGTCTCGGCGAATGGTAAAGGCCTCACCGAGAGAAATTGATATCAGCATAAGGTATCACCAAATGCAGAAGGTCTCCCCGACATATATGACATCGGCATAATTTCCAGTCATCGAAGCAATGTCTAGCCAATGTGGTGTGGTCTCAGCGAAGAAAGCGGATATCAGTATGACTATTGCACCTCGCTATGAAGTCTCCCTGACATGCCAAAGTCTTTCCGAAGAAATGTAGAGCTCGTTAGAGTGGAATACATTTGGGGTGACATCAATAAGCTCCTACCAACCATGAGGGGTGCATTCAGTATAGCATCTGGAGCTCAATGAGAGGCCTCACCGACAGACTAGCGTCACGCCGAATGAAATCTTTGAGCTCGGGAGAATGAGGGAGCTCGCCATGACGTCTTTTCGACACAGGGATGTCTCCCCGAAGCAAAGTGAGCTCGCTGAAGGTTTGCGCTTTCGCTAAGATGTCTGGTTGATAGGGTGGACTCTTGCTGAAAGAGTTTGGAGCTGGGGGGAAAAAAGGTGTCATCGTTGCGATGTCCCAGCGACCGATCGGAGTCTCCCCAAAATGAAGAAGTTCGCCAAAGAGTGGGGATTTCGACATGATGTCTCAGCGAAAGAGTTATGTCTTGCCGATGGTTTCAGGGATATCGGTATTAATTTTGAAGCTCGATAAGAGCTCTCATCGACAGTTCCATGTTATTCCAATAGCTACAGAGGGGCATAATTGCATCGGTGAGACACTTACAATGTCTCGCCAAGATGCGATTATGACTGAACAAGCTTTTTACTATAGGGGAATCCATCTGGAATGTGCCCAGCCAATTAGAGAGAGCTACAGGTGAATCGTTGGCAGCTTGACCGGTGCTAAGAAGATCAACAGAATGTGGATCAACACGAATCTGCTCTAAAGTCAGAAGCATTCAAGGCAGCTCAGGCGAAGAGATTCCAAGAGGACATGAAGGCCAGAAGTAAATGTGTTTGGTAGCTACAAAAGATCTAAAGGCTTCTCCAAGGAATGACTCTTCACCGACATGGACAACAAAGACATGCAGGGTGCAGCATTAATTTCAGGCAAAAGATCTAAGGATAGTTTTTTCTGAGGACTCATATTTTGTAAGCCCTAAGGGGTCAAAATCTTTTTGTATATAAGGCATTTTTTGCCTTTTTGTAAGGAGTCTGAATAATGCATTAAAAAAGAGTTAGTGATTTTTAGCAATCCTTTCTCATCTAATGTATACTTTGTAACTCAACTGAAATCTGAAATACAACACAGAGTTTACCTTGGAAGCTACTGTTAATGTTTGTAATGTTCTCATTTCTGTATTCTAGATTATGCAAGTTCTCAACTGTGTATTTATAAATCTATATTCATACCTTAAAGCTATGAAATTCATCTTTCCTTCTTAAGATATGTATGTAGATCAAGCCTTTTTAAGAATTATGCATAAGTCTAAAGGGGTTATGATGAGTAAATGAAATATTGACCATTAGCTTCTTAGTGTATGTTCATCTTGTTTTAATTTCATGATTTCTTATCGATTCGGTGTATCACCATAGGTTTAGTTCCATTTACATGTACTCCTCCTTTTACCCTTACAGAAATGATAGTTTAGGTGATACCCAAAGGAAGTCTTTCTTCTCTGGAGGTTCATTTAAGCCTCAAGTGACCCACAGCCTTGAAGTGATCCCATGTTGCTCTAGAAAGCTCATTTTTTGTAACTTTGCATAGGGTGCAATTTTTAGAGGTAACAGTTTTTGGCACACCCGATGGGACTAATTCCACATTATGTTATTGGTTTAGTATGCAACCAACAAGTTCCAGGCTTTACAGAAGTCATTTGTGCATGCTTGGCAACTTCGTAGAGAGAAAGAACTTTAGAATCAACGCCTTCTATAGTTTATGAGAAGAGTTCAGACAAGGAGCATCTTGTTCCCTTTTGAATATTTGCAACTATCACCACCAAGAAGACAAGGCAGAGCAATAGAAAGGCCAAGGAAAAAACTTGTTTATTCTAGAAGAGCCAAATCTACTCCTCCATCTGTGGGATCACACATTGTTGTCCCATCTTTGGTTTCCTCTAGAGTGCAAGTAAATCCACCTCAGCCACCTCCAATGGCCGCTCCAAGGAATCAACCCTTTGTTGCTTTGAATGGAGGGAGCCCCTTGAATTTGGCACAACACAATGACATTCCAATGGTAGCCTTGAAGAGTCTGCCAGCCTTCACGGGAGAAGATCAGACTACCCCGGTTGAACACATGCGAGATGTGGCTTCATTATGTAGAGTCCATCACATAACTCAAGAGGATGTTGCTATGAGATTATTAGCTGCTTCACTAAAAGGAAGAGTTGTGCAATGGTACAGGGGCTTAGCAGTTGGCTCAATTGCAACTTGGGATGAATTTGGAGACAAGTTGCATAAACAATTTCAAGACAGGTCTGACAATTTATCTTTATTAGAACAATTAACCATGATTAAGAGGGCCCCTCAAGAGGAGATGAATGACTTCAACTTCAGATTTCAAAGAACCTAGGATAGAATCCCTACAACAATGAGATCACCTGCAGTGTTATGATACAATCAATGGGAGGGGTTTCTCTACCATATGCCTTTGAAATAGCCATCAGAGCTGAAAATAGCCTAATACATGCTGGTAAACTTTCTCCCAGGCCACCGATGCCTATATTCCCAGATATTCATGCAAATTTTCCCTTGCAAATACCTTCTTTTGCACCTTTTCCATCTGTTCCAGCTACTTTAATACAAGAAAATACTATTTCAAGTTCTCCAAATGAGTTACAGGAAATCAAAAGTCTATTGCAGTCTTTTGGTAACGAGCTTGTAAGCTTAGAGAAGCAGCAATCATATAGTAGGCCTTATCAACAGCAGAATCTAGGTCAGCAACAAGCATATCAAGGTGGTAGACAAGCTTACCAGGGCAATTACTAGGGCCCAAGACAGAATGTGAACACAAGACCTTTTTAGGCCTATGCTCCAGCACCTGTTAGTGCAGTCAAAGACCTGGTTCCTATTCAAAATAATTTGGTAGTCGATTATGAGTGGTGCTACCCTTGCAATCAGCCTCACAATCAAACCACTTGCTCAAATGGGCTCATCAATCAGGCATTGATGGTACAAAATGCATCAAGCTCACAACAGTATGCACTTAATGAGTCATCTCCACAAGACCAAGATCAATTTGCAAATGATGCTACCCTAGTCAACTAGAAAGGTGAAGAATTATGTGGATTGAATGTAGATAATTCCTCAATCACAGCTAATGCTAGGGCAAAGAAAAGAGCTTTCAAGCTTAATCAAGCAGCCGACAGAGGAAAGGAATCAACTGTTGAACCATCTACATCTCAAGTGACTAGTGTTTCGCAAGGAAATCAACAACTCCCACTGAAGGGGCAGCCACGCTTGCAAGCTAATCATGCTGGTGTAAAGGTACATTATAAGGTAAACCCAACAGTACCCTTTAACATTCTTGATAGTATGAAAAGGACAAATGTAACGATGTCTATGCAGGATTCATTATTCATCCCAAGACAAAAGGATATATTACAGTCAGCCTTGACAAGTTTGAAAATGTCTGATGAATCTGAGTCTCCAATAGGTCAAGTTAGGACTATTAAGACAAATAATCCTAGAGAAAATGATAAACAGCCCAGTGAAGAGGCATGAAAAGAAGTCAAACCACCTCCCTTTTACGTGTCAGTGATCATTGGTGATAAGTTAGTTCATAACTGTATGGTAGACAGTGGAGCTAGTAGCTCTGTGATGCCAAAGTAGATTGTTGACAAGCTTGGGCTAAAGTATCAGCCTTTAGAAAAAGGAGTAATCCAATTGGATGGTACATTCGTTAATACACTAGGCATCATTAAATATTTGAGTCTTACCCTTCATGCTTGTCCTAATTTTTTAGTTCCCCAAGACATATGTGTCATAGACCTTCCACCTTTCTTTTCCTTGTGATTATCAAGAAACTTTACAGCCAAGATAGGTGGTTATGTGTCAGTTGATTAGTCACATATGCTATTTAGAACAAGATATGGAACCAAGGTTACCATTAAATCTAAAAGATTAGCTAAGGATCACATTGAGCCATATAACCCAAGTCCCATCAATGATGCTCCTGTTGTTGTAGACACAAATTGTGTTGTTTTCACTGATAGTGAGTTGGTTGCTGCTCAAGAAATTCAAGCAGAAGTTGTTTCTGATGTGTTTCTACATGAATGGGTAGTTGAAAATGTGTTGGATAGTCCTGAAGACCTCATTTGAAATTCCAGTATGGGTAACTATGTCATACTTGAGCCTAACGCAGAGATTCCAAACCTTGAAAAGGATTCAGGTCAGCTATTGCAACAACAAGGTGGACTTTGGGAAATGTTCTTTGCTGGTTCCAGAAGCAAGAATGGAGTAGGTGGAGGTGCAATGTTGATTTCTCCATAGGGTGATAAGTATTTTTCAACTTTTCATTTTGCTTTTGCATGTTCTAATAATACTGCTGAGTATGAGGGCCTTGTTCAAGGTCTTGAGTGGGCAAGGAAGAGAGGAATAACCCACATGAAATTTCATGGGGACAGTGAGTTAATTGTCAACCAAATAAGAGGCCTGAATGTTGCTAAAAATGACACACTAAAGTCTTATAGAAATAGAGTGTGGAATATGATTGAGGATTTTGATGCCTTTAACCTAGTGTCTATTCCAGTGAACCAGAACAAACATGTTGATAGGCTTACAGCCATTGGAGCATAGTTTAATATTCTAGGTGACATTAGAAAAGAGAAAGTATAGCAGTATGTGAAAGTTGTGGTTAGGCCATCAATTCCTGATAACAACATTCACTGGTAGGTTTTTGACAGCGATGAACAGATTCTTTCTTTTTTGCTCGAGGAAGATCAATTCTCTATGGTTAATCAAGCAAAACTTAAGCAGCAGTATGATGATCAATTCATATAGTTGAAGACAAATAAGTTGCCCAAGGGTCTTGTTACCTTAGAGTCAATTTTCAGTATTGACGATCAGCTTAAAAAGGGTAAAGCTGACTTGCAAATCAAATAAGAGCATTACGAAGAACTGGAGATTTTCAAAGGTAAACTCCTTAAGATAGGCAAAATTTGTTCACATGAAGATAAACAATCTTTTGTTGCTTTATGCCAAGAATTTCATGATGTCTTTGCTTGGGAATACTCAGATTTGAAAGGGTTTGATCCCCATATTGCTCAGCACACAATTGAGTTAGAACCTAATGCTAAGCCAGTAAGGCAGAAATAAAGGCCTTTGAATCCTAAGCTTGAGCCCTTAATGGTTAAAGGGCTGACCAAATTAGTTGAGGGGGGTATCGTCTTTCCTATTAAACATACTTCATGGGTTTCTAACCTTGTGCCGATTAGGAATAAAAATGGTGAAATAAGACTTTGTGTAGACTTTAGGGATCTTAACTGATCATCTTTGAAAGACCACTACCCGCTGCCCTCCATGGAACAAATCTTACAAGTAGTTGCTGATTCTGAAAGATTTTCCTTGTTAGATGGTTTTTTAGGCTATAATCAAGTGTTGGTTAAAGAGGAAGATCAGTTCAAAACTGCTTTTACAACTAAGTGGGGCACCATGGCATACAAAAGGATGCCTTTTGGTTTATCTAATGCTGGTGCCATGTTTCAGAGGGCCATGGACATGGCATTTCAAAGTTTGATCAATAAGATTATGTTGATTTATTTAGATCACATTACAGTTTATTCTAAGAATGCTGACGAACATTTGTCTCACCTTAAGCAAGTTTTTGAAAAGTGCAGAGAATTTGGTATCTCTCTCAACCCAAAAAAGAGTATATTTGTTGTTCATGAAGGGAAATTATTAGGACACATAGTGTCAAAGCAAGGAATTACTATTGATCCTGAAAGAGTGAAATCTATACTTGAGTTGCCATTACCTAATCACAAGGAGGGTCTACAGAGATTTTTGGGCCAAATCAACTTTTTGAGAAGATTCATCCCTGATGTTGCAAATCTATTAAAGCCCTTGACTGCCATGCTTAAAAAGAACGCAGTTTTCAGTTGGGCTAAAGAATCAAAGTGTAGTTTTGAAGGAGTCAAGGAAGCTTTAGCATCAGCTCCAACACTGGTAAATCCATATTTTTCTAAAGATTTCTTTTTGTATTCTTTTGGCAACACTGGTTCAATCTCTGCTATGCTGATACAGAAAAATAGTGATAACCTAGAATAGCCCATAGCCTTCTTTAGTCAAATACTTGTTGATTATGAAGAGAGATATACATTTGTTGAGAAGCATGTTCTCTCTGTGATCAGAAGCCTAAAGAAATTCAAGCCTTTAATCTCTAATAATAAAATTCATGTCATGGTTGCACACCCAAGTGTCAAGGAATTCTTGTTGAGCAAAGATCTGAATGAAAAAAGAGTAGGGTGGATCACTAAGGTCATGGAGTATGATGTAGATATCAAGATTACCAAACTGGTTAGAGGTAAAGGTCTCTGTGAACAGCTTGCTACAGGGTCAATCAATGGAAATGAATTAGAAAAGGATGCTATTTTTGTTAATACAAATGAGTCTCAAGTTTCTCAAGATGATGTACCATTGGGAACAATTAATTGGGTTCAAGACATGACCCAATTTTTACAAACTGGTGAGTGTCCATTAGGTCTGAACAGAGCTAAAAGAAGATACTTCAGACTGCAGTCCATACCATATGTGTTGATAAATAATGTTCTTTTTAAAAAGGATCTAAATGGTGTTCTGTTAAGATGTATTCACAATGATCAAATTGAAAAGGTACTTTAGGAGTTTCATGATGGAGCTGCAGGAGGTCACTTTGCTCCAAGAAATATTGCATGGAAAATAATGAGAGTTGGTTACTACTAGCATAGCTTATTTAAAGATTCTTATGCATGGTCAAAAAAGTGTGTGAAATGTGCTCTATTCTCAGGAAAGGAAAAGCTGCCTACTATGCCTCTACATCCAATACAGGTGGAGCAGCCCTTCATGAGATGGGGGATTGACTTTATTGGGCCAATTAACCCACCATCCAATGCTGGTCACAAGTGGGTGCTGACTACTATAGACTATTTCACATGATGGACAGAGGCAGTAGCTTTAAAGGAAGCAAATGAATCTTCAGTTTTAAGCTTTTATGAGGACATAGTCACCAGGTTTGGAGTTCCTAACTCCATTATTTCAAATAATGCTCTTGCATTTGTTGGGTTGAGAGTCACAGATTGGGCTATTAAACATGGAATTCATTTGAATACATCCTCAAATTATTACCCTTAGGGTAATGGTTTAGCTGAAAGCACAAATAAAAATCTCATTAGGATTATCAAAAGAACAGTGGAGGATAATCAAAGGACCTAGCACATTAAATTAAAGTATGCACTATGGGCAGACAGAGTGACTCCTAAGGGGTCTATTGGTAATTCACCATATGTGCTCATTTATGGTAAGGAGGCCAAGTTACCTTTATCTGTAGAGCTTCCAGCTCTAGACATTGTTCACCAGTTGGAGATGTTTGAGGAACAAGACCCAATGTCTGTGAGATATGCAAAGCTCATGGAACTCCAGGAAGCGAGAGACAAAGCAATGAAAGCTTTGGAGTATCATCAGCTCCAAACAAAGAAGACATTTGACAAGAAGGCTACAAAAAAAAAATTCAAGGTGGGAGATCTCGTGCTGAAATGGGATGTTCTGAAAAGCAAGCCAGGCCATCACACCAAGTTTGACAACATGTGGACAGGTCCATTTATTATTAAACACTATAAAGAACACAATGCTTATCAACTGGCCACAACAGAAGGTGAAGTACTTCCTATCCCAGTCAATGGGATACACCTCAAGCCTTGTTTTCAAGTCTATTGAGTTCCTCTATTGTACATATTAGGTTAGGTTTTATGTTTTCCATAAGTGTTCTTTCAGCACAGTAAATATTTTCTTTTAGTTTCCCCTGTTTTGTCATTTTTTGGCAACTTGTTGTGTTCTATGGGTCTCAAACGAGTTGCAACCATGTGCAAAGCTAATGTTTTGTTTGTTTTCTAAGCTTCCTAATGACTCCATGCCCAATGGACAAGTTTTGGCTACTAGTTTCTATGTTTAGCAGGCAAGCATCCAGCTGAGGTCGCCAGAAGTGTTGCCCAATTTTTACGTATGGGCTCAATCAGGCAGGATAAATCATGTGATAGATGTTCGAGAAGGCCAAATGGAACATTCGCAACAATGGAAAAAATCATACATCTGATGCTAGGTCATGGGGAACTCAGTTGGAGAGCCTTCCTTAGTCAAGTTCGGCATGAAAATCCTCTAAGGAGAGAGTCGCCAAGACCATCATGATGTCTCGCCGACCAACAAGGGGCCTCACTGAATTGAGGCATCTCGCCAACATGTCTTACCGATGGGGTGTGGTCTCACCGAAAAGAGGTGGCGTCGGCAAAAAAAGCAAGCTTCATTGTAGGGTCTCACCAAAGTCAAAAGGTCTCCCCGAGTCTAAAGGCTCTCGGCGTAGGAGTTGACTTTGTTGAGATGTTTCAGCGATAAAGAAGAGTCTTCCTAACTAAAATGAACCTTCGCCAAAGCAAAGTGCCTTGGGCAAGATGTCTCACTGACTTTTTGTGGTCTCGCCGACACAAAGGGGGCTCGATCTAACGAATGTCGTCGGTATAATAAGGTAAGGTCTCAGCATAGGGTCTAGCCGATCAAGCGTAGTCACACCGAAACGAATTGCTCCGGGTGCAAGATGGTCATCTTAGGGAAATGTCTAGTTGACAAGCCAGGGTTTTGACGACTGTATGGGGCTTAGCCAAGAGGTCTCACTGATGAGAAATGTCTCACCGAAAGGAAGTGAGCTTGGCAGGAAGTCTCATTGATAACAAAAAGTCACGCCAACATGCCTTGTTCCTTCGGTGTAATATGAGAAGCTCTACAGGAAGTCCCACTGACACATGAGAGTCACCCCGACAAGATCCCAGTTCACCAAAAGGGAGGTCAAGTCACCAAGATGTCTCGGCGACTGGTAAAGGCCTCGCCGAGAGAAATTGATATCGGCATAAGGTCTCGCCGAATGCAGAAGATCTCTCCGAAATATATGACATCAACGTAACTTCCAGTCATCAGAGCAATGTCTGGTCGACGTGGTGTGGTCTCAGTGATGAAAGCGGATATCAGTATGACTATTGCACCTCGCTATGAAGTCTCGCCGACTTGCCAGATTCTTGCCAAAGGAATGTAGAGCTCAGTAGAGTGGAATACGTTCTAGGTGACATCAATAATCTCCTGTCGACCATGAGGGGTGCATTCAATATAGCATCTGGAGCTTGATGAGAGGCCTCACCGACATGCCTGTGTCACACTAAATGAAATCTTTGAGCTCGCCATGACGTCTCGTCGACACAAGGATGTCTCCCCTAAGCAAAGTGAGGCCGTTGAAGGTTTGCGCTTTCACTAAGATGTCCAGACGATAGGGTGGACTCTTGCCAAAAATGTTTGGAGCTCGGGGGAAAAAAGGTGTCATCATTGTGATGTCCCGGCAACCGATCAGAGTCTCCCTGAAATGAAGAAGTTCACCAAAGAGTGGGGTTTTCGACATGATGTCTCAGCGAAAGAGTTTTGTCTTGCCGATGGTTTTAGGGATATCAGTATTACTTTTGAAGCTCGATAAGAGCTCTCATCGATAGTTCTATGTTATGTCAATAGCTATAGAGTTGCATAATCGCATCAGTGAGACACTTACAGTGTCTCGCCAAGATACGATTCTGACTGAACAAGCTTTTGAATGTAGGGGAATCCATGTGGAATGTGCCCAGCCAATTAGAGAGAGCTACAGGTGAATTGTTGGCAGCTTGACCGATGCCAAGAATATCAACAGAATGTGGATCGACACGGATCTGCTCTAAAGTTAGAAGCATTCAAGGCAGCTCGGCCGAAGAGGTTCTAGGAGGACACAAGGACCAGAAGTAAATGCGTTTGGTAGCTACAAAAGATCTAAACTCTTCTTCGAGGAATGACTCTTCACCGACATGGACAACAAAGACACGTAGGGTGCAACATTAATTTCAGGCAAAAAATCTAAGGATAGTTTTTTCTGAGGACTCATATTTTGTAAGCCCTAAGGAGTCGAAATATTTTTGTATAAAAGGCATTTTTTTCCTTTTTGTAAGGAGTTTGAATAATGCATTAAAAAAGAGTTAGTGATTTTTAGCAATCCTTTCTCATCTAATGTATACTTTGTAACTCAACTGAAATTTGAAATACAACACAGAGTTTACCTTGGAAGCTATTGTTAATGTTTGTATTGTTCTCATTTCTATATTTTAGATTATGCAAGTTCTCAGCTGTGTATTTATAAATCTATATTCATACCTTAAAGCTGTGAAATTCATCTTTCCTTCTTAAGATATGTATGTAGATCAAGCCTTTTTAAGAATTATGCATAAGTCTAAAGGGATTATGATGAGTAAATGAAATATTGACCATTAGCTTCTTAGTGTATGTTTATCTTGTTTTAATTTCATGATTTCTTATCGATTCGGTGTATCACCATAGGTTTAGTTCCATTTACATGTACTCCTTCTCCTTTTACCCTTACAGAATTGATAGTTTAGGTGATACCCAAAGGAAGTCTTTCTTCTTCAGAGCTTCATTTGAGCCTCAAGTGACCCACAGCCTTGAAGTGATCCCATGTTGCTCTAGAAAGCTCATTTTTCATAACTTTGCATAGGGTGCAATTTTTAGAGGTAACAATACCATCTTTAACTTTAGAAATATTCTCCAAGGTTGGCCACATACGCTTCATTTCATAAATTCAAACTAGGTCGGCAACTCAACATTCCTGTAGTGGAAAAGAATGAGAGTGGACCAATTAAACACTTAATCAAGACCAAAAGAAACCTCTTGGATCAACCACATGCTTCCTTAATTAAATTTTAAATTCTTTATATGAAGTGTAAACACCAAGTTGGCCAAACCTAATGAAAGCACAAATGAACATTGAAGTACACGCTTTCTAACAAGAAGATAACATGTGGATGACGTAACACACTTTATCATGCATGAGAACACATCTAAGATACTTCTAGATACATCTGTAGCAGGTGTAACAACCTTTGAACATAGAACTCTTTCCAACAATCTATCTAGAATATGCAATCCCACACAACAACTCTGATGTTCATCTTTCGGAGCACCAAAACTTGAATATCTCTTCCAGAACCTAGACAACATCATTACAAGACATATTCCAAATCTGCAAGACCTAAAACAAAACAACAGAGGACTCTAGAGTAGAAACATTTCTCCCATTCCATAGATAACCAACTCTACCAAAACGGTTCACACACCGGTGGACACAACTTTCACCTTCATCAAACCGGCAACCACAAATCAAGATATATTACCAACAGATCATGAACAACAAACCTTCAAATCCACATGAGCATAGGATCAACACAGAAGAATCACGAAGCACATATCAGAGCACATTCTAAACACATACATAACTCTGACTTCACTCTTTATTAATTTTCTTAAAAGCACTTGGTAACCCATCATTTCAGCACATATGCAACATCATAAGGATAGCTCCATGTACTCACAACATCTCAATAATGTCTCAACTATACATGCACAATCTGCAACATACTAAACTGTGTTGGCATAAATGACAACATTAATGACAACACCACCAAACTTTCTCATACTTGCAATAGGAGTCACATTAATGCATTTTTCTAGGAGATAGAATCACAAAAGTGATCATGTGCAGGGCCCACCTAAGCTAGTGTTTATATGAAAATTTGGGGGGTTTGCATCAAAATGAATTGATCAAAAGGATGAACCATCAATCTTTCCTATAAAACATGCAATTATGTGCAAGATATTATGCAAATAATAATCAGAAATCAATCCTAACTATTATAGCAACAATGAGGGAAGTTTTGAGAGGCTAGAATGATGTGTACCTTGCTTCAAGGAGACTATTTTTAGGTCACAAAGGACTCATTCGCCTCTACTAGTGAATGGTCCCTGTTAGGGTTTCTAAAACTGAGATATAGGTTATGTTCCTTAATGTCTGTACTTTCAAATCCTCTGTGATCAACTCTTGAAAACCTAAAATAAATTATGTAGCCTTCTTTTTGTGTTCTTACAAAGTGAATGACAATTTTGTGACTTGACAACTTTGACAATTTTGCTCCAATCTTGTTCTCCACTTGATCTTCAACCTATAAATCTACAAACACACATTCAAGAGGAGAAAAACTTGTTGATTGTTAGTGAATAGGGGTTTTCCTAAGTCAAACCCCTTTTAGGTAATTAAACCAAATGATGAAATAATGAAATAAGGACATGAAACATGAAATATGAAATGATGATTCCTTGGAAGTTGTCTTGGAATGTAAATCTACAAACTAACATGAAGTGGTCATGAAGAATGTAGATCTTGATCTCAAATTAGATGTGAAATAACGCTTGCAAATAGATCCTCAATACTACATCAACAATCTTAGCCCAACAACATGCTTGAATGCACTATGCCTTTGACATGATGAAATGACCTTGAATTGTTGCAATAAAACTTCACTAATCTACCTTTGAATTCCTTTGAAATTTCTATTGAAGTGATCTATGATGCTCTTGTGAATGTACTCTTGATTGCTTATAATTCTTAAGATGAAACTATGAGAATTAACCTTATATTTATACTAAATCTAAGGATTAACCCCAAAATTCAAATAATTCAAGCCAACACCAGATCTAGGATTGAAAATCATTAAAATCTCACCATAATTAAATTCAAAAAGGGGTATCTTATTTGAGCATGACCCATTCACCACTAAAGGTGAATGGATCCTAGCACAACTTTCTAGGACCGTGCTTCAGGGGGATGAAATAACATCAAAAACCCATTTCAAAAATGCCAAGAAAGGGGTGTCTTATGTGGAGAGGACCCATTCGCCACTAAAGGAAAATGGGTCCTAGGACCTCAAATTTTCCAAATTACTTATGTCATACAATATCATTATTGGGTGTCAAGATAGATCCTTAATTAAGAGGGATTAAATTTGAATGAAAGGACCAATTAAGCTCAATTAACCATAATTAATTAATGAAACCCTAGATAAGTGTGAAAGTGTAATTCAACACTTTACAAAACCTAAATAAGGTACAATTTAAGTACATTCTATTAAAAAGGGCCCTACATTTAGTGTGAATGTGTAAAACACATTACAACCCTAAATCAAGGTATAATTAAGCTAATTTTATATCAATTATTCCCAAATTAAGTGTGAAAAAGGATTACCTTTTTTGACGCTATAGTTAGCAAAAGAGGTAGGATTAAAATTAGGTGATCCATAGAAAGTAAGATAAATATTCCTGAAACAATGGGAAATAGGATAGGGACCTACTATCCTTCAGGAGATAGAGTTCCTATTTCACACTCAAGTTTCACTCAAGGAAACCCTATAGATCTCAATCTAATGTATGCAAAGGAGAAAGAGATCTTGCAATAAGGTTGTCTTAGGGTCTGATTATAAACTAAAGAGGGGTTCACCACCAAGATAGGGCTTGGAAAGATCAATGAAATACAAGTCCAAATGCCAAAATCTGATGTGATGCAAGATTTCACTAAATGACCTAAAAAAGCATGTAAAATGGAATAAAAAGGTGAGAAATTAGAAGTGTGCACCTGGGAATCTATAGAGGCTTGGAATGAACTCTAAAACACTAAAAATACTAGAATTAGGGCACACTAGGACTCATATTCCAGTCTAGCCGTATCAATCCCAAACTAGGGTTTTTGGTTTGGAACAGGTTTCTGACAATGTAGATTCAAGATCTTCAAAAATCTAGAAAATTTCCTGTAGTGGGACACATACGCCACTTTTGGTGTATCAATCCTATTCCGATTTTTCAAGAATTCAAATTCCAAATTTGTGCTCCAATCTCTACTCTTCCTTCCCAAACTAATTTCCATATTTGAACGTGTAAAAAGACCTACAAAACAAAATATAGAGTTGATTTGCTTATGGGGGGTTTGCCTCGATCAAACCCCTAGTTTGGTAATTAAACCTTGATAGAAACAATGGATCTTAAATGTAAATGTGAACATAAACCCTAACCTCAAAAGTGTGTCTAAGATTAGGAAATTTGAAATGTAATGCAACCCTATTCTATTGTGCTAGAATGATATGCAAGAATGAAAAATGGACATAAATGGCTCACTTTGATAGATCCCTAATCACCAATGAACCCTAATAAAGTATGTACCTTCCTTAGGCTGAAATTAGAGTGATAATGGAGGATGGAATCACTTAGGAAACAAGTCATTAGGCTTGGATTGATGGCTAGTTGCATTCCCTACCTAGAATCCATCATGATTTACCATAGGCAACCATAATAAACCCTTAACAATGCTAGATCTTGGATGAAAGTAGCTTGAAGACTTGCAAAAATACAATAATGTTGCTCCAAGGCTTCAACTTTGCTAATTACTTGTCCTTCAATGCTCTTGTGAAGAATGCTTGAATGTTCTTGAATGCTTGGATCTTGAATTTTCTCTTCTATATTATTGCTTAGATGAAAAATGACTTTGGAAGCTTGTTTATATAGGCAATACACCTAATTTACTGTTATTTAGATCTGAAAAATTGACATCAACCAAAAATTTGAATTAAAAATTTAAATTTCTCTCTCAAACCCTAAAAAGGTCCCAAATGGGACTCATACGCTTAAGGTGGTGTATGGGTCCCACCTAGGGCGACTCATACGCCCAAGGTGGCATATGAGTCCCACCCTAGATTTTTGAGGTGGGTTGTTAGAAATTTTAATGTTTTTGATGATTTTGTCTAGTTTTTAGTTGAAATCAGCCTCGAGATCTGAAATAAAGGGTCTTAGGGGCCTATTAATATTGATTTAAAAGGGTATTTAATGCAAGAGTACCAAAATAGGTCTAAATTAGGCAAGAAATCACACTATCTCCAAGGAGGGAGTATAATTTATGTTGCCACAATTCCATACTATAATTAATCAATAGTATAAAATAACTTGGAAGAAAGAAAAATGTAAATATGAAATTGTAGATATAAAAATATGACGATATACATACTACCAAAAGTTTTGCACATATGAGAAATGTTGGTGTAAACAATTATTTTACCTAACTAGTCCACTAGTGGGTCCTATTTACATGTCAAGTTTACATAGGTCCTAGGGAATCCTTCTAAAATTCTTAGGTGTCATGTGATCTTACCTTATCTTATCGTGTCATTTAATTATGGTTTCCTAGGTCATTTAATAATTGTTGAGATAGTTATCCCATTCTATGGGATTAAGACACATGTCATGATCTTGTCTAAACCTATCTCACAACTTTTCCTTTATAAGAAAAACATCATATGTAAATTTACATATTCAATCAATCAATCTTGCATCCTTAATCATAGCAAGATATTATTTCCATTTCTCTCTTGTGGAATATATTTTAGTTTGGTAGCTAATCTTGGAGTGTTGGGAGTTCACATTCAACTCCTATAGTATCAGATCTCTAGTGTTGGAGACTCCTTCCTAGATATGAGGGACATTTTTTGTCTTGAATAATCTGTTGTGTACGACTTGAGGTTTTAAGGACCTCATGCTTGAATGTAGGGTGTTAGAGAAATATAGGATTGTCTTTTGTTTCATCAAAATCTAACATATAGGGCTAGATCTACAAGGGTTTCAAGTTAGGTGAAGGTTACCAAATCTTGGAGGTAGCTAAATTTTTGGAGCACTTTGGGAAAAAATAGACCCTGTCATAGGGTTGGAAAGGCTCAAAAACCTAAAGATTGCTTGTCAAATCATCAAAATTGGACACTTTGTCCCAAAAGAATTAGAAAAAAATTCTCCAATCGATGTATTCCTTACAACCATATCATATAGTTTGTAGTGTCAACATATTCCACAGTTGGGTTGGGTGAATATTCTAGTATCTAGGTGGCATATTCTCTACATCACTCTGGCATCAACATTATACTTGGTCATCACATTGTCTTTGTCTATGTATAGTGCAATTTTCTGACTTTTATTAATAAAAAAATTTGATTCAATTTTTGGTCACTACATTTTTATTACCTTCTATATGGTTTTCAATAGCCCCTAGTCATGGAGTTTGAAGGTCGTGGTCACCAAGCTAGTGGGAAAATTAATGCCCCAGACAATGTAGCTCCACCCAATGGGTTTCATTGTTCCTTGCATAAGTTATACAGACCCATATTTTTTGGCACGAGGCTCATAGGATGGTGTAGTCATGGATGAAGCATCCAGAAAGGTATTGTCCAACCATGTAGCTTAGAGTTCACATAACGAAAAATAACACAAGAGATACTCATCAACATAGATCTTTAATTGAATCAACAATTGGAAATATTACATGCATCATATGCCTTATATACAGAATAACTAGGGCTCATAAGCCTGTTGCAAGGGAATTACATATAGTATAATTGGAACAAGGCCTTATTTTGATCTTTCAATCTATTTCCTCACTACTACTATTAAGAATTTATCCACTAATGTCTAACTTCTTTCCAAATGGTTACAAATTATCTTAAATATGAATCTCTAGCTCCAATTATGATTTGCATCAGCCTTAAGGGCTTACAATCGCCAATGCAAGATCAAACATGTAGGTCAACCAAATAAATATGGGAAGATTATCCATTGTGAGATGAAACTTCTTGTAGATTGGTGTAGTCATGGTAGGAGGGTTCCAAATGAAATAGTCTGAATTGTGCAACAATGAATCAACACAACAAAAATAACACAAAAAACTGATATGGGAACATAAATCTTCATTAATATGGAATGCTTACATGAAAAATTGGAAACAAGGGTGAATTACAAGAGCTCACATGCCTTTCCTCAAAGGCTTTCAACAATAAAACTGGTCAACAGGCTTTATTACATGCCCCCAAAGGTTTTATGAAAAAATGAATCTCTCTATTCAAGAACTATTGATCTAGAACTTATCACTGATTATCTACAATGAATTACAATGCTTATAAATATGATACTCAATCTCCACAATAGATTTGTGTCAGCCACAAGGGTTAATAACCTGATGAATGCTCCAATATGAATATCAGCCTCAAGATATGAAGAAAATTAGCTCCACGCAAAATGAATTAACTTGTAAATCTTTGAGGTAGGTCCCAACGAACCAAAGATGCTTGTATGATGTTCAATTAGGCTCTACATGATCTAGAATAGGTTCACACTAAGAAACTAGTCTAGGTCGGCCCCAAATTCATTGACTGGTAATACAGTGAAAGTCTGAGAGGGATAACATTCAACAAACAATTACAAATGATGTGAAATTTGGATATGTGGTAGATGTTGATGTGTAGATCCTATATCCTTCTTTGCAAGGTGAGAAACAACGATGTGGTAAAATGAAGAATGAACTATTGAAACTAATACTAAATGCAATGCAAGAAAATAACTATTTTTGGTTGATACAGGATTGCTTTGCAACTAGGGATGCTCCTACATCAGAAACCTGGGGTTGGAAGAAAAGTGAGTCCCTCACTTTCCAAGGCTAAGAGGAAAACCAAGACGGTCCACCTCAGCATGAGAAATCCATGATGAATCTTCTACTACTCTACCTTTCCACTTTACAAGATATTTTTGTATTACTTGTTCCTTGTGCTTCTTCTAGTTCTAGTATCCAAAATTTTCTCAATCTCCTTTGGTTCCTAATGTGGTAACTATTCCTTCAAATTCACTTCATCACTACTACCACTTAATTCTCCTTTATGAAACTGATATATGTCTACCACATTGAAGATAGGTGATATGCCCACTATCTCTGGTAACTCCACTTCATATGTGTTTCTAGAATCAAACTTCTTTAGTATGTTACATGGCCCAAGCTTCCTCATCCTTAATTTATTGTATGTGCTAATTGGAAGTCTCTCCTTTCTCAAACATACCATCACTTCATCTCCAACAACAAATTCCTTATGTCTTTGGTTCTCATCTTCCTTCTCCTTATACTTATCATTCATGTCTTCTAAGTGCTTCTGGACCTAATTATGCAATGTTGCCATGAAATTTGAAAACTCTTCTACCTCTGCACTCCTTTTATTCTCCATAAATTGATGTCCCTTAACCCTACAATGCCTCTAGGACTTACTCTGATAACAATTTGGAATGGTTTCTTCCCTATACTCTAGTTCACTAAATTATTATATGAAAACTCTGTCTCTAGTAAAATTGTATCCCAACTTCTTGTCTTATCTCCAACCAAACATCTCAACAAGTTACCCAAACTTTTGTTCACTAGGTTATTTTTCCATCTATCTTTGGGTGATATGTTGAATTGGACTTCAAATTTGTTTTCATCTTCTTCAATGAAGTCCTCCAAAAGTATCCAATGAATCTAGTGTCTCTACTTGAAACAATACTCTTAGCTAATCCATGTAATCTCACAATCTCTTTGAAAAATAATTCAGCAACATGCACGGCATCATTAGTCTTGTTACAAGGAATAAAATGTGTCATTTTAGAAAATCTGTCCACTACTACCATACTAGAATCATAACCTCTCTGTGTTCTTGGTAATCTGAGAATAATATCCACGCTCAAATATTCCCAAGGTCTCTCTGGTACTATCAAAGGTTTGTACAATCTAACTTATTTTGACTACTTCCTTACATCCTTGTATATCTACAGCTATTTACATAATGTTCATTCATCAAAGCTATTGTTTTACCCACTCCAAAATGTCCTAATAAATCTCCACTATGCTTTTCCTTTTATCAAATTCTCCCTCATTGAACTCCTCAGTATACACAAATGATTCCCCCTAAATAACATACCTTCCTAAATGAAATAATCCAACCGTTAGCTTTAGTCTATCACTACTGGTGCCTTACATGCTCTCCATGTTGCACCAAAATATACATCATCTTCATACATATGTTTTAACTCCTCAAATCCCAACACTTGTACTCTCATCTCTATTAGCAAATGCATCCTCCTACTCAATGCATCTACAACTTTGTTTGACTTGCCACTTCTATACTTCAACACAAATATATAACTTTGCATGAATTCAACCCATCTCATATGTCTCTCATTCAACTTTTCTTGACTATTCAAATATTGTTAAGCTTGATGATCTGTATACAACACAAACTCCTTAGGCAATAAATGATGTCTCGACTTCTTTAGGGCTTGAATTATGGCATAGAATTCCTAATCATAAACTGAGTATCTTCTTCTGGCATCATTCAACTTCTCACTGAAATAGGCTACTGGTCTTCCTTCTTGACTCAACACTACTCCAATTGCATTTCCACTTGCATCACAATCAGCTTGAGATACTTTTTCAAAATTTGGTAATGCTAATATTGGTTGCTTTATCTCCTTTTGCTTCAACAACTCAAAAATCCTTTCTACTCTAGACGTCCACTTGAATTCCTTCTTGTCTCCTCTCATTGTCTCTATCATGGGGTTACAAACACTACTAAAACTTCTGATAAACTTCTGGTAGAAACTAGCTAATCCATGGAATGATCTAACTTCTCCAATGTGTACCATTATGGGCCAATCTAAAATTGCTTTCACTTTCTCCAGATTCATTTTTAATCTTTCAATAGAAATAACAAATCCCAAATATACCAATTATGTCTTCATGAAACTACTATTCTTAACATTAATCAACAAATTCTCTTCTCTCAACCTTTGTAATACTTGCTAGATGTGCCAAAAATTCTCTTCTCTAGTCTTACTAAAAATCAAAATATCATCCAAATAAACAATGAAAAACTTACCTAATAATTTCTTCAATACCTCATTCATCAATCTCATGAAAGTGCTCAGTGCATTGGCCAATCCAAAAGGCATCAATAACCACTCATACAATCCTTCATTTTTATTAAATGTAGTCTTCCATTCATCTCCTTCTCTAATTCTAGTCTGATGATATCCACTCTTGAGATCAATTTTTGTGAAATATTTTTCTCCACTCAAACAGTCAATAATGCCATCTATCCTTGGAAAATGGAAATCTATACTTGATAGTGATCTTATTAATCTCTCTTGAATCTGTACATATTTTCCACTCTTCATCTTTCTTAGGTGCAAGTATAGCAGGTACCACACATGGGCTCAAACTTTCTCTAATCAATCCTTTCCTCAAAAAATCTTGTATATGTTGGTTCAACTCTGCATTCTCTATCGATGTCACTCTATATGCTACTTTATTTGGAAAAATTTCTCTCAATATGAGATCTATGTGATGACTAATACTCTAGATTGGTGGGATTCCCTTTGGTACATTCTTTGATATGAAATCTTCATACTCTATCAACAATTTTACAACTTCTTTTTGTGGTAGATCTTCACTCTTTTCTATCTCTAGACTACTTCATTTCTTTGGAATCAATATAAAACACATGTTCTCATACCTCAATCCATCTAAAAATTTCCTTACATCCACCAAACATAGTCTAGCAATACCACAAAATTCAATCTTCTCCTCTTCCTCTAAAGGTATCAACTTAATTCTATTTCCATTTGATGTCACAGTATAAGTATTCATTCTCCCATCATGACTTTATTTCTTATAATATTGCCATGGTCTCCCTAATAGTAAATGATATACATTCATCAACATAATATCACACAACACTACATCCCTATATAGTCTAATATCAAATTTCATCAAACATTATGCATTCACCAATATCATATGCTCATCTTGAATCCATGCTATCCTATAAGGGTTTGGATGTTTCAATCTCTTCAAATTCAACTTAGTTACCATCTCCTCTAAAACTAGATTATCAGTACTTCAACTATCAATGATAACTTTACATACCTTTCTTCCGGACTTACATCTGGTTCTAAATAGACTTTTCCTCTATAGTGGTTCTTCAGTAACTTCTTCATGCATCAAATTTCTCCTCATCACTAATGATTCACCTTTCTCTAGTTTTCCACATGAATTAGGGGATCCAGCATGTTCTTCCTCCACATAAGCTATTCTTTTGGTATGCTCAAGTTTCTTTCCAATACTTCCTTGATGACACTCGAATGCTCTATGTCCTTCACCTCCACACTTAAAATAGGTTTCTCTAAATGGTATTCTCTCAAATATTCCTTCATCTCTTCGGTGTCCATCATTGCAGTAACAATTATGGCCTCCTCTGTTACTGTGGTAGAAACTTTTGTCTTCTCTCTCTTTGTAGT
This sequence comes from Sequoia sempervirens, assembly GCA_007258455.2. Lineage (NCBI taxonomy): Eukaryota > Viridiplantae > Streptophyta > Pinopsida > Cupressales > Cupressaceae > Sequoia > Sequoia sempervirens. The sequence goes on along the minus strand of VDFB02075321.1, from coordinate 104,579,553 downwards.
ATGATTTAGAATCCTTTTCTTTGCTCTGATAGGGTTTTAAATCTTTTTTTGAATCCACATAAAGTATTCTTTCTTTGTACTGGCCTCCACTCTTTAGAAATCTTCCTCTTGCACTTCTCTGCCTTTGTTCAAATTTCTTGTTCAACTTTTCTTCAACCTTCAATGCAAACCGGTATGCTTCTTCAAAAAATGTCATCTTTTCAAGGCTCAACTCTTCTTGCATGTTTTTTCTCAATCCATTGATATATCTTGCAAGCTTCTCCTCTCTTGCTTCACTATGATCAGTTCTTATTATCATCTTATAGAATTCTTTAGTATACTCCTTCACAGATATTTCTTATCTCAGGTTTTGCTATCTCTTCAACAATTATAGTTCATAATCTACTGGTATGAATTGATTCTTCAACTTTTTCACCATTCTATCCCATTTTATGATTCTTTCTTTGCCTCTTCTATTTCGATATAATTGAAATTCTTTCCACCATAATGCAACATGTCCTTTCAAATTTTTTTTAACAAATCTGACTCTTTATGGATTTTTAATTTCTTTATATTCAAATTATTCTTCCATTTCATTTATCCAATCAATCAACTCTTCAGGATTCAAATTTCTTGTGTAATTTTGAATTTCAACTCTAGGTCTTTTCCCAACCTTTGAGATCACTCTGAACATTTTTACTTGATTTGATTTTGAACTTCTTCATCATATAGGGTTTCTGCAATTTGATTCGCATGTTTTGCTTCATCATCACTTTCATCATTATGTCTAGGTTTGAGGTCTCACCTTCAGTCTTCTTCAATAGCATCTAACCTAACTTGCATCTCACACATCATTTCCAAAATTTCATCTATTCTTCCAATAACATTTTCCATAGCAAGTGCTCTCCTTGGTGACATATCTCCCCTCAAATCAATGCAAATGCCTCAATTTGGTGATCTAACTACAAGGGTTTCAATTGTCTCAAAATCAGTGATTGGTTGAAAATGAATGCATTCTAAATCAATTTAATGATCTATTCACCATAAGGAATTCCTTCAGGAATTGAAGCTCACTCTGAGACCACTTGTTGCAGTCATGGTAGGATGGTTCAAGAAGCAACAGTCTAAACCATGTAGTAATGAATCAACACAACAGAAATAACATAGAAAATTGATATGTGAACATGAATCTTCATTAATATGGAATTCTTACATGCAACATTAGCCACGAGGGTGAATTACAAGGGCTTCAACAATAAAATTGGCCAACAAGCCTTATTACATGCCCCCAAAGGGTTTATGCGAAAATGAATTTATCTAATCATGAATTAATAATCTAGAACTTATCACTAATCATCTACATTGAATTACAATGCTTGTAAATATGCTCCTCAAGCTCTAAAATGGATTTGCATTGGCCACAAGTGTTAATAACCTAATGAATGCTCCAATATGAATGTCGGCCTCAAGATATGAAGAATTAGCTCCATGCGAAATGAATTAACTTGTAAATCTTCAAGGTAGGTCCCAATGAACCCAAGATGCTTATATGATGTTCAATTAGGCTCTGCATGATCTGAAATAGTTCCGCACTAAGAAACTGGACTAGGTTAGGCCCAAATGCTCTACCTAGTAATACAGTGAAATGTTGAGAGTGATAACTTTCAACAAGAAACTAAAAATGATGTGAAATTTAGATATGTGGTATATGTTGATGTGTAAATGTTATATCCTGATCCGCGAGCTGAGAAACAATGATGTGGTGAAATGTAGAATGAACTACTGAAAGTGCTAATGAATACAATGTAAGAAAATAACTGTTTTTGGTTGATACAGGATTTCTTTGCAACCAAGGATGCTCTTGCATCACAGATCTCCAAGAATGTTCCCCTTGGACCTAAAATTCGTGTATGATGCTCCATTTAGCTTTGCACACTCTGGAATAGGTCCACACAAAATAATTGGACCAAGTCCACCCTAAATGCTCTAACTAAGAATGACAATAAAATTTTGAGAGCGATAACTTTCTGCAAGTGAATGCAAATCTCCTTAAATCTAGATATGATGTAGAGAACCTAGTGTAGATGTTATATCCTACTTCACAAGATAGGAAATGACAATTTGGTGAAATTCAAAATGAAATGCTAAAACTTCTATAGATTAAAATGCAAGAAATAAATGCTTTTGGTTGATACAAGATTTCTTTACAACAAGGGATGCTCCTACATCAGACATCCAAGGTTCGGAGAAAAGTGAGTCCCTCACTTTCTAGGGGGTAGAGGAAAACCAAAGTGGTCCACTTTAATGTGATAAATACATGATGAATCTTTCACTAATATGCATTTCCACTTTACCAAGTACTCCTTGTACTACTTGCAGTTCCTAGTGCTCTTCCCAATTCTAGTATCCAAGATCTTCTCAATCTGCTCTAGTGGTTGATGTGGTAACTGCTCCTCCAATCCAAATTTTATGCTACTACCACTTGACTTTCCTTCATGATACCCATAGATGTCTACAACATTTAAAATAGGTGATACACCAAGTGTCTCCAGTAACTCCATTTCATATGCATTTCTTGAATCAAAATTCTTAAGAATCTTACATGGTCCAATCTTCCTCATCTTCAACTTATTGTATGTCCCTACTAGAAACCTTTGCTTCCTAATATATACTGTAACTTCATCTCCAACAAAAAAATCCTTGTCTCATTTTCTCATTTGCCTTCCCCTTGTAAGTACTATTCATGTCCTATAAGTGTTTTCAGACTTGACTATGCAATATCTCCATGAATCCTATAAATTATTCTACTTTTGCACTCCTCTTATTCTCAATATTAATGTCTTTGAGCTCTACAACTCCTCTAGGATGTATTCTTGTCAGAATCTTCAATGGTGTCTTCCATGTGCTTTGGTTTACTAAATTATTGTATGGAAATTCTTCTTGTGGTAGAACAATATCCCAATTTCCTGCCTTATCTCCAACCAAACATCTCAATAAGTTATCAAACCCCTATTCACCACTTTTGTTTGTCCATCTATTTGTGGGTGATATGCTAAACTAGACTTAAGGTTTGTCTTCATCTTCTTCCATAATGTCCTCCAAAAGTATTCAATGAACTTGGTGTCCCTATCTCAGACTATGCTCTTAGGTAATCTATGCAATCTCACAATCTCCTTGAAAAATAGGTCAACAACATGCACATCATTAGTCTTTTTCAAGGAATGAAATGTGTCATCTTAGAAAAAATTTCCACTACTGTCATTATAGAATCATATCCTCTTTGTGTTCTTGGTAATCCCAATATGAAATTCATGCTTATATCTTCCCAAGGTCTCTCTGGTACTATCAAAGGTTTAAACAATACAATATTCTAACTACTCCCTTTTTCTACTTGAAAAATTCTACAACTCTAAACATAATTCTTGGCATCCTTATATATCGGCAACCAAAAATAGTGTTCACTCACCAAAACTATTGTCATATCTACCCCAAAATTTCCTACTCTAAGTCCACTATGTTTCTACTTGATCAAATTCTCCCTCATTGAACTCCTCAAAATACATAATTGATTTCCCTTGAACAACATACCTACTTGAATGAAATAATCCAACCACTAACTCCTATATGTCACTAATAGTTCCTTACATGCTTTTCAGGCTTCTACAAACTTTGGATCATTCTCATACATATGTTCTAGTTCTTCAAAACCCAATACTTCTACCTTCATTCTTGTTATCAAATTCCTTCTCTTGTGTAATGGATCTGTAATTTTGTTTCAATTACCACTCCTATGCTTCAACACAAATGTGTAACTCTACAAGAACTCAACCCATCTCATATGTCTTTGGTTAAACTTAACTTGACTATTCAAATATTTCAAGGCTTGATGATCAGTGTACAACACAAACCCCTTAGGCAACAAATAATGTCTCCACTGCTTCATGGCTTGAATTATGGCACAAAACTCTTGATCATAAACTAAATATCTCGTTCTGGCATCATTCAATTTCTCACTGAAATAAGATATGGGTCTTCCTTCCTAACTTAACATTGCTCCTATTTCATTTCACTGGCATCACAATCAACTTGAAATACTTTGTCAAAATATAGTAATGCTAACATTGGTTTCTTTGTCATCTTTTACTTCAACAACTCAAAACTTCTCTGTGCTTTGCATGTCCACTTAAAGTCTTTCCTATCTCCTCTCATTATCACTATCATAGGTGTGCAAATGCTACTAAAGCTCCTACTGAATTTTTAGTAGAAATTTACCAATCCATGAAATGATCTTACCTCGCCAATGTTCACAAGTGTAGGCCACTCAACAATTGCTCTAACCTTCTCAGGGTCCATCTTCAATCCTTTAGCATAAATGACAAAACCAAAGTACACCAACTTTTTCTTCATAAAGCTACACTTCTTTATGTTTATCAACAATTTTTCCTCCCTCAATATTTGCAATACTTATGTTCTGATGTGTAATACTTGATTGATGTGCCATAAATGTTCATCTCTAGTCTTACTGAAAATTAGAATATCATCCAAACAAACAATAACAAACTTACCCAAGAATTTTTTGCATACTTTGTTCATCAACCTGATGAAAGTGATAGGTGCATTGGTCAATCCAGAAGGCATCACTAACCACTAATATAACCTTCATTAGTCTTAAATAGAGTCTTCCATTCATTGCCTTCTTTGATTTTTATTTGATGATCTTTGTGAAAGACTCTGATCAACTTAAATATTTTATAATGTCATCCATCCTAGGCAATGTGAATCTATACTTGATTGTGATCCTATTGATTTCTCTTGAATCTATATGCATCATCCATTCTCCATCTTTCTTTGATTCTAATATAACAAGTACCACACATGGCTCTCTCCAATCAATCCCTTCTTCAACAACTCTTGTATTTGTTTGTTTACCTCCACATTCTCTACAAGTGTCATTCTATGTGTTGCTTTGTTAGGAAAACTTGCTCCCAATAGTAGATCTATATGATGACTAATACTACAAACTAGTGACAGTCCATTTGGTACATTCTCTGATATGATGTCCTCATACTCTATCAACAACTCTTCTACTTCCTAATTTTCTATGATATAATTCTCTACCTTTGGTTTTCTACCGTTCTTTGGAATCAGTGCAAAACACATGTTCTCATGCCCCAATCCTTCTAGAAATTTCCTTCTGTAGACACGTAAAATGTACATACACTCAATCTTGATCTACTAACATCGCTTCATCCTGAATTATCCCTCTATCTAACCATTTAATCGAATAGCCTTATTTGATTAAATTCATCATAATTCCCCTTTTAATTAAATAAATCCCTCGATTTAATTAAATCATTGTCTTTGTGTAATTAGCTAGGTCGTTTCAGCTTCCTATCTTTATTTAATTAAATAATCCATATTATTTGATTAAATCTCTAAAGTTCATCTAATTAAATTAATTAAATCAAACATTTATCTAATTTAATCTAACATCACCCCCTTTTGGTTAAATAAATCAAAAAATATTTATTTAACTAAGTCTAAATCATTCTTTTCTCATTTTGAGTTATTTAAATCCTAAAATCTAAGTCAAAATGGTCAAATTAGTTAATCTTCTTTAAATTAATCTAATCCATGATTAATCTAATCTAATCCATGAAATCCTCTAGATTTTGCAACTTGCACATAAAAATCAATTTAATTGTTTTATAAATCATCTATTTTCATTCAAAAAAGGCATCCAAGTGGGAGTATTCCTCAAATTTGAAATCTCCCCCCAAAAGGACTTGTCCCTTCCAACATGGCATTTAACATCTCTTACAAGTCCTTTTCTTGAGCCATGTGACATTAACTTCACCTTTCACCTCATCCTTCAAGCCATTTTTTGAATTTGAATCTCCCCCCTCTTTGCACATTCTTCAAAACTTGCACATCCTCCATCCATTCACAAGTTGACAAGTGGCATTTTGTCATTGGCTCATTCTTAGTCCCACATTGCTCTATTTTTGGCATGCTTTCAACTTGTCAATCTATAAATAAGAGGCTAATCTCCTCATTTGATCATCCACAAATTATGCAAAGTTATTATGCTAAAATATTTAGCCATTTCCATCCATCACCATTGAGTTCTTAGCTAGGTTTTTGCAGATTTTTGGCTTGGAGCTCTCATCCTTCATCAACAAAGTGGATAAATCATCATCAACATATCAAGATTGCATCTTAGGAATTGGGAAAGGGCCAATTTTCACATCAAATTGGCACCAATTCCCCCATGGGATCATGTGTTTTCTATTCTAATTAGGATTGAATCTATATTTTCTTGTTTCATTGTGTTTTTCATTGTTTTCTTTCCTAATTTGAAGTTTGTAAATGGATTTCATGGGGAATCCTTGTTCATGCTTGCAATATCTAACTTAAGGTGTTTGTTCTCTTTGTTTGCGGGTATTAGGATTCGGGTTCACACATTTGGTGCAAGAAGGAGGGCTTAATCTCATTTTCAATCACTTTTTCCTAAAATTCCTCGTTTTTGCTTATACACAGAAAAATTCCCACTCTGAGAGCTCAGCATCATTGTTTTAGCACCACTGACTCTTTAGCGTCACCATATAGCGCTGTTGTAAACCCAAACTGCGATGCTAGAGTCTTCCCACCCAAAAATTTTAATTTCTAACTTTACCGCTTGACCAATCTGACTCGCAGGAATTTTCAAAAGAATCAAACTACAACACTGGGAAAAAGGGCGACGCGGTTGAGCTCACTGTCCCAACACAAAGCGGCACTCTAAGAGCACTGCTGAGAAATCAAACTCCAATGCAGTCACGGGTTGCACCGCTAGCAGGGAGTAAAAAGTGGAAATTTAATTTTAGCACGTGCATTTTGTCATATGATCAATTTTTCTTTTGTTTTTTTCTTTTTGACCTCTGTATTTTACAAAATCTAACTTTTTTTTTATGCTTGTAGGTTGGGTCAAATTGAAAGCAAAAGGAAGGAGAAGTATGAGGAGGATATTTCATCAAATCAAAGTGTTTTTAAACACTTTAGTGTTTGTTTAACACTTTTTAAGAAATTGTTATCACTTCTTTCTTAGGACACTAATTTCATTTGGGTTTAAAAAAAAGAATCTTTTCATTTCTTTCAAAAGGCTAAAATGAACATTAGGATCACAACATACTAGAGTTTGTTTATTTGGATAACAACTGAATAAAATGTGTATCATTTGTCTTTTGGTGCTCTAAAAAGAACTCACATTTTACTTTGTGGATTTAAAAAGAACAAGTGTAACTTTGTTTTCATGAAAGCTTACTTAAACTAAATTCATTGAAAAAGGATGTATGCGCTTCTCTCACACTTTATAATGATCTTGCGAATCAAAAGGCCTTTTTCATGACTTTAGGGTGAGACAAAGAAATCACCTCCACACTTCATCTTTGGGTTTTAAAATTGAACAAAATCTTGTGTGAGCGTGAGTGGGGGAATTATTGTAGACATTCTCTCTCTTTGTTGCCAACAAAGATTGATCGAGTTACGAATATTGTTTTTACTCACTTTTGTTTATCCTAGAGGGCCTGCCTTGTGGAAAAAGTACTCACCAAAGGGAATGACTCAACCGGTAACACTCTAAATCCAAGAGTATTTCAAACTGGGATATAAATGTGGGTATTGGAGTAAACGCCAATATCACGTAGTTGATTTCGACAAAATAGATCCGAAAGGGGACTCTTGTCGTATGGGTCAATCTCCACAAACGGAAAGTCCTTATTAAAACCCATGTTCTAGAATTTTCCAAAATCCTTAATCTATTTGTTGGTGCAAGAACGGTCGTTCTGAAGCCACCCCACACTTTTACGGTCTTCTAGTAGAAATGGAAAGCATGTCATGGGAGTTTCATGGGTGTTGATGCTTGGTTGCCCCGTATAAGTGAGTGTCGTGGAGGGGAGCCAGTGGGGTCAAGCATCTAACCATTCGCTAAAGATAAGTGTAGCTGGACTTGTCCAAGTGTGAATCCAACAAATATTGTCTTACACATCCATAGGGTTGTACTTATTCTTGGGTTACAAAATGCTTTGCTTGTTTGAAAACATCTCGAAAACAAACATTTAACATCATCATCCAAATTTCAAACCCTTTTGAAGACAAATACCATTGACTCAATCCATATGTTATTTCTTTCCCTTGGGATTTACATCCTTAGAGGTTTCTAAACATTGGATTACATCTTGATTTTTCTATTAAAGTAAACAATAGGTAAACCCTTGCCTTGAGTTCATCAAATTTCCACATAACATATTTTGTGGGATTTGAAGAAATTAAGACATTGGACATCTTAGTTTGAAAACTTAATCAAAGAAAGTTTTTTTGGTAAAATAAATCCATTAAGAAAAGCTAAAAAAATGAACTTTCATGTGTGTTGAAGCCTCGCGATTTTCAAAAAGTCCAAAACAAAAGTCATTGGTTCAAAATCCGAAAGTGTGTGTTCAAAGTAAATCACTTTTTGGTTACAAAGGTCTATAGAAGCATTGTATGCTCTTCAATACCTAGGTCTAGGCAAACAAAGTGTCCTTCTTAGGTTCATTTAGGATCAAAATCAAACACTTCATCCATTTCAAACATTTATCATCCCATCCCACAAGCAACTTTGTAGCTTTGGAAACATCATTATCTAGACTTGGGTACATCCTTAAACCAAATCAAAATCACCTTGTTTAATTAGGAGTATGGGAATGCATCCTTTCTCATACCTCTAGTTAAATTAGCACACCTTTGAACAAGTTTATCATAAAGATCACATCCAACATATTAGGGTTTACAAGTTCATTATCCAATCAAAATCAAATCCTAAAGTCTAGCATTGATCTAAATTTCCTAAGAAAAACAACACCCATATCATTCACCTCTTTCATCCTTCATCTCATCATTGGTCCTAAACACCTTAGAGATCACTTTTGCAACAAAGTCAAAACACAAGAAGAACATGGAATATAAACTTGATCCATACATTATAAGCGATATAAACCAACCAAATTATCAAATCCTTACAATGCCTATTGATTTTCAAAACTCACATTTATACAATCCATACATGGGATAATTATCTCCTACAAACCTCAATTGTACAACAAATGTAAGTATACTCAATCTAAATCTTGGAACACCTTTTCCGATGGTAGATTTAAATCCAAGTACAAACCTACAAATCTATCAACCAAACACTCAATACATGATCCTTCAAATGAACGATATCATCTTATCAAATCCCTACATGCCAAATGTGAATGTACCAAGTACAACTTTACAAAACATGAACATTCTGAATCCAAACTTGGTAAACTTTGGGATGGATATGTTTGCAAATCATACGAATATTGTTCAAAGTCCAAACAAGATGTTAATGACTCCAAGTCAAAGTAACACCATGCAAAATGAAAGTTACCTAAATCAAGGCAATGTGATTCCCAACATCAACAATGTTCAATTTCAACCCATAATGCCAAATTTGAACATCATCCCAAGTCAGAACATTGTCCAAAATCAATTTTCCCATGATCCCATGCAAACACCACAAGTGTACATCACAACTCTGCTTGAACAAAAGCCAAATCAAGGGAGTAAAATTCAAAATCATGATCAAATTTTGCTAGAACAACTTGCTTCACATGCCAAGCTAATTGGATTATTGATCCAAGAGATATCTTCACTCCAAAATCCATACACTCTTCTGTTGGTTGAACCATGCCATCAAAGAGTTGAGTTGTGTCCACAACAACATCAAGAACAAAATATCCAATGTCAAGAGGTTAGATATTAAGATCAACATCAATAACAAACCCAATTACCCCATCTCGAAGATCAATCGCCACATTTCAAAGATCAATCACCACATCTCCAAAATCAATCACCACAAGGTCAAGTACAAATATCAGAAAGTAACAAACAAAAAAACACACCCCTTGGGAGACCAATCGAATCAGTCTTGCAATAATTGGTACAAGAAAATATCATCAAGCTCCTTGTCTATGGGAACTATCAAGAACCCCTAATTAAACTACCAGGGTATAACGAGGAGCACCATTGTGATTTCCACAAAACAAAGGGACACACAACATCAAGTTGTATTCAACTCAAAAATCTCATCCAAGATCTCATCAATCAAAAGGTAATCACTATTGGGGACAATGATCAAGATCTATTCATCAATGAGCACCTTGAAGATATTTCCACCTCATCCGAAGATCAAATAAACATACATCAAGAGTTACCTTTTTATCATGATAAGAATCCCTCAACAATATCTGACAATGATCCAATTCAAGATATTTCAACATCATTTGACCCTATGGTTGAAGACATTGAAAATACCTCCACCTCAATTATTGAAAACAATGATCAAGATCTCTCCATCAATGAGAAGCTTGAAGATGTTTCCACCCCATATGATGATCAACACACCATACATCAAGAGCCACTTTTTAGTGATCTAATTCAAGGAGTGTTAGAATTATTTGATCCCATGGACATAATATATGATCCATCGACCAATGATCATATCGAAAATGTCTCTACATTGCCTTATGAGTTAGAGGACATATCTCAAGAATTTATTCCAAAGCATGATCAAAATCTTTCACCAAGGTCTAGCAATGGTCCTTTCCAAGACATGTTGACCCCCTTTGACCTCATGATTACAGATATTGAAGGAATCTTCAACTCGACACTTGATCCAAGCCCACTCAAAGATCAAGAGGATAATGAACCACTTTCCATTCCTAATGAAGATATCCTAGAACCCTTTGTAAGCAATCCATCCTTTGAAATTGACCCATGTCAATAATTTGATCCAAAGCATGTCAAAAGCAATTCTGAAATCATTCAAGATCAAGAGTTTGTATCTCCTAGCTACTACAATGGTCTAATGGATACTCTCCTATCTATACAATATGATCATATCCACATAGCACATACTCCTCCATATACCCATGAGATGCTTTCTTTGGATGGACACATAGATGATCTTCATTCAAAATAGGATTCCTTTACTCCTGAAATTAATACACAAAAAGAGAAGGTTAGTGATTCGTATAGTCAAATAGATTTTTCAACATCAGGATCAGATATATACCAAATTCAGACTGAGGACATCATGTACAAAGATATCCAGAATTATCCACCTAAGGAAGAAGATTAGATAGAACAAGATATTCAAGAGTCAATAGAGCAGTAAATTGAAATAACATCATCTGCAGTGGTCATTTATCAGAGAATGCATTCTAAACAAGAGCTCTTAGAATAGGCAGAATCAAAGCATGAAGGTAATACTTCCACAATATTGGGGGAAACTATGTCTCAAGAAAATGCCAACATAGGGACCACGAAGACTCCTTATGATGAAACAAGTTCCAATACTACAACCAGCCATGTCATGAATATTCATCCACCCATCACCCCATCCACGAATTGGGACCAACATCAAAAAAAAGATTTGAATCAAAGCGTAAAGAATGTTATCAAAGAAAAAGAAGCTAAGAAGAATAATGGACAAATCAAATACACATGGATACCAAAGAATACAAAGAAAGGTTATCCCTATCAAACTCCATTAGTCAAGGAAACTATGGGGAAAAATAAAAAAGGGAAAAGTATCCATCAAAGATATCCACAAAAGAAAAAGAAATATTTTCAAGCGACGTACAAAGTGTATCAAACAGTTGGTCCTAATTCCACACACACTTCCATATCCACCCATCATTGTTCATCTTCCCAAGTTTGGAGAGTCAAAGGTTCCAAACTGTCAACCAATCCATCTCTTATCCCTAAACACACTCCATCCACGGCTCCACGCATGATATCCAATTCTCAAATTGACTATGTATTGGCAACAACCCTTCATCATAAGGATTCTGAAGGCACTCTATTGCAATGTGCGCATAGGGATGAAGTTAACCCCGATATCCATAAAGCACATCAACAATCCCAAAAGTTGCATTCAAGTGCATGTATCTTAGCAAAGTAGCTTCTTCAACAAAGATATAGATGGCACATTATGATAGGGTCATCTACATCAGTGACACCTTGTGATTCGGCATGAGCTTAAAATCTTTTAGAAAAATCAAAAAAATCAAAAAATAGGAAAATCCAAAAAGAATTAGAAAAATGATTGAAAACAGTAAAGAAAAAAATCGTCCTCTAGTGAAAACCACTACGGTGGCACTTTGGATAGGTACCATGATAAAAACCTGGCAAACAGGTGTTATGTGTAGAATCGAGCATCTACGTGCACCAGTTCAGGTGAAAGCATCTCATCCCATCTGTAATAAATGTAGCATTCCATCCATCTCATCCATAATAAATCCATTCATCCATGAACCATTTATCCAATCCATTTGCATCTATCTACATCCATCATCCAAGTTTTCTTGATCTTGATGAAATTTTGGTGCACACTTTACACATGCTTATAGTAAACATCTTTACATGGGTCATTTTCATTGATCCTATCCTACCCAACATTATTTGAGCCATGAAGCATTATCCAAATGAGCATTCTTTATCTGAACACCTTATGTTATCACAAGATAATCCATATCCCTCCATCCATACACCTATCCAAGCATCCACCCATGGCAGTTCATACATTGCTAGACACTGGGGGCAGATATGTACACCTTGCTTCGAGAATAAATTTTGATCTATATCCCCCCAGCTTATGTGGTGATCTGAACATTGGAAAATGTGAAATTAAATTGGTCAAAACATTTGTGAGAAAGATTCCAAATCACTAGCCCATGGCACATTTGACGAAAACATGTTCCTTACCAAGCTTCATCGAACATCGAACATCAATCTAAGTAATCACTATCAGTTGCATCTAAGTTGCACTTCAAACGTCACATAAAATCATCCAAAAACATCTTTTGTTCCAAATCAAGCTTCATCAATCCTAATCAATCAAATTCAATCAATCACTCATCATCTTGGGATATCCATCCTAATCCTTATGTTGCTTAACACTATCCTTGCATTGTTGTGTATCCTCAACAATGTTATCATCATCAATCCATCAATTTGATCAATCAACCTTAGCTTGTTTTTCAACAAAATCCCAAGCAGATCAATGATATCATCACACATCCATATCTGAATTGTCAAAATCATATGAAAAATCCAAAAACACTCAAAAGTCAGAAAATGTCAAAAACATGTTATCCGAACTACGTCATCTCTAAGCTTAAATGTAGGCAAGGCTAATCTTTGATCAGCCCTCAAGACACAAAATCCAAAAACATTCATAAAATCTCAAAAAACCCCAAAACATTCAAAAAATTTGAAAATCAAAAAATAGTCATAAAATTAGAAAACCCAAAAATAGCCTCAAAACATTTCAAATCATCTAAAACATCCAAATATTTGAAAAAAAAATCCATCCATCCCATCTCACTTTCACCCGCAACAATCAATCATCCATAATAAATCAACCATCACACTCACCCTTTGGAAAAACAAATAGAAACAAGTACAACAATCAGCAAAAGCAAGCTTCAAACATAAAATCATAAGCAAACTTCAAACTTTTAAACAAAAAATCAAACTCTTGATCATTCACAAACATGTCAATCAACTTTATATCAAAAGCCTATCAAACAACTTATCAAACCATCATCATCCTATACAATGCATGTCCTAGGATATATCGTTCTGACAATAGGCATCATTTTGGATATCACCTTGGATTTTTATCCTATCAAAACATATCCCTTTGGCTGAGGGTATGACGAACATTGGCTTGTTTGTTTACTTGATCTTTTCTTTTGATTTATCTTATTGCACTCATTCCAATGACCTCTCAATGATGTCCCCAATGAATGGATTTAGAGAAATAGGAATGGGGCAACAATCATTATCTTTTTATCTGTTGTGCTTGTTGGATGTTCTTGTAATATAACTTGGCGAATACTTTCTTTCTTAGGTACTTCCTAGCAAGGTTTTCGTATGTCAAGTGTGAACAAGAATACTCCTATCTATTTGTCAAGTCAAATTCCATTGCATTAGGTACAATGCCATCCTGATTCTTTATACCCTGATGCATCGTGCCTACATGTGTTATCAAACATAAGGTAATTGGCCCTTTAAAAATATCAACTCCTCGGCAAGTAATCATCATCATCATCATCTCATGTCTTGTTGGAATCTCTTATTTTCTTCTATCTCTTTCTTTTCACACTAACATGGTACCATGATAGTTAATCATAAATCATCACCATTGCATCCATCTTGCATCCACAAACCATCAGCATACTACATAATGCATATAATACCATCTAGAAAACATTAATCATACCACATGCATTCATCCCCATCATTGCATAATATAGATTAGTTATTCTAAACATCTCATAAACCATACATTTATCATCTATTTTCATAATCATCCATGCATCATCATATCATATCATATGCATCCATATCATCCATGCATCATCATAATCATCTCATCATCAATAATGTAACTTTCATGGTACAGATCAGGATCAAGTGGGTGTAATATATCAAAATAGGCATGAGGCTACCCATGGCTGATGACTGTCTACATCATCAAATATGTCTACATCAAATATTCAAGTTGAACTGATCTTGAACCTCTTTTTCGAGAGATTGACCCTCAAATCAAACCTATTCACCCGATCTCTCGAGGGGGAAATATACCAGTGTAATTCTTCATTCGTTGGGGTAGCAGTGGGGCATCCAAAAAAAATTAGAGAATTTCTTACCTTTGATCATGGCAAGGTTATTCTTTGAACCAACGCAACAAGTGCACTGCTTCAAAGAGGGGCAAAATGTAGAAACGTAAAATGTACATACACTCGATCTTGATCTACTAACATTGCTTCATCCTAAATTATCCCTCTGTCTAACCATTTAATCGAATAGCCTTATTTGATTAAAGTCATCATAATTCCCTTTTTAATTAAATAAATCCCTGAATTTAATTAAATCATTGTCTCTGTGTAATTAGCTAGGTCATTTCATCTTCCTATCTTTATTTAATTAAATAATCCATATTATTTGATTAAATCTCTAAAGTTCATCTAATTAAATTGAATAAATCAAACATTTATCTAATTTAATCTAACATCACCCCCTTTTGGTTAAATAAATCAAAAAATATTTATTTAACTAAGTCTAAATCATTCTTTTCTCATTTTGAGTTATTTAAATCCTAAAATCTAAGTCAAAATGGTCAAATCAGTTAATCTTCTTTAAATTAATCTAATCTAATCCATCAAATCCTCTAGATTTTGCAACTTGCACATGAAAATCAATTTAATTGTTTTATAAATCATCTATTTTCATTCAAAAAAGGCATCCAAGTGGGAATATTCCTCAAATTTGAAATCTCCCCCCAAAAGGACTTGTCCCTTCCAACATGGCATTTAACATCTCTTACAAGTCCTTTTCTTAAGCCATGTGACATTAACTTCACCTTTCACCTCATCCTTCAAGCCATATTTTGAATTTGAATCTCCCCTCTTTGCACATTCTTCAAAACTTGCACATCCTCCATCCATTCACAAGTTGACAAGTGGTATTTTTTCATTGGCTCGCTCTTAGTCCCACATTGCTCTATTTTGGGCATGCTTTCAACTTTTCAATCTATAAATAAGAGGCTAATCTCCTCATTTGATCATCCACAAATTATGCAGTTATTATGCTAAAATATTTAGCCATTTCCATCCATCACCATTGAGTTCTTTAGCTAGGTTTTGCAGATTTTTGGCTTGGAGCTCTCATCCTTCATCAACAAAGTGGATCAATCATCATCAACATATCAAGCTTTGCATCTTAGGAATTAGAAATGGCCAATTTTCACATCAAATTGGCACCAATTCCCCCATGGGCTCATGTGTTTTCTATTCTAATTAGGATTGAATCTATATTTTCTTGTTTCATTGTGTTTTTCATTGTTTTCTTTCCTAATTTGAAGTTTGTAAATGGATTTCATGGGGAATCCTTGTTCATGCTTGCAATATCTAACTTAAGGTTTTTGTTCTCTATGTTTTGCAAGTATTAGGATTGGGGTTCACACACCTTCCATCTACCAAATAGAGTTTGGAAGTTCCACATACCTCCTTTTTGTCCTCTTCCTCCAAAGGTATCAATTTAATTATCTTACCATTTAAATTCACAATGTAATTATTCCTTCTTCCATCATGAGTTGGTTTCCTATCATGTTGCCATGGTCACAATTCATTACACAAAACTTCATCTTTATACGATCCTATATGAAATTTCACCAAACATTGCTCATTCACCAACATCTTATGTTCATCCTAAATCCATGTGTTATCTTATAGGGATTTAGATGTTTCAATCTCTTCAAATTCAACTTAGTTACCATCTCTTCTAAACATAGATTATCAGTATTACCACTATCAATGATAACTTTACTTACCTTTCCTCTGGATATACATCTTGTCTCGAACAAATTCTTCCTTTGTGGTGGTTCCTCAGTCACTTCTTCATGCATCAAAGCTCTCCTCATTACTAATGATTCACCTTTCTTAGGTTTCCCAACTAAACTAGGGGATCCAATACGTTCTTCTTCCACATAAGCGTCTCTTCTGGCATTCTCAATTCTCTTTCCAATACGTCCCTAATGACATTCAAATGCTTTATGTCCTTCACCTCCACACTTGAAACAAGTTCCCCTAAATGGCCTCTTCTCAGATCTTTCTTCTCTCCTATATCCATCATTGTGGTAGGAATTATGACATCCTCTATCATTGTGATAGAAATTTTTGTTTTCTCTTCCTCTATGGTATGAATTATTGTCCTTCTCTTCACTGTGATATGGTTTTCCATCCTTTTTTTCTGTACATAAGGTCATTTATCTCTGGATTGTGATCCACTTCTCTAGAATCTTCCCTTTGCACTTCCCTATCTTTGTTCAAACTTCTTGTTCAGCTTTTCCTCCACCTTCAGTGCAAATTCATATGATTCTTCAATTATTGTCATCTTTACTAGGCTCAATTATTCTTGGATGTTTGTTCTCAGTGCACTGATGTATCTCATAACCTTCTCTTTTCTTTCTTCACTATGTCCAGCTTAAATTATCATTTTGTAGAATTCTTCTATATATTCTTTCACAAATCTCTCATTTTTCCTTAGTTTCTAAAATCTCTTCAACAATTCCAACTCATAATTAGTAGGTATGAATTGATTCTTTATCTTTTTCACCATCCTATCCCACTTTATGATTTTCTCCCTTCCCCTCCAATTTCTATCCAATTGCACTTCTTTCCACCAAATAGTAGCATGTCCCTTCAACATAGTTTTTGCAAACCTCACTCTTTTTGGATCTTCAATTTCTTCATATTCAAAGTATTCTTCCATATCATTGATCTAGTCAATTGATTCCTTAGGGTTCAAATTTCTCACGTAATTTTGAATTTTAATTCTAGGTCACTTACCAATCTTAGAAATAGATTTCAACATCTTTACCTAATTTGATTCATCAACTTCTTCTTCTAGGTTTTCTTCATTGTGATTCGTAACATGATATAATTCATCATCACTTGCATCCTCATGTCTAGGGTTTAGACCTCGCCTTCTATATTATTCTAATGCATCTAATTAGACTCGCATTGCTTGTATCATCTCTAACATTTCATCCATTCATCCAACAACATTTTCCATAGCAAGCGCTCTCCTTGGTGGCATCTCTCCCCTTGGATCTGGTGCAATTACCTCAATTCAGTGATCTGGCTATAAGGGTTCTAACTACCTCTTAGTTGGTGATCGGTCTCTTAATTGGTGATCAGTTGAAAACACATGTAGTCTACCCAGGTTAGTGATGTAATAACCACAAGGAATTCCTTTACGACTCATAAACTCCCTCTGATACCACTTGATGTAGGCACAGATGGAGGGTACAAAAAGGGATTGTCCAACTGTGCAGCTTAGAGTTCACATAGTTAAAAAAACACAATAGATACTCAACAACATACATATTTCATTGAATCAGCAAGTGGAAACCTTACATACATCATATGCCTTATATGCAGAATAACTAGGTATCACAAGCATGTTGCATGGGCATTGCATATATTATAATTGGCACAAGGCCTTATTCTTAACTTTCGGTCATTTTCTAACTAGTGATATTGAGAATTTATCCACTAATGTCTAATTTCTTTACAAAATATTACAAATGATCTTAAATATGAATCTCCAACTCCAATTATGATCTACATAACCTTAAGGGCTTACAATCCCCAATACAAGATCAAATGTGTAGGTCAAACAAATAATATGGGAAGATAATCCATTATAGATGAAACATATTGTGAATCTCCAAGAATGTTCCCCTTAGACCTAAAATTCATGTATGATGCTCCATTAAGATCTACACACTTTGGAATAGGTCCACACTGTTGGATGTTGTGGTTGTGTTGGTGATATGTGGTTTTCATTGATGTCAACACTATTAGCATAAATGTATTTGAAGTTGTATATGTCGAGGATATTGAGAAAATTGTAATAAATGAGTTCTAGGTTGTCAGTGTGAAGTGAAGTTCAGTATGGTGGTTATTTTTGTACATTTTTTTATCAGAGGTTGTAGAATAAAGGGTTTGTTGCTGAGTGTATCTAGTTTATCCATGTCGAGTTTCAGATATATGCATGAAGATTTGATCGACTTATGAAGATTTCCATTCATATAGTTTTTTTGTTTCTTCGGTTGGTGTTCCTGATTGAAGATGATGCTATTTAAGTTATTTCAATTGTTACAGATGCTTCTCTTGTGATTCATGATTCTTTTGGATGTTTCTAGATCGTGCTCTATCTTTTTTACACATTTGCATTGATCGGTGTGATCGTGGTTGGCAATTTTCTCTTGCATGTTCATGTTTTTCTTTTTCTTTGATGACATAGTGTTTGTAGCATGTTGTGGATCTTTGAGGAGAAATTAATTGAAGTTTCTTCATGTTGGAGATGTTGATTTGGGTCCTTACTAAGTTGTAGCTGACTTTGGTTGATTCACATTGATAATCTTTAATATTTTGGGCCGATAGTTTATATTCATTTTATTATTTCTTTGTGGCCAACTTGTAGAGATGAAATTTCATGTTGTGGATATATAAGAGAAATTGTTTATTCAAATTTAAGTGTGAAAAGGGTGTGCTTCTATGTGTGTGCACGAATAATGTTCTAAATCATTCAAAGCAAAAGTAGGGTGTGAAGTATTGTGAAGAAGTGTGAAGAAGAGTGAAGAAGAGTGAAGAAGTGTTCATGTGCTTAATTGAAATTATAATTAGGCATTAGCAGATGCTATTTTCTCAGTTCAAAATCTAGATGGCTTTAATCCAAATCTCTTTGTAAGACTATGTGTCTTCCTTTGTAATTGAGCAGCGAGCTCTAGGCAGTGTGCCTGAATGCATGTGCATTCCCCATATGTCATTTTCATTATACTTTTAACAGGGTATAATCTTGTGGACTGACCTTCACCATGGTTTTTCCCCTAACAGGGTTTCCACGTAAAAATATCTTTGTGTTATGTGTGTTTCTGATGTGTTGATGATTTATGTTTTCATGGTTAATAATCATATCAGAGAATAAGGTTAATAAGTTGAATAAGTTTTGAATTTCTGTGACAAATGATTCACCCCCCCTCTCAATTGTTTTCCCTTGTATTTCCAACAATTGGTATCCAAGCAGGTTCCTTGGAAGAAGTTTAACAGCTTAAGGTGATTCAGGATGGCAAGTTACAAGAAGGATAGTATGATATTTGATGGAACAAATTATTCTTTGTGGAAGACTCAAATGGAGTGCCATCTGAGATGCATTGGTGAACCCTTCTAGAGCATTACAAGTAATATGTTTATTATTCCACAAAATGTTCCTACTACTTCTGCTGAGATAAAAGATGTTGAGTATAATATCTGAACTAAGGAAGCTCTGTTGAGTGCTTTGACTAATTCTAAGATGACAAATGTTATGGATCTAAAGACTGCTTATGAGATCTAGAAAAATTTGCAAACCTTGCATGAAGGTGATGCTAATGTGAAGATTTCTAAGTTGCAAAGTTTGAAAGGGAAATATGAAAAGTTAAGAATGGGTGATGATGACAACAGTAATACTTTCATGCAAAGAGTGAATGAAATTGTGTGTGGTATTAGATGTACTGGTGGAAAGATAGATGAATCTGAGATTGTTGCTAAAGTGCTTAGATCCCTGCCTAATTCTTACAAATTCAAAGCTAGTGCTATTGAAGAGCTCCGGAATGTAACAAACATAAATAGGGATACATTAGTTGGTAAGCTAACTACTTTTGAGTTGAGTGAATTTGGTGATGCCCTTCCTAAGGTTGAATCTGCATTTAAGGCTACTACTTCTAAAAGAGATAGACAGAGATATGATCTGGGTGAGAGTTCATCTAGAAAGGCATTCAAGTATGAGGATGAAATCAAACAGATTGAAGAAGAAGAAAGAGAGCTAGAAGAGATGGAAGCACTTATTGTCAAAAGAATACCAAGAGGAAAAGGTAAGTATGAAGGAAAATTACCTCTTAAATTTTTTTCTTGCAATAAGATAGGTCATTTTGCATCAAGGTGTCGAGAAACAGTTGTTAAACCAAAACATAACAAGCCTAGATTTCTGAATAAGTGTTACTATGTTGCTGATGAAGGTGTGACAGATGATGAATCTGATAAAGGAAATAGAAGTGATGATGAATGGGTATTTATTTCTATCATGGAGTATAATCTTGTATCTACTAAATCTATTGGTTGTGCAAATGTGGAGAAATCCCTAGATGCTCAAGTTGAAGAAAAATATGATTGGCTAATTGACAGTGGATGTTCACATCATCTGATAGGAGACAAAAGTAAGTTTGTAAGCTTGGAAAAGTATGATGGTGGTGTTGTGAGATTTGGTTATAATACAACTGGTGTGATCCATGGAAGAGGTTGCATTTCTCTTGATGGTAAGCATAATACTGATGATGTTTTGTATGTGGAAGGCTTGAAGCATAATTTTTTGAGTGTTGGTCAAATGGTTGATAAGGGATACAATCTTTAGTTCAAGGATGGAAAGTGTAGAATATTGAGTTCCAAAAATGAAATTGCATCAGGTACAAAGAAAAAGGTAATATCTTTCAAAGTTGTTTGATTTCTCAAGTTGATGAAAGTTGGTTATGGCATAGTAGGTTGTGTCATGTTAACTTTGATAATATTCTCAAGATAAGTTCCACTAAGGCTGTGATAGATCTACCTAGGTTGGTGAAACCTACCAAATGCAATATGCAAGGAATGTCAATTGGGAAAGAAAGCTAGGATTTCATTTTGGAGTAAAAAGCATTCTTCAAATGAATTGTTAGAGCTTGTGCATACTGATCTATGTGGTCCCTCTAAGGTCAGAAGTTTACAAGGTTATAGGTATTTCATGTTACTCATTGATGACTATTCTAGAATGGTATGGGTTACTTTCTTAAGGGAGAAATCTGAAGCACTGGAAAAGTTCAAGATCTTTAACGCTATGGTTGAGACAGAGATAGGTTTGAAGATCATATGTTTGAGATCATATAGAGCTGGTGAATTCACCTCCAGTGAATTTAATACTTTTTGTGAAGAACATGGAATAAAGAGACAATTATATGCACCATGGACCCCTCGGCAAAATGGAGTTGTGGCAAGGAAGAACAAAATAATTGAAGATGTTAATCTATGATGCTAGAAGGAAATGTTCCTCATATCTATTGGAGAGAAGTCGTGAGTACTGCTATGTAGACACTCAACTAGGTACAAATCAAAGATGATACTAGTAAGATCCCTTTTGAGCTATGGATTGGTCAAAATCCTACTATTAAATACTTCAAGATATTTGGAAGCAGATGTAATATTAAGAGAGATAAAGACATAGGAAAGTTTGATGTTAGGAGTGATGAAGGTATCTTTCTAGATTATGCTACTAAAAGTAAGGCCTACTGGTGTTACAATAAAAGATTGAAGAAAATGGTTGAAAGTGAAAATGTTAAGGTTGATGAAGACCTTGGTACACTATTCAAAACCTGTGGATAGGACTTTGATGATCAATATGACAGTACAAACAAAGGAAAGCAAGTTTAAACTACAAATCAAGTGCAAATCAATCTGGTAAATCAATAAAATGAAGAAGACGGAGAAACTGGTGAAAGGGTTGAAGAAAGATCAGAAGAGCCTGAAGTTGAAGAAAATCCTAAGAAGACTCTGAGGTATGTAAGATTGAATCATTTAGAAGATCAGATTATAGGTGATAAGAATAAAGGTGTCCAGACTAGGAAAAAGATTGCAGAAGAGTATTACTTGATTTCAAAGACTGAGCCTACTAGTGTGAATGAAGCATGTAAAGATGAGCATTGGATTGAAGCAATGAAAGAAGAGTTAAAACAGATTGAAAAGAATGAAACATGGATTCTTGTTCCCAGACCTAAGGATAAGAATGTCATTGGAACCAAATGGGTCTTTAGAAACAAAGCAAGACTAGTATGTAAAGGATATTCACAAATGGAAGGAATTGATTTTGAAGAGACCTTTGCTCCTGTTGCTAGAATTGAAGCTGTAAGATTATTTCTTGCCTATGCTACTCGCAAGAACTAAAAATTTTATCAAATGGATGTAAATTCAGCTTTTCTAAATGGTGAATTGGAAGAAGAAGTCTATGTTGAGCAACCTAATGGATTCTAGTTGATTGATAAGGAAGATATGGTGTGTCGATTGAAGAAAGCATTGTATGGACTCAAGCAAGCCCTTAGAGCATGGTATGCAAGATTGGACAAGTATTTGTTGAAGCTTTGATTTAACAAAGGTACTGTTGATAGTAATCTGTATTTCAATAATGATGATAAATATTTTATTGTTTAAGTCTTTATTGATGATATTATTTTTGGAGGAGATGATGCTTTGTGCATGAAGTTTGCTAATGAGATACAAAATGAATTTGAAATGTTTATGATTGGTGAGATGAAATTATTTTTGGGATTGCAAATTACTCTGTTAGATAAAGGGATTTTTATATCTCAGTCCAAGTATGTGAAGGAATTGCTAAAGAAGTTCAGTATGGAAGATTCAAAGCCAATTGGTACACCCATGGTGACCAAATGCAAGTTGAAAACAAAAGATGATTCTTCAAAAGAAAATTAGACAAGATACAGATCAATGATTGGTGGATTGTTGTACTTAACTCAAACTAG
This sequence comes from Sequoia sempervirens, assembly GCA_007258455.2. NCBI lineage: Eukaryota > Viridiplantae > Streptophyta > Pinopsida > Cupressales > Cupressaceae > Sequoia > Sequoia sempervirens. The sequence goes on along the minus strand of VDFB02075321.1, from coordinate 104,556,356 downwards.
GCCTGATATCATGAATTTTGTATGTATTGTTGCAAGATTTCAAGCTAATCTGAAATAATCTCATGTGACTATTGTAAAGAGAATTTTCAAATACTTGAAGGGAACTGTTGATCTTGGACTATGGTATCTTAAAGATGATGATCTTACTTTGAGTGCCTTTACTGATGTTGACTGGATAGGAGATGTGAATGGAAAAAAAAGTACTAGTGGTGGAGCATTTTTCTTGGGTAAGAAGCTAATTTCATGGTTAAGCAATAATTTGAATGTCATTTCCTTGTCTACTGTAGAGGATGAATACATTGTTGCTGCTAATAATTGTACTCAAGTCCTGTGGATGAAACAGATTTTGAAGGATATCATAATTATATATAATGATCCTATTGCTATATTCTCTGATAACTCAAGTGATATAAACATTTCCACGAATCTGGTACTACATTAAAAAACAAAGCATATATCTATCAAGTTTCACTTTTTGAGGGAGAAGGTAAGTGAAAAGGAAGTCAAATTGGAGTATGTGCCTACTAAGGAACAGATTGCAGACATCTTTACCAAGTCATTTCCTAAGGATAATTTTGAGTATCTTAGAGGGAAGTTAGGGGTGATTACCCTTCCTAATTAGAACTAAGGATGCATTGCATTGCATCAGTCTGTGCATTTCACCATCATATCTTGTCTCAGATTGATGTTGTGGTGCCTGCTACTCAAGGGGAGTAGTCAGATGTTCATAAATTTAGATATTTAGTTTAGAGCTTAGAGAAATTTATCATTGATGTCAAAGGGGGAGAAGAGTCATGTGAAAAACTGGTGATTATCTGAGGAGAAGAGCCTTATGGGGAGAAAGATTATGTGAAAGTGTTGAGAAGATGAGTCAAAACCTAAGCAAGAGTTAGTTGTGTTGATGGTGTTTTTCACATCATGTGTTGCCATCAATTCCAAATGGGGAGATTGTTGGATGTTGTGGTTATGTTGATGATATGTGGTTGTCATTGATTTCAACTCTATTAGCATAAATTTATTTGAAGCTATATATGTTGAGGATATTGAGAAAATTGTAATAAATGAGTTCTAAGTTGTCAGTGGTGAAGTGAAGTTCGGTATGGTGGTTTATTTTGTACGTTATTGATTAGAGGTTGTGGACTAAAGGGTTTGTTGCTGAGTGTATCTAGTTTATCCACGTCGAGTTTCAGATATCTGCATGAAGATTAGATCAAGTTATGAATATTTCCATTCAGACAAGTGTTTATTTCTTCAATTGGTGTTCCTAATTGAAGATGATGGTGTTTCAGTTAGTTCAGTTGTTGTGGATGCTTCTCTTTTGATTCATGATTCTTTTGGATCTTTCTACATCATTCTCTATCTTTTTTGCACATCTGCATTGATCGTTGTGATCATGGTTGTCAATTTTCTCTTGTGTGTTCATGTTTTTCTTGTTCTTGGTTGACATAGTGTTTGTAGTGTTTTGTGGATCTTCGAGGAGAAATTAATTGAAGTGTCTTCATGCTAGAGATTTTGATTTGGGTCCTCACTAAGTTGTGGCCAACATTGGTTTATTTGTATTGATAATCTTTAATGTTTTGGGCCAATAGTTTATATTCATTTTATTATTTCTTTGTGGCCAACTTGTAGCGATGAAATTTCATGTTGAAGATATATAAGAGCAATTATTTATTTGAATTTAAGTGTGAAAAGGGTGTGCTTCTGTGTTTGTGTGTGAATAATGTTATAAATCATTCGAAGGTAGAGCAGAGTGTGAAGTATTGTGAAGAAGTGTGAAGAAGAGTGAAGAAGAGTGAAGAAGTGTTCATGTGCTTAATTGGAACTGTAATCAGGCATTAGCAGATGCTATTTTCTCAGTTCAAAATTTGGATGGCTTTAATTTGAATCTCTTTGTAAGACAATGTGTCTTCCTTTGTAATTGAGCAGTGAACTCTAGGCAGTGTGCCTAAATGCATGTGCATTCCCCATATTTTATTTTCATTATACTTTTAACAGGGTATACTCTTGTGGAGTGACCTCCACCATGGTTTTTCCCCTAACAAGGTTTCCACGTAAAAAATTCTTGGTGTTATGTGTGTTTCTAATGTGTTCATAATTTATTTTTTCATGGTTAATAATTAGATCAAAGAATAAGGTTAATAAGTTGAATAAGTTTTGAAGTTTTGTGACAACTGATTCACCCCCCCTCTCAGTCATCTGGCTACAAGGATTCTAACTACCTATTAGTTGGTGATCGGTTGAAAACACATGTAGTCCACCTCATGTTGGTGATGTGATCACCACAAGGAATTCCTTTATGACTCATAAACTCCCTTTGATACCACTTGGTGTAGGCACAGATGGAGGGTACAAAAAGGGATTGTCCAACCATGCAGCTTAGAGTTCTTATAATAAAAAATAACACAATAGATACTCAACAACATACATATTTCATTGAATCAGCAATTGGAAACCTTACATGCATCATATGCCTTATATGAAAAATAACTAGGGCTCACAAGCATGCTGCAAGGGCATTGCATATATTATAATTGGCACAAGGCCTTCTTCTAACCTTTCAGTCTATTTTCTAACTACTGATATTGAGAATTTATCCACTAATGTCTAATTTCTTTCTATAACATTACAAATGATCTTAAATATGAATCTCCAGCTCTAATTATGATTTGCATAACCTTAAGGGATTACAATCCCCAACACAAGATCAAACATGTAGGTTAGCCAAATAATATGGGAAGATAATCCATTGTGAGATGAAACATATTGTGAATCTCAAAAAATGTTCCCCTTAGACCTTAAATTCACGTGTGATGCTTCATTAAGCTCTACACAATTTGGAATAGGTCCACACAACTCTAGACCAAGTTGGCCCCAAATGCTCTAACTGAGAATGATAGTGAAATTCGAAGAGCAATAACATTTTACAAAAAAATGCAAATCTAACCTCATGTAGATGCTATATCCTACTCTGCGAGATGGGAAATGAAAATATAGTAAAATGCAAAATGAAATGTTGAAACTACTATAGATTGAAAATCAAGAAAGAATTTTTTTTTGTTGATACATGAAATTTCTTCACAACCAGGGATGCTCCAGCATCATAGGACCACATTTTTTCTACATAGTTAATGCAAATAAAAATTGAATCTATTTTTGAAATGCTAAAAATATAATGCTTTAATTTTATGTAAGGAATAATGAATTACAATGTTTTACTTTTTCAATATTTTAAACATAATATGTATGCACTGAGTGACAAAACTTTCAAATAACCTATAATTCAATCATATTACAACATAATAGCTATGTGAATTAGAAAATTATAGATGTAAGTGATGTTGATTTCACCAAAATGTGAGATGGTGAAATGGGATCTAAAGGATAATGGATAACCTAAATCACACATCCCACCATTAATGTTGGGGGACACAAAAGTAACCAAGAGAAAATATTAGGTTATTTTCCTCAAGGAAGATCTTGAATAGTTGGTTAGGATTTTGGGCCCCTTTTTATTTGAAGGATGGAATGATATGGTGTAGATATGAATGATTGATATTGAAAACTAGGTAGAACAATAAAAAAGAAGTAAAATACCATAGAATTTGATAAACATAGAATAAAAATGAAAAAATAGAAAGTGGGGTTGAAGAGTGCAAATGGGAGAGAATAAAACATTAAAATATGAGATAGAATTGGTTGAAAAAGGTCAAGGGTGACCTAACTTGGAAATAATTTTTTTCAGAGCATCACAATTTGTAGGTCTCTCCTTACAAACGTCACCTTCCAAAGCCTATCAATCTTTGAATAATCAATCTTTCCCTAATTTGATGAGATACGGTACTTGAATGCTTGTCTTATATTTTTTAACTCTTGATATATTCAATCCACTTGAATCCACTTTATACCTATAGTGTAGAAAAATGTAATACTTTCATTTTCTCACTTGTTTCGGCCCTCCTAGTTAAAATAGACTTAATAATGCCTTAATTTAGTTTTGTTAAATCCACCCCTTTACATTTACATGCTTATTTGGGACCCTTTTAATTTAATTGAGCTTAATTATGCCTTAATTATCCCTTTTGTTCATTTACAAGCCTAATTAATTACATTTTTTTAAGGGGAAACCTAGCAATAATTAATGCCTAAAAATAACACTTTACATTAAGCAATGTGTGTTCTAGGAATAGGGACCTAGGACCCATTCTCCCATGGGTGAATGGGTCCTCCCTAGGCTTTGGAACCCATTTTTAAATCATGTTTTGGCAGTATTTTTATGATCCTAAATTCAAATTTCAAAGGTTGTCTTGTAATGATTTAATTTTGGGAAATTAAGGATAAATATATATAAATACAACGTTATTTCATCAATTCAAAACATCTAGCAAGAGGTGAGCTTAACAAGAGACAAGATTATTGTCAAGAGCATTCAAGAGTATAATTCTTCATCATTTGTTGCAGCATTCAAGATCTCAAGCATCATGTCAAAGTATTTTGCAATCTTGCATGTTTTTGGAGCTAACATTGTGATGTAGGTTTCAAAGATCAAAGAAAGCATTCAAGTATCAAGATCCACATCCATTAAATCCATTTCATGTAATTTTTAGACCTTCTAATATCTCCATTACAATGGTTTCTATGAGGATTTGTTGAGTGGTTATATAGCATTTTTCATTCTTCATTCCCTCTTTCGTTTCATTATTTCAATTCAAGGTTTGATTACCAAAATGGGGTTTAACCAAGCTAAACCCCAATTCACATAAAAAAAAAACATTTTCCCTCTCTTTCTATGTTGCAAATTTCTAGAATAATAGGTTGAAGAAAAGTTAAATATCTCAAAAGTACAAAATTGCAAAGTTGCATTTATTGTCACCTTTGTTGTCATCTCACGAAAACTCAAATCCCAAATTTATTTCTGATTGTCTGACTATGAAAACCAAAGGATCTAGAAGTATAGACATAGGATCAAAGGAACCAAAAATCAATTTTGAAAAGCTCTACAAAGACCCATTCACCTATAGGAAAATGAGTCCCAAGACAACCTGTAGAAACACCATTTTGTGATAGGTGCACAGTATTTTCTCTTCCCAAATTTGCCAAAAGTTTTACTATTTCTGATAGCCCTATGTTTCATCTATTAGATCCAAATTTTACATGTCATAAATGAGTGAATTTGGTATTTTTAATATTTCTCCCAAAACCCCTGTTCAGTCAGTTTTTTCACTATTTCTCTCAAAATAGACTCTACAACTAGTTTTGAGGTAGGTTTTAAGTGTCTTCCACTCATCCAATTTGCATAATGTTGGCTATTTCTATTTGAGTTATGTTGCATCTACATGAATCAGGTCTTAGGTTATAGATTTTAGGTCATTTTCTATCTTACTTTCATCTACCAAAAGTTTCATTCAATCATTTTTACCCCATCTATGCACACAGGAAATTTGTAGATCTTCCATAGAATTGACTCACCTATGGGTTAAAAGTGAATTCTATTTTGGAGGTTCTCATTTCATAAATAAAATATAAAATAGGTAGGTTCATTACACCCCATTTTTCCCTTTCTCTTTATAGTAGGTTTGGTGAAACATTCCAAATTTAGTATAAAACCATATGTGTTTTAAACCCTACCCTATTTTTTATGTTTCATTTTGGTGAACCTGTGTAACAACCCCAGTGTTTTTCATAGTAAAATTTTCAATCTTTTCACTTCAATTGAATAAAACATGATGCAATGTCATAGCAATAATTTCTTTTTTCTTCCAATAATGTAAATTACGTGCATAATTGAAATAACACAATTTCTAGCTTTTCATTGCAATCCAAAGTAATTACACAAATCTTCCAATAACATAGATTTCTTAATGAACTAAGATGTCATACAATAATCAATAAAGATTCCATTCCAATATAATAATTTTCAAAATTACAATATTCCAAGAATGTACACTATTACAACCATAGCTCCACCGAGCTTCGGAGCATAAGATATAGATGGTCCAAGAATCTGCCTTTCAAAACCTTGGTCCTTTGTCACTTGCTAAGGAGGAGAAGCATCACTCAAGCGTTTTTCTACCAACCAAACACTCATATGCGGTCCCCTGTGCATCTATCAATGATAGATGGCCCTTCCCTTCGATAAAGGTATTGGTTGGGAAACCCTATACGACATACCATTCTAAGCTTAGTGGTGTATCAAACATGACTAGGATTTATAACCTACACTAGGTAGCCCTCATGCATGTAAGTAGACACAGTGAACTGACATTGGAGTCTTGGCTTACACACTTTTCATAGTGGAGTCATCGAAAACCTCCACTACTTTGGCCAAAGTGTTTTCAATCAGTATAATCAAGCAATGATCTACCATTCACCTACACTATGGTAAGCTCATTTTGACTTAAGGCCACTATATCTATGCCTAGGAAATCCCTCTCCACAAGCAAGCTAATCCCCATGATAATCTATCTCTTAGACAACCTAACGAAACACAATTCACAAAGCAAAGTACTAGTTCCCTCCCTTCATTGGACAACAATCCTAGGAGTAACCTACTAGCCATCTAGCATAATTAAATATGTAGCTATTAGTGTTCCTTAAGCTTGTCTACATTTGATCATATCTAGTATAATAACAATACCTATGATAAAAAAATTCTCTTACCCTTGTTTAATCATATCAAGTATAATAATAATACTTATGAAAAGCTTTTCTCGTATCATGGAGTAAATACAAACATAGTGCATGGCCTCAATCAAAGAGTTGCCATAACAATAGACGACTCCATTCGAGAGTATCACAACAACCATTTCATTATCTAGGATTGTTCTAAGTATTTTCTTGAGAAACTTTAATCATGTTATTGGAATGGGTGGTGAGTGCCTTATGTTAGTATCAAATGATCTAGATGTTTGATCTAAAGAGGATAAGTTATTGGTCTAATCTAATTCTAAAGTATTCTTGTAGTTGATTAGGGAATGAATATATTTGCACACACTTAGATTTTCATCATACAGAAGGTTGGATTGACTAGTGGTTTTGATCCTTTGATCAAGTATCTCAGTTTGTTTGGTCTAATGTGGAGGTCTGAACCAGAGATTCTAGGTTCATGATTCATGTTTTTCATTGAAATGCTTTGGAGCATTTCCCTATTAGAATTTCCATTTATTGTGCATTTTGCATGCATGCCCCACTAAAAGTAGGGACCCCCTCTTTTTGCTTTTCCCTCAATGGTTGCTCGCTTTTACTTTTTGTTCGGTCATATTTGGTGCTTGATGGGTCTACATGATTTTTCTCTTTGGATAGTCATTATGTTTTGCATTCTAGGGAGGTCATTTACCTTGTTTGCATGATGATTCGCTAGTGAATTTAACTTATAATGTTTTAGCCTTGGACTTTATCTAATGGTTTCTCTGCATGCGAAGTCAATTTGCACTAAAAGTATAGGTTTTAACCTTTTGTGAAAATTCTGTGTGGATATGTCGTTGACTGACATTGAACCAACCAGCTTCTACAGTCACATTTTCCTCATATCTTAGAATGGGAAAAATCATTGAGTATTAGGTCTAGGCACTTTTCCTATGCACTTTCCCACATTCCAAATGGATAAACTCAAAATTTGTTAAGTATTTGGGCTTTGTAGAAATTTGGTGCGGGTATGTCATCGACCAACATCAAACCCTCTGAATTTCGTAGTGCTCTGGCTCGCAAACCTATGGCTTTTGTAGTCGGGTTTTTTGTAACTCAAGAAATGGGTGAAAACTTTAAGTATTGACTCCATATGTCTAAATAGGTTAGATCCAAAATGACAAAGTTTTGAAACAATACAAAAATTTGGTTGTGGAAGGTCGGGTGTAGGATGTCGTTCCTTCCGCATTCACTTTTCCTGCATTGATCATTCCTTGAAAATTTAAAGTGTGTTGTGATTCATGCCTCAGAACCATCATTTCCCTATGTGCTCAAATAGATAAAATCCAAAAACAACTAAGGTTTGGGCCTTCGTGGAAATTTTGTACAAGTATGTCGTCAACCAGCGGCAGACCCTTAGGCTTTTGCATTGCTCCAACCCTCAAGCCTCTAGCTTTTGCATTGTTGATCCATAGTGGTCTGATTCCCTCAAAAGCAAAAATTTCACTCACCAACGTTGAACCCTCCGGCTTCCGCATTGATTCGGCCCTCAAAAGTCAAATCCCCTCAAAATTCCATTTCTCAAAATGGAAATTTTCCAAAAATGGAAATTTTCCAAAAATTGACAATTTCCTAAAATTGACAATTTCCTAAAATGGAAAGTTTTTTTTTTTTAAATTTCTTGATGGACTATAATTGATCAATTTTAATATTTTAAATAAAAGAAATTTATCATTTCTAGAAGTTTAAATTATGATATTTTATGACACAAGTGCTTCTTAGGATGCTTATAGGGATAAAGGATCAATTTAGTAAAGGACCAACATATGAAACCATGCCATATATTGGAGGGAGGAATAAATGAATTAAGTGGTCCAAATGAACATGCATATGGATTCATGTAAGGCCTTATCCACTATGGTAAATATCAATATTTTAAATGACTGAATCTGCCTAAGAATCCATGCCAAGATGTATCAACTAGAAAAAAATATTGAGAGGGTGGATAAAGGAGGCTAATTTTATTTTCTCCAATAAGGGGTCTTCATCTAAACTAAGGAGGGATTGTTTATTTTTCATTGCATCAAATATGTAACTAAATTTCCTGATTGGATGTAAAAGAGGCATGTATTTCCAAAATTCAATGTACTTCAAATATTTAATGTTGATTAAATCTGGGCCCTTGAAATGGATTAAATCCTAGCCATTGATTTTCAATGTAATATCTATAAAAGACTAGTTCCTTCTTATTTGTAGGGACGATTTTCAAGACTATATTTTAGGAACTATAAGAGCAGTCAGTCAGTAGGAGTTAGTTTAGGAGAAGAAGAACTAGAGATTGTTAAGTGTATGATGGAGAAATTAATGCAGATAGGTCATTGATTTGGTGAATTTATGTGTTGAGATTGATAATGTTATGATTTCCTATTTCTGATTCTCAAATTTTAGTTTTAGTTCATTTATATTAATGGTGAAGTGTTGAAGACATAATTGATCGATCTTCGGTTCATACTATTAGTGGTGTATTGGTTGTAAGTTGTTGTGCATAGTTAGTTTGAGCCTTTCTATTGCATTAGTTCAATTATGAATGCTTATGCATATTGTGCCAGTAATTGGATATGTGTATGGGTGTTTACAATCTGAAAATCTTTGAGTATTTCTTTGAAGATTGCACCATTTATGTGGTATTGTGGATTTAATCTTGGTTAAGGAGGAATTGGTTTATTGGGGGATTTGTATGTTTGAAGCATTAATCATTGTTGTAATTGATCTTAGGTGTTAGTTTAGGATCTCTCTCAACTCTAGCATTTTATCTTTCTTTGGATTATTTTTAGAATCAAAAGCATCACCACATTGCCACATTTGATGATAAGTCATTTTTAAATCTCTGATCTGGAGATTATAGTTTGGGTTTGTATCCATTTTCATATTTCACAAAATCTCATTTAAGTTTGACGCTTCCAGCCTTGTTAAATTGTAATACCCCTTGTGATTACCAAAAAATCACATCATCACTGAGATGTTTTCTACATTGGCAAGACCTGACCTTATAGACCTTGGGGTTATTTTTTGAAGATCATCTGAAGAGAGTCACCTTTCAAGAGAGATAGAACACTTGTGTTTTATTTGTGTTTTGCAGTGCTAAAAAACCCATCAACAATGTCAACATAATGGAGATTATTGATGGCATTGTATTTGATGTCAGCAAAGTGATAGTGTGTGGATGGTTGCATATGTTGCAATCAAAATGTTGATTAGAAGTTTTGTGTATGATGTCATGAGCTTGCTATAATAGTTGTACTACATTTCTTGTTGCTCATGTATGAGTGAATGATGTTGTAACAACCTCGATGTTCAACTTAGTAAAATTTCAAATTTTTCACTTTAATTGAATCAACCATGATGCCATAAAGTAAATTGCATGCACATTTGAAATGAACACTATTCTGAACTTCCATTGTATTCCAATTTAATTTCACAAAGCCTTCGATAATATAAATTTCATATTGAATAAACTCAATTTTAACATTCATGATTACAACCTTCCATATAAATGGGTACAAGATGCATAGATAGCTCTCCTAAGCTTCCTTCAGCAATAGATGTAAAAATGATTCAGATGTCACCACATTGGTGCATACATTCTAGATGTCATATTTCTCTGGTACAAGCATCCTAGTTGTCCCCAATATTGGTGCAAACATCCCCAAACCTTATCTGCCAACTATGGAGGAGAAGCATCACTCAAGTGCTTTTTTGCCTTCCACAAACTCTTATGCAGTCTCCCGCACATCTTCCATATAAGACAAGATGGCCCTACCCTTCGACGAAGGAGTTGGTTTGATAACGTCAAAATTTTAGGCTATTTGAAATCAATGTTGTGCCCTGCATGGCTAGAACTTGAATACAACTCTCTCTTTTATGTCATATACATCTTATCTTATATTTCAATCATGGACTAGCATGCATAAAAGGAACACAATCAAAATTGATAGTGTAACTAGTGGTACATTACACTACTTTGGCCAAAGTTTCATATAAAAAGTCATCCTAGATCACATACACTTCCCTAGTTTGATTTGTCTCAAGATCATTTGTACACTACGCATAGGTAATACCTTCATGAGGTAATCTTTAACCCCAAGTACAACCTATTCCCGTTTAAACTTATAATACTACTTCTACTAAGTATTTCCCATGCATTAGCTAACTCTTCATTGGATACTTTAATCCTAGAAATAACCTATGAGCTTTCATGGCTCTAAATTGACAAGAGCTTTGTGATAAATAACTTTATAATCTAAAGTATAGCTGCATAAGCTTCATATAATTAAATGACTCCATTCAGGAATACATCATGAGGGTGATCCCACAATACTGGTTTACAATTTTTGGCCAAACTAGACACTGAAGATTTTTTTTCTAACTAAATCTTCACTTTCAGGCACCTATAGCGGCTAAACTGTGAGGAATTTGAAGATGATGAAAACTAGTGATTTGTGACATTTTTTTTGTAGATTCTAAATTTATTTTTTTCAAAATTTTTGGAATCATATTGCACTGCTTTTTCCATCTCCTTTGAAAACTAGTTTTTTTCAATAAACAACATTTTTAAGGAGTGACACTCATCGTATAATGCATAACTTTTTTCCATCAAGGATAAAATTATATTTTTTTCAAATTTAGATTTGTAACTATGATATCTAGTGCTTCCAATTGGTTTCATTTAGTCAAACCAATTACAACTCAGACATAGGTGGACCGTATAACACAAAAAAATTTCTATGTATCGAAATTCAATTTTTTTTGTTGGATCAAGGACTTCAATATCCTGTGCACTTATATTTTTCAAAAAAAAAATGATAATCTACTATTTTTCCACGTGCAGAATAGAGAGCCTAATTTTCAATGAAAAACCTATATTTAATAAAACTGAAAAAATAAATACATAATAAAACCAAAACATATTAAAATTGTATTTTTTGGATAGCTCGTTCCGAGGACTACCATCATCCAATTGGGTCTATGAAGTATCATCCATTTTCATCCTCAACTTGAGCTTTGAAGCGCAAAATTCTAGACTTTTTTGGTGCCTGGGGGGGAGAAGGGGGAAAAGGGGGGTTCAAGCGAACCAAGGGGGTTCGCTCGAACTAGGGTTTGAGTGAACCCTCTTTCCACAAGCCTTCACTTTTGAATTTTTGCTGAGGATGGTGGGCCCCATCATTAAATAGGTTCACTCGAAGGGGGGTTCTATCAAAACCCCTTTGGGTTTACTTGAACAAGAAGTTTGTTCGAACCCCCAAAAACCAAATTTTTTTGCATGGGGACACTTTTTGCAAATTTTCCTTCGTCACTAGAATTACAGTAAAACACTTTTGTGGGTTTACCTATGACCATAAGCGATTCTCAACATGAGTATAATCTCGTCAATAAATGACCTCAATTGAAGAACATTCATATCAATAAATGATTATTCGAGAGTGTAATCTCCTTAGTAAAAAGGGTTATTCAAAGAGAAGAATCTTGTCAACAATATGACTTCATATCAAGAGTATAAAGCAACCAAACAAGTAACAACTCTAACTCAATAGGTAATCCTACCTATGGCTCCAATCATAAGATAATTCCCAAACTCAAGTGATTAACTTAATCACGTAGGTGAGTCTCAACCTTGGTATATCCTAATCCTAGGATAAAGTCAACATTTATTAATCATTCTAATCATGCAGGTTAATCTAAACCTATGTGTTCCAAACAAAGATCATATAAATGATCCAACCAAGTAGGTATTTCTCAACTTGTTGGTTCCAATGAGTCATAATGTAAATATCTCAACCTAATAGGTAATTCTCAACCTAGGGTTTCAATCAAATAAAATTCTCAATCTAAATAGATTAATCTCATCCTAGGATTTCATTCAAGAGTAAAGTATAATCAAGTGATCATTCAAGTATAGATAATTGATGTGGTTTGCATAATTTCACATCATATCTTTCATAACTTTACTTTTGTTTCAATGCTAACCTTAACATTCCCAAGGTTTCCTAGCATAATAAGCTACAGTGTCAAGTCACTTTATGACATTGATACATTTCACATTATACATGTAGTTTAAACTATCTATGTATAGAACATCATTATTTGAATTCTCGTATGGGTTATATAATCTAGTATTAAGACACTTCCTTAAGCTAATCACATTTCATCATTCCTAGTATATAATACTAATGATGACAATCACTCATTATGGATAATTTAAATACACTCAAGGAATTTACATAACAACATGATTCTTTTCCTTTCCAAAAACAAATAGCTCATTTCACTAATACAAGCATTCTCATGCAATTCCAAACAATTTAGACAATACAATCAATATTTCAAATCAAAAGATAAACATAAGGAGAATAGAATCTCATGTATGTTGAGAGCTTAATCCAATAGACCAAACTAGTTCTCTACTTTCCAAAATCAGCTTCTTAGGCTTCTCCTCAAAACACTATATCTGGACTCAATGCAACATCTCAGAGTAACCTCCCTCACTATTCTCTCACAAATTATCTCCAACTCAAAAATGAATAGTTCTAGAACAAAAGCAGTAGAATGCAACTAAAAATGGGTGTCCAAATGAGAGAAATAGATCACCTACTTATATAGAAATATGAGACAAGAATGCTTATCAATTTGCTACACAAATCAACACCTCTCAAGAATATGGTCAACTCAACTCTCTCAAGAAAAAGGTGGCAGCAGTAAAAGAAAATACTCAGCAATTAGAACAATAGATTGACCTCTACCAAGGCCAGCTATGGTTTGACCGATTCCCATTTTCATATGTTTAAAATATAGAAAATCAATTTTGTAAACTCAACTTCTATTTGGTTTATGTAACTAATAAAATGGAGCCATCAAAAACACCATATTTCCTATTAACTTGGTCGTTGGATTCCTCACTGTGGAAAAATCTCATTTTGGTTCATGCATTTAAACCTTTGACTTGGTCTTTAATTTACACACAACACTTTTCATAATGTGTCGACTTCAATAAATGCTTTTATATCGACTTATCATGCAAGTTTACATTGTTGTTCATAATCTTTGATCCATATACTATGTTTCATGCGTTAAGATCTATATTATATGGCATAGGTTTCATGTTAAGCAAACTTAAGCACTTTTCCTTTAATCTCAGTGCCATACGTTATATGCATGGCTACGCTTAAATTCAAATAAATTGGCCTTCATTATATATATCTATATATATAGATACCCTTCTCTAATAAGCATTTAACTTTTACATGTATATATGTATATATACATATACGAACATATATATATATATATTCCATAGCAATATGATAATCATATAATCCATTCAATATCTAAACGATTATGTCCATGTTATCATTTTTTATCAAACAATAATAATAATGACACAATGGTGTATATATGTGCATGTTTATATATATGCATATATCAATATAGACCATTGCCTTTCCAATCAAATAAATATGCTCATATCCTCATCGACAGGCATGTACCTTAAGTGAATATATATATACACGTATATATAATTGATTCCCCATGAATGTATAATCATAAGTATTTCTACTTACAAACATATGCACTTATGCTCTTATGCACAAATCAACATATATATATATATATATATATACATATACATATACATGTTTATAATTAATGTACATATGAATCAACGTAAGATAACTATCCATGAAGCCCAAAGACTCAAAGATTCATCATAATAACTTGATCAACCAATCAAAGAAACTAAAGTCATTTTCTCAAGCATTTATCACAACCCATGAATGCTCCTAAAATAAATCATGATCCTATCTAATGCAAACACAACATGTCTAAAGGATGAATTACCAATATCCCGCAACTATGACTTAACCATTCTATATGTGAGTGTGTGATAGTTTAGTTTAGGCTTTGTTAAGGGTTTCCAGACCAAATCCCACTCCTAAGTGATACTTCCCCTCCTTCCGGAGGCTTGATCCCTGCATCTACATCCAACTCAACACATTCACAATAGTAGTTAGATGTTCACAATACCACCATTTGCATTATATAAATCATCATTGAAATACTAAATTCAATAAACATCCTTTCCACATATTATTTTCTATATAATATTATTCATTCCTTTGAAATCAATAACACCTTACTACATATTCACATATTTCATTTACCTAGCAAACGTATTGAAGTCACAATTTACATTTATCAACATTTTCACTCATTATGGTAAAAATAACTTGGTAATTATGAAATGAGATGTGACAAATGTTGTTCACTATCTATTCATTTAAAATATATAAAAGAAACTCTTGCAGTCAATGGCTCAGGAAGTTGCACTAAAAAGCTTTAGAGAATGCTTCACATTCTTCCACATTTGAAAATAAGGTCTTGTAATTTGGAAGATAGAAAAAATCAAGTGTGAAGCATGTATGTTCCTATTTTTAGAACATAGTGTGAACCCCAATCCTAGACCTACACAAATATAGAAAACAAACACAATGTTGGATCCATATGCAAGTTAGAACTAAGATTCCCCATGAAATTCATCTACAATGTTCAAACTAGGAAATGAATGAACACAACAAAGAAAGAAATTAAATCCTATTAAAGCATGCAAACACTCAATCCCATGGGGGAATTGGTTCCATTTTGATGTGAAAAATGGCCCTTTCCCAATCCCTTGTAAGCTTTGTGATGACTTGATGAAGATTGGATGCTTCCTTGATGAAATTCCTGCATAACCTAGCTATGAAAATGAAGATTTGGATGAAAAGCTATGTTAACTTGGATGAACTTGCATAAAATGATAACTTTGCCTCAAGCTCCTCCTCTCCAAATGAGAATAATGATTTTACATTGATTGTGGCTCCTCAAACAAATAGAGAAGGCCTCTATTTATAAGAGATAAGGATTGAAGATTGAAAGATATTGAGGATTTGGGACTAAAAAATGATCCAATGATAAAGCGCCACTTGTCAACATGCTATTGAAGAGAGATGTAGCACATTTTGGAGAATGTGCAAAGAGGGGGAAATTTGAAATTCAAAAGATAGCTTGAAGGATGAGATGAAAGGTGGAGTTAATATCACTTGGCTCAAGAAAAGGACATGTAAGAGGTTTTAATGCTTTGTTGGATGGACAAGATCTTTTGGAGGGATTTTTCAAATTTGAGGAATATTCCATCCTTTGATGCCTTCTTGAAAGTAATTGAGGATTTAATAAAATCAATTAAAATGATTTTCATGAGCAAGTTGCAAAAGCTAGAGGATTTGATGGATTAAGATTAGGATTGATCAAGATTTGATTAATTTAAAAAGGAGATTAGTTGATTTGACCATTTTGACTTAGACTTTTGGATTAATTTAAATCAAAATGAGAGGAAAATTATTTTAGACTTAATTAAATAAGAATTGATTTATTTAATTAAAGAGGATGGTGTTAGCTTTAAATCAAATAAAGATAAATTTATTTAATTTAAATAAGATGATCTTAGAGATTAATTAAATAAAATGAATTATTTAATTAAAAGAGGTACTATAGGATTAATTAATCAAAGTGATTTATTTAATTAATAGGAGATGATGATTTAATCAGATAAAGTTGATTTATTTAATTAAAAGATGAAATATGATGAATTTAATTAAATAAAGATTATTTAATTAAATGACTAGCAAATGGAGATGATTCAAGACGAATTGGTGTTAGTAAATCTGGATTAGGTGTATAGGTTCAATTGGTATATTTTACGTGTCTACACATAGTAGTCACCACAAAATTTTGTTGTGTTAGCAGTGTGAAGATTGTGATGTTTCAGTCATGGAACGTTCAAAGAAATGCTCTGCATTTCTCTGCAATTGTTATTGTTGTCTTGCAGTTTGGAGGGTAAATTTAAAATTTCTAACCATTTCTTTCCTTCTATTTTTTGTTATTACTGAGGTGTACCACACACCGAGTTTCCAATGTTTTATCTCAAGACTGTGTTGTGCGGGTTTGCAAGATATATTGGTTTTGTGTCTAATTGCTTGTGCCAGGATAATGTTGCATGAAGTTGTAAAAGGAGGACATGGAAATGTTTTAAAATGTCATCTAATTCTTGTGATATAATTTGCATGATGTTATCTTATCTCTCCAGTACCTCCTTTAGTCTGGAGTTAATATTTTGTGGGATAAGTGTTTGTTGGGTTGACTTGGTACATTAAGTTGTTTGTACCAAGTTTTTGTGGTGTGCACCAACATGGGATTGTTTGCAGAGGTAAAATAGGTCCTACTTATCCCCTGGTTTTGATAGCATTCAATTTCTCTTTCTCATAGATGTTTTTATAGCTAACTCATTATGGTCGTTACATTTTTCATGTTTAAACTTTTCAGTTTGCTCAACAGGAAGAAAAAAATTTATTCTTACGATAGGTATAAAGGAAGGATAAAGTGGATGATTTAAGTAGTGATGTTATGTATTATGTGTTCAATGTGAATACCAAAAGTAGTGAGATGAAGGAAGAGAAATGAGTGCGAATGTGTAAAGAAATGTTTGAATTATGCTAAAGGCAGTGAGTCAAAAGCAGAAAAATATAAATAAAATGTTGAGGGAAATGAACCAATAAAAATGTGTAAGTGAATTCTAGAGGTAGTGAGCCGATGGTAGAAATACAAGTGAGAGTTCTGGAGACAGTGAGCCAAAAGTAGAGTGTAAGTGAAGTTTTGAAGACAGTGAGTTGAAGGCAATAGAGGTGTTGTAGAGGCAGTTTTGTATTTGATTCATCAAGTGTTGTATTCCAAGGCTATAGCCTCTTTTTTATAGGTTTTGTAATTGGCAAGGAATTGTGAACTTTCATTGGTTTATGCCACAAAACTTGTTGTAAAGTTATTGTTTCATTTTGTGAGGCTAGATTTGGATAGTAGCTCCAAGCAGCTTTCTCACTGTGGCTTTTTCCCTTGTTGGGTTTTCCATGTAATCTAGTGTTTTGGTAGAGTGTTTGTGCTTTGAATTTTTTATCTGGTTAAGGCAATAATAATTTTTTATTGATAAATTTAAATTTGATTAAATTGAGGGATATAATGATTCATCCCCCCTCTCAATATATATGTGTGTTCTAACAAAATTAAGATATGGCTTCAACTAGCAGTAATAATTGTAAAATAGAAAAATTATGAAAAATAACCTACACCACTACAAAATTGCCAAAGGTAGCTTTCCAACGGTATCTCGTTTGAAAATTTTCACCTCCTGGATTGCAAGTTATAGTGATTTGAAAAAAAGGCCCTTATTAGGGCATCCACAGACTAACCAAACACAATAATAAAGCCCCTTGAGGGCTAGATGGCGGTCTGCCATGTGACTACCTGAAAATTGAGGTTTAGAAAAATCATACTAGTTAATAGTGGCACCATTGGAGTGTGGTGCATAAGGGGTGGCAGGTAGAGCTACACCACCCAGGGCTTTAAGACCTCACCACTCACAAGTGACCACAGCCAAATAAAAGGCAATGACCTAGCACTAAAACCCAGAGTCAGTGGTTAAATTGAAATTAAAAAAAAAAATTAATTAAAAAAACATATATCAATATTAATGAAGTCGTACTGACTGACTTGACATGGTCGCAGATCAAGTATATAGATAAGGAATATACCTTGCACAGCCAAATATACCAAATTTATTCCAACAGCACAAATATTTTTTTAGACCATTGATAGCTCCAATGGCGTCGTATTGTATGGCCTATATGAATTTTTATGGGCGTGTGACCTAAAAATTTTGCTTGTGCCCTAGTAAAAAATGTCAAAAATCAATGAATTGATAGTCAATCCTTAGGTTCTCAAGCCTTCTAGACACAATGGGAGGTCAATTTTTGCCCAAAGTGCTTTGAAAAATAAACTACCCCCCTAAATCGCGCAATTGAAACCCTTATTCAAACCCTTGTAGATTAGTAAAAATATGATGAAATTTGATAAATTGAAAGCCAAACTTGACTTTCTTTGATGCCTTGGATTCAACGATGAAGTTTTCAAGACCCCAACTCACACCCAACAAAAATTTCATGCCAAGATAGGTCCCTCAAATCTGTGAAGAAGTCTACAACACTTAAGCTCTAATACCATGTAGGATTTTATAGTGAACTCCTGAACATCCTAGGATCACCTACAAGACAATAGCTTTGACAAGAGAGAAATAGTAGAAATATCATGCTATGATTAAGGATGTAAGATTGTCAAAATGAATTTGACAACCATATTGAGTAGTGGTTCAATGCAGGATCATGGGGGTCCAAACTAGGCCCTTAAGTGGCAATAAAAATTTAGAAAAACAGAGTTAGGCAACTTGAAATAAAAATTTGAATAAGTTATTAACATAATTTGAAAAATATGTAAGAACAAAATTTGTAGAAAATTGAATGCGGTTTCTAAGATACTATTCCTTTTTTGAAAAAATGTAAATCTATTTGGTAAAATTTTGAAATCTCAATGCAGTAATACTAAATTTTTAGGAAAAAATAAAAAGGTGCATGTCTGATCAACCTAAGTACAAGAAAAAATAATATTATTTTTTGAAAATTTCAATATAAGTAGAGGACACATTCTTGGATGTGCCACATTTTTTTTGTAATTTTTTTGCAATTAAATAATTAGTTATGAATTTTTTATTAAAACATTTTAAAAATATTAAAACTTATTTTTCTAACCACCATAACTTGGTCAAAAATTTATGAAATTTAACTTTTCTTATTTTTTATCCTATAGTATGGGAAGCATAGAATGTGCCATATCTTTTCGATTCAAAAAATGTGAAATCATTTAAGAATTATAGATGGTTTTCAATCAATCTATCAATCAAGACTTTAGTTAGAATGTATGTAGAAAATAAATAATAATTGTCTATTTAATTCCAAATAAGACATGTCTTATATTTTGGAAATCTGACAATTTCCTCAATAAACCTTTTTTGTTTCATCAAATTCGGATAAAAAAAAATCGTCAACCACTTTTTTGTCATATCACCACTTTTTGGAACCCCATGATCCTACACTCACCCTAGTTGTTAGGTTATTACAATGTACATGTGAAGCCTTTCTTATATAGGAAAGGTGAGGGATAGGATTAGAAAAAATATCATGATAAGTGTCTTAATCCTATCACATGAGACAACTAACTCATAACTACCTATGACACAAGCATTAAATAAAAGCCAACTACATAAGATAAGTGATAACTAATGCTTAACTAGAAAGATTCCTTCATAGGACCTAAGTGGACTTAACATTTAAATAGGACTTAGATAGGATTGGATAAGGAAAACACCTATTTACACCAACACCCCCTCTTAAGTATAACTTACAGAATACTTATGAAAATGACACAAAGACAGGTCTTAATCACAAGGCCATGTTAGGTACCCATGTACAAATGTAAATGCAATCTCTCACAAACAAAGAAAAAGAGAAAACCTAGTGAGTCAATACTCCTACCCAAAAGAGAGATGAAATACAATAATCCTCTCCATGAAAAATGAGTGGAAAAAACCCCATTCGAGGAGAAAGACCCCCCATAAGAGAGATGAAGAAAAGACCATTCAACCCCCTCAATGAAATAACCTGCTACAAGGAAACACTCAAAGCACACTGGTGGAGTAACACTAGAATCCTTAATTAGGAAAGCAAAGGAAAGATAATTTTGATGCTTAAAACCATATTATAGTCACTCAAGGACTTAGGTTAGAATCATGATAAAGCAACAACACACTCGATTCCAAGTCCAACACTAGAAAACTCTTGATATGGTGCAACTCTGGAATCTGAATGAAGCAACAGGAGATAGAGCATCATTCTAATACTGAAATTAAGTGTAAAAGTCAAAATTTCACCCTCTCAACTATCAAAATATCCAAGTAATCTTCAAGAAACACATCAATAAAAAACTTAAATAATAATATACTTGAGTTAGATACAATAAAAAGTGCATGGATGACATGATAGAGCCCCTCAATACATTTCCAATGTTGTAAGAATCATAAAAATTGGAGATCATGGCAAAAATTTATAAGCTCAGGAGCCAAAATTGTGTTGCAAGTTTGTTGCAAGTGTTTTCATTGATGTCAAAATAATGGAGATTGTTGATGGTATTGTCTTTAATTTCAACATAGTGATAGTGTGTGGAAGGTTGCATATGTTGCAATCAGAATGTTGATCAGAGTTTTATGTATGATGTCATGAGCCTACTATAATAGTTGTCCTACATTTCATGTTGCTCATGTATGAGTGAATGATGTTGTTCACTATCTGTTGATGTAAAATATATTTAAAATAAAGTTCTCTTACAATCAATGGCTCAGGAAGTTGTATTGAAAAGCTATGGAGAATGCTTTTCACTCTTTTGCATTCTTCCATATTTGAAGATAACGTCCTGTGGTTTGGAAGATAGAAAAAATAAATTGTGAAGGATGTATGTTCCTATTTTTAGAACATACTGTCACCACAATATTTTATTGCATTAGCAGTGTGAAAATTGTGATGTTGTAGTCATAGAAGGTTTAGAGAAATGCTCTGCATTTCTTCACAATTGCTATTGTTGTCTTGCGGTTTGGAGGATGAATTTACAATGTCTAAATATTTCTTTCCTTCTAGTTTTTGTTACTAAGGTGTATTGCACATGAAGTTTTCAATTTTCTATCTCAAGACTATGTTGTCTAGGTTTGCAAGAGATACTTGTTCTATGTTTGGTTGCTTGTGCTAGCATAATGTTGCATGAAGTTTTAAAATGAGGACATGGAAATGTTTTTAGATGTCATCTAATTCTTGTGATGTAATCCGCATGATGTTATCTTATCTCTCTAGTACTACTTGTGGTCTAGAGTTAATATTTTGCGAGTTAAGTGTTTGTTGAGCTGACTTGGTACATTAAGTTGTTAGCACCAAGTTTTTGTGGTGTGCGCTAGCATGGGAATGTGTGTTTATGTAAAATAAGTCATACTTATTCCTTGGATTGGACCACATTCAATTTCCCTTTCTTGAAGATTTTTTGGAGCTGACTCATTATAGCTATTGCATGTTTCATATTTACACTTTTTAGTTTGCTTAACAAGGAGAAACTTTTTTATGCTCGCTAGAGGTATAAATGAAGGATCAAGTGTGTGATTTAAGTAGTGATGTTATGCATTGTGTTTTTAATGTGAATGCCAAAAGTAGTGAGCTAAAGGAAGAGAAATGAGTTTGAATGTGCAAATAAATTTTTGAAGTATGCTAAAGGAAATGAGTCGAAAGTAGAAGAATATAAGTAAAGTGTTGAAGGTAGTGAACCAACAAAAGTGTGTAGTGAATTCTAGAGGTAGTGAGTCAAAGGAAGAAATACAAGTGTGAGTGTTTGAGATAGTCAGCCAAAAGTAGAGGAGTGTAAGTGAAATGTTGAAGACAATGAGTCAAAGGAAACATAGGTGTTGTGGAGGCAGTTGTGCATTTGATTCATCAAGTGTTGTATTTTGAGGTTGCATACTCTTTTTTATAGTTGTTGTAATTGACAGGGGACTGTGAACTTCCATTGGTTTTTGCCACAAAACCTGTTGTAACTATTGTTTCATTTTGTGAGGATGGATTTGGATAGTAGCTCCAAGCATCTTTCTCATCGTGGTTTTTTCCCTTCTTGGGTTTTCCATGTAAATCTAGTGTTGTGGTAGTGTGTTTTTGCTTTGAATTTTTTTATCTGGGTAAGGTAGTAATAAGTTTTGATTGATAAATTTAAATTGGATTAATTGAGGGATATAATTATTCACCCCCCTCTCAGTATATATGTGTTTTCTAAAAAAATTAAGATATGACTTCAACCAACAATAACTATCACAAAATAGTAAAATTATGAAAAATAACCTACACCACTACAAAATTGGTGAAGCTAGCTTTCCAACAATATCTCATTTGAAAACTTTCACCTCCTGGATTGATTGCAAGTTATAGCAATTTGAAGAAAATTCCCTTATTAGGGAATCCACAAACTAGCCAAACATAATAATAAAGCCCCTTGAGGGCTAGTGGATGATTCTCCATGTGACCATGTGAAAACTCATAGTTTAAAAAAAAATCATGTCACCACTCAATGGTGGCACTGTTGGAGTGTGGCATAAAGGGGGTGGCGAGCAGAGTTGCGCCACCTAAGGCTTTAATCCCTTACCACTCGCATAGTGATTGTGGCCAAATAAGAGGCAGCGACCTAGCGCTTAAGCCTATAGTCGACGGTTAAACTGAAATTTGAATAGATTTTTAATTAACAAAAAAACTATTGATATTAATGAAGTCATATTGACTAATTTGAGAGGGTCACAGATCGAGTATGAAAATAAGGAATATACCTTGCACAGCCAAATATGTCAAATTTATGCTGACAATACAAATAATTTTTCAAACCATTATCAGATTTGACGTCATATTCTATGGCTTGTATGAATCTATACGGTCATATAACTTAAAAAAATTTCCTAGTACCTCAGTAAAAATTGTTGAAAATCGATGAATTGATAGTCAATCCTTGGTTTTTTAGCCTTTCGGATGCAATGGGAGGTAAATTTTTCCCAAAGTGCTTTGAAAAATTAGCTACCCCTAAATTTGGCAACTGAAACCCTTGTAGATCAGTCAAAACATGATGAAAGTTGATGAATTGAAAGCCAAACTTGGCTTTCTTTGATGCCTTGGATTCAACGATGAGGTTCTCAAGACCCCAACTCACACCCAACAAAAATTTCATGCCAAGATAGGTCCCTCAGATTTGTGAAGAAGTCTGCAACACTAAAGCTCTAATACCATGTAGGAGTTTATGGTGAACTCCTCAACATCCTAGGATCACCTACAAGACAATAACTTTGACAAGAGAGAAATAGTAGAAATATCATGTTCTAATAAAGGATGTAAGATTGTCAAAATTAATTTGACAACTAGATTGAATAGTTGTTAGGTTGTTACAATGTACATGTGAAGCCTTTCTTATATAGGCAAGGTGAGGGATAGGATTAGACAAAATATCACAAAAAAGTATCTTAATCCTATCACATGAGACAACTAACTCATAACTACCTAGGACACAAGCATTAAATAAAAGACAACTAGATAAGATAAGTGACAGGTAATGCTTAATTAGAAATATTATTTCTTAGGACCTAAGTGGACTTAACATGTAAATAGGACCAAGATAGGACTAGATAAGGAAAACACCTATTTACACCAACAAAACCTTATTTTTTAATAATCAAACAATACTTGGAAAATAAAAACTCGGTATTTCAATTCCCATTTCACATGGATGAGGCATTATCTTTCTCTTTAGATATGAGGTGAGAATGGATTAGGTATTATCCATTTTTCTATCAACCTTCTACAAATTTTTCTTAGATTTTGATACTTAGGCTCTTTTATACCCTATTTGTAATTTCCCAATAACAATGAGAATCATGTAAACTTAATTTGAATTGAGATTAAATGTTGTTAATCCAAAATATACCTTCATCATTGATTTGTTGAGGTACTTCCTTTTCACCCACCAAGTTAAATATACTTCATTCTAATTTATAAAGGTGACTTTTTAGGAATAACATTTGATATGCCTATACGTCCACTTAGATATGATGGGACAAGTTCTTTTGAGAATAAATTGAGATAGAGGCAAGATCCAAAATCTATTTTTTTTCAAGATACTTCCTATCTTATTTTGGAATGTTAGGTAAAAAAGTAAAGAAAATAAAGAAATGAGAAAAATATGAATTTTGAAGATTAACACACCATATATCTATTAATCAACCTAAATATAGTAAGACTTATCTCTTTGATATCAAATTAAAATAATTTAAATACAAATAATTACCTTAATTTAAGTCACTTTCTATTTTATTTTGTAATCAACATAAAAACAATACTATTCAGGGGAGAGGACCCAACAATTCAGCACCCTAATTCCATGCCTCTCAAAATCCCATGGTGATTTCAAATCACTCCCAAATTTTTACAACTTACATGGCAAGAATTTGTATCATAGAAGAAAGGACCCTTTGCTTGACATGACATTAATTGGACTTAATGAGGCCTTGATTCAGGTGTTGTCAGGCATTTTATGCATCCACATCAGGTCTTGGACCCTTGCAAATCAAATAACATGCTTTTAATGACATCTTGTGAAGGTGTTGTGAAGTGTTGTAAACCATCGCTACATTCTGCTAGACTCTATTCATTACAATTTACCTAAAAATAACCATTTCATCACTAAGCAAGTCCTATTTTGAAGTGTTGTAAATTCTTGTAACAAGATTTCATGATTTTCTAGGCATAACTTCACCATTTACACCTTTCTTGTGCTTTATTTGGCCCCTTTATGCCCTTATAAGGCTTTATTAAGTGTATTTTTTAATGTAAGCACAAAAAACAACATTAAATACAAGATAATTCCCAACACCCATTTTCAGGTCCTAGGTGGGACCCATTCGCCATGGGTGGTGAATGAGTCCACCTTGGCCCCAAATTCATTTTTTTAAAAAAATTCCTTTCGGGTTTTTATTCAAAATCACTTGATGTCAGCCTATGATGAGGTATGAACGAGTAACTAAGGCACAAGATTGTATAAATAATTTTTTTTCTTCTCATTTTACATCTCTCATTCAATCCATTCATCTTTCATCTCACACACATATTCTTCATTATTCATTCACCATTCTTCTATCTCAAGTTAAGCAAGTTAGGGCTTTCACATTGCAAATCATCAAGTTAGCTTCCTAAGACATTCAAGGGTAGATTCTACATGTTTTGTTGTAGAATTTCAAGATCAATCATCATGGCAAGGTAATTTATTCCATTATTGCATGTTTCATTATATTCTTTCATTATTTTGGTTTAATTACCTAAACGGGGTTTAACCAAGGAAAACCCTCATGCCCTAACAATCAACATTTCTTCTTCTCTTCTTGTGTGTTTATAGATTTAGGACCCTTGGAAGCTTGGAAGTCATCGAAGATCAAGTTGCAAGGTTGCTCAAGTCTTCTCCTCATTCAATAAGTCAAAATATCAACAAAAACTTATCTTCAGACTCGTAAATCAGAGTTTTGAAAGTGGACAACTGTAGAGCATCAAAGTGTAGATCGGAAGCTTCGGAATCCACCTTAGAAAATTCATAAATTCAAAAGTGGACTCATTCATCATGGGTGGAAAATGAGTCCCACCCCAAGGTCAATTTTTGAATTTTTACATTTTTAGATATCCTTTTGTCAGAAACAAGTTCTGGTATAGTTTGACAGAACTAGGACTGATTCACCCAGAATGGCGAATGAGTCCCTCCAGGCTTGAAAATCAGCATCAGCAGTGTTTCAGAAGCAATTTCTAGCCTCCTTCAAGCTTTCAGGTGCACACTTTTAGTCTGATTCATTTCTATTGCATTTTTCCATTCATTTGTAGATGATTTTACAATACACAATGTGTTTTCAAACAAGTTGTTTTCCTCTAGTTTCTATTCGTTAGTCAAGTGATCTTATTAGTTTTTGGCATTTAAACATTACATCTAGGCATTTTGCATCCTTTTTTTCATCCACATCACCTCCACTTTTGAATGTGAACATAAGCATTTTTGGCCCTTCTTTCTCATTCTAGGTGAAAAACCCTAGAAGTGATAGAAAGCAAGTAGGTCCCAAAAATCAATGTTCCATTTTGGTGAACCTGCTTTTTTTAATACTCTCGTGTCTACTTTGGAGTCCTTCATCATACATCTAGCTTGCATTAGGATTCGCATGAAGTCCTTTGCATGATAGGTTTCAAATTTTGCATTCATAGAAAGTGCATTTAGATTGCATTTTTGGCATCTAATTTCATGTAACTTTTCTAGATTTCAGCATTTTTCATTTAGCTCTACATCATAGCACTCATAATTCACAAAAATCAGTCAAAATTTTCTGAAATTTTTGGAAAAAGTCCATATTGGGACTTATTTGCCACCTTGGGCAAATCAGTCCCTCTTGACCCCTAAAACAGCCTTTTACAAAACTGAACATACTATTTTTAGGCTTTCAATTGCTGCCATTAGTTATCTATATCACCTGGCTGAATTTCTGTAACATATATTTCACTTAGAATAGCTCTTCATGCATTGTTTAATTTCACTTTTGTATTCATAACATATCATTTTCAGATAGTTGCATTGTATAAACAGAAAATTAAAAACATAAAATTGCATTGCATTGTGAGTTCTTTCATTTTAACATGTTTTCTTTCAAAAGGTATGCTCTTGATTGGATTAAACATGGATTTTATAAGCATAATATCCCCTTTTATGAGTTTTCTTTTGACTACCATAATAAGGACTTTAAGAAACAATCCTTCAATACAATCCTTAATCTTACATTACCCATTGGTGAGAATGGCAATGTAGACAATCATAATACACATACTTGTCCTTCTTCTGATACCTTTTCTATTAGTGATGAAAGTATATTGGTGCAAGAAGTTACAAGCCTTGAAATTCTTCATTTTCCATCTCCTTATTCCCCTTTAGATGA
>VDFB02075321.1:104272191-104529087 GCA_007258455.2 Sequoia sempervirens | reverse complement strand
GTTAAATTAACTTATAAGATGTATTGTCTTTCGAATTTGGTGCAAGTCTTCTACTACATGTAAGCTCCTAAATCATGAAGAATGCATCTTGACTATCATTTTAAATCTTGTTCAAGCATCTCTTTGAAATGAATGTAAGCTGTCCACTTATGTACTCCCTCTTATGCAATGAAGAAAGTCTCTTAACTATGAAATTGAGTCATTGCTTGGGTATCATTGAAGTTTAGTTTATTTTGAATTCACGTTGTATGTTTATGCTTGTTGTTACCATTTTAACATCATTTGCAAGCAAACTACAAACTGAAAACAAAAACACATCACGGGAAACAGAAAATCAGACCTACAGACATAGTGAAAACAAATCAGCAGAGTGTCGGTATATCACTACAGTGGTAGCAGAGTGGATCACCGGAGTGTGGCACATCACAGTGGTATCAGAGCGGTTTCCTGCCAACCTGTTGGGTAATTTTCAACTGCAGCTAGGAGGTTTCAGTGAACATGGCCACTTCCCAGAAGCAATGGGAGAAGAACATAGAGAAGCGTAAACAAAGATTGAAAAGGTTGGATGAAAGTCGGAATGGGATGAAGAAGTTGTGTTCTTATTGCAGAGAGTTGTACAATTTAAACCATGATTGTCCCTTGAGACCTAAGGGCAAGACGCATAGAATAATGTGGGTTCCCTATGAGGATTCAGAACCAAAGAAAATGGACCAGCATTCAACGGATCCCTCGGTGAGCAGAAATCAGACCTTAGAAGATCTTCTTGTGGATGATAGAATTGGAATTTCTAAGGCAGCTGGAGAGGACAGTTACTTGAGTCCTTTGCAAAACAAAGGAGAAGAAGTGATTAGTATGTTTAAGGAGTATAGCACTCTTCCTCAAAAAATTAAGAAGAAACTTTCTTTCATGAGTTACATGGATTTGCACCCGAGTCTTTGTCATAAGACAGAGTTTGCAAGGAAGAAATATCACGTTATAGCTCAAGAATTGCTTACACATGAAATGGATAGAGAATCTACACATAAGGATGATATAGTTGAAATTTTTGTGACAGCCATAGGGAAAAGGGACTTGAGTTCTTTTGAAGATGAAAAAGGGTCAGAACCCGAGGGTGATGGTCTTAAACGAGATGCTGAGAGGTTGCATAATGAACATGTTGAGGAAGATGCACATGAAGAAAGGGGTCCATATGAAACCAATGAGGGTTTAGAGCTCCCTACATCTTGTGTATCAGTAATGGCTGATGAAACTTTTGATCAATTTGAAGATGCAAACTCAGAGTATGTGCAAGAATTGCAAGTTCATGATTCACACAGGCTAGATTTACAGGATCCTTTGGTGGAGAAGGATCATAAGATTGATCAAGCATTGACACGAATGGACTCTACATCGTCTTGTGAGACATCCTATGAGACATATAGCAGCAGTGTCTTAGATGATGATGTGTGTGCTAATGATAGCATACATGATGATGCTGATCATGATGAGAATGAGGTTGACTCAACCTCGTACTATGGTGCAGATTTGGGTGGAGAACAGGAGGCGGATCAGGAGATGGAGTGCAAGATGATCGACAATCCATTGTTCGAGATAGATGCTTCTTGGTCATATGATAATCTGCTTTTTGAAATAGATGTTGATCACCAACTTGACCAGAGTCCTGACATGAGCATTGATTGTGGATTGGGATTTCAGACAGGGTCCGCAGTGGAGTTTACTGAGGCGAGCATTGTGAGAAGTACTCAACACTTCTCTTCTAGTCCACATACAAAGAATTTGTTGATGCGTCAGTGTGGATTGGTTCAGGACATATACCATCCCTTTTTGGATGGAGGGTTACCATCTTCAGTAGATAGATCTAGTGGTTGCAGATACCCGACTCAGTTGTTGGCGGGTGAGTGCTTGCAGGATCAATTTTAGTCTACCATCAGGCTGATGTGTATCCAACAAGGTTTGCTGCTCCTTGGTTTCAGAGACTACCAGTGGACACAAGGTTACAGATGGATTATAATGTCAGCAGGCTTGATGGCACAGGTGGATATCACATCCATGAGAGTTTAGCGGAGGTTATAGAGAGATGTTACGTAGCGGATGCTTTTAGTTATCCTTACCTCCTCATGATGGATGGACACGAGTTCAGTCTATATTGGGATCCAGGTGGAGACAGAGTTAGCATGGTCGTTTGGACGGGTCCCTGTGTATTGCTTCACCACTTCTGGTATGGTGGAGTTAGGATCAGTGTTGAGAGAAACTTGAGTGATATTCACAGCATTCAAGAAGTTGTTACCGACACTGATAACAACCCTGATTTTCATGACAACAATGATGAAACTTGGTATGAGCATGAGAGGAAGGTGATTACACCGGGAATTGATGTTTCTACAGAGTTGTCACAGGTGGGTACTCGAGATTCGGGTACTAACGATGCAATTTGTGGTGAAGATTCATGCCACAGTAAGCTTGACTTTTCATATCAGACCGTAGAAAATCAATTAGGAAATTTATTTATGGGCAATGAATCCCAAGATCATGAGTCAGGCGGATATGCAGATGCTTTGGAAGAAGAAGGGTACGAAGATATTGCCAAATCAACAGCGTCCACAATATTTGTTGAGCCATCCTATGGGGTACATAGCAGCAGTACCCTTGTTGATATCGTGGGCGACACTGATAACACACCCGATGATGCTTATCAATTAGTGAGCGATGATGATTCGACCTCATATCATAGTGCAAACCTTGTTTCAGAGAACTTGCATAGGAGTCTTGAGTTTCAGAAATCTCATCATTTGGTTGGGCAACTTAAGGTCAATGATAACATGACTGCTACAGCATTAGAGCATTTTGATGTTGCTCGACAGATGTTAGCTACGTATGGTTGGGGTACTCCTATGTCAGATGAGCATGGTCATAGTAGCCTTTCCCTTGCAGAATTCCATGCCCTACGAGAAGCCATTAGGGTGATGAAACAAAATTACTTACAGTTACTAGCTGATAGGGATTATCTTCTCGAGTGGGGGTGCACTTGCTACGATGCACTAAAGGGGAAAGAGGAGGAGGTTGACGAACTCACTCATGAGCTTGAGGGGACTATGGACTCATTAGAGAATGCCCAGTTGGCCCTTCAAGAGTCACACTCACAGCGGGAGGAGCTTACCGTGGTTTCTAGTTTGGCACAACCTTCACCAGCTTTCGATACAGTTCAGGTTTCCATGGCAGCAGTTGGTGAAGAACATATGACCACGGATTGTGGTGGTGAGAAGGTCGAGGATGTGGATACTACATCCATCACGGTTTCAGGTTCGGTGGATACAGTTGGTCATGGTTGGCAGCTTGATGAGCTCGTTCAGGAGTACAATTCAGTGTATTGTTCTAGGGACTCAGAGTTGGATGGTTCAGACCAGCAGGGAGTGAGCGCGCAGTTTGTGAATAACCCCCTGTTTGAGTTTGATGGTGGTTTGATCTATGAAAATCCACCCTTCGAGCTAGAAGCCAGTCATATTCCTGATACTAGTTCCAGGTTGAGTGACAGTCGCAGTGTTTTGGATCGTCCTCGTGCATCGGGGTTCCACACAGGGCTCATGAAGGAGTTTAATAGTGTGTACATGGTGAGGAGTGCTTATAGTTATGCCCTTGATCCACCTGTACATGATTCAAATGCGATGCACAGTTCTTGGGCACAAGGTGATTCTCTTGGTGCAGTCAAGGGGAGTAACTCTTCTTTGTGTCCAGAGTTACTATCTCTAGAAGATGGGACTAAAGGCTGCCAGTACCCGATTCAGGGGCTTGTTGGGGATTACTGGCAGGGACAACAGTCTGTCATCCATCATGCTAATAGGTATCCAACAGGGTTTATTACTCTAATGCCACAGGGATTTCACACGGATACATGGTTACAAGGTGATTACAGTGTCAGCGGACATGATGGGTTTATTAGCTATCACTTCCATGGGTGTTTTGGAGAGGCTGGAGAGAGATATTGTGTTGCGGAAGTTTCTAGATATTTTTATCTCTTCATGACAGATGGATGTGACTTCAAGTTGTATTGGGATCCAGGTGGTGACAGTTCTGGCACTGCAGTCTGGTTGGGTTCCGACAGGTTGCTTCACCATTTTCAGCGTGGTGAAGATGTGATCAGAGTTGCGCAGCGGAAGTCAGAGGTTATCAGACATGGCAGACTTCCATTCCGGGTTTGGGACCCAGGGACTTTTTGCGTAGGTGTGTTTATGCTAGCGTGTTAGGAGGCAGTTGACGATGCATGGGACATTCCATAGTTCTTCTTTCAGGCCTTCCGAGGAGTGAGGTTTCTTCGCAGTAATGATTGCTTGGGGACAAGCAATTTCAGGGAGGGCGGACTGTAATGTCCCCATTATTTCGCGAGCATCAGAGTCATTGGATTAGCCTATTATGTCGATCCTCGTAGGTTAGTGGTTCTGGATAGAGGGTCACTTGAACGGGCACTTGGTCGGTTAAAGGCAGTATTGGTATTCAGAGTGTGGTGACGTGGTGGAATTGCGCGTTTGGCGTGCTATGGGAGATTAAAATATTGTTTTTCATCACTGTTTCACCTTCTAAGGCTTTGGGGACCATGTGCCTATTAATTCAAGGGGTTAAATTCTATTTTTCAGTTACTATTCATCACTTAAGTGAAAAAGTTATAACTTTAATGAATAGTGTTTTTTAAAGTGAATAGTGTTTTCAATGACAAATTATAAGAAAAGGAGAGAAAGTTCGAACTTCTTCATGCTTGAGATTATTTTGTTGAATGAAACTTGAAGTGTGGAGTTTGGGAGAGAAGGAAACTAGGGTTTCCCGATTTCTGCAGTGGGTAAGCCTGGATTGGGCTTGTAGTTAGGAATTTGGCATCTTGAAGGTGTGAAAGACCACCCTAAAGTGCTGGTTATTTTCTGTTGCTGCATTTTGGAGCTTGGAATTGCTGATAACAAGTTGTTGGAGGCATCTTTCGGAAGGATATTTGCTGCTAGAGTCTCCATTTGCCATCCAAAGGGAGTTGTTTACATTTTATGAAGTTTTTGAGAGCTGATTTAATCACCTACAGCCAGCCGCCATTACATGAGGGTTTGTGACAGCCAAAGCAAGTAGAACGCCTTCAATTTGCAGCTGCTTTCTCTTCTAAAGTGGGCGCCCTCATCATTAGAAGCTTTTCCATCAAGAAATCGGTAGGGAAAGTTTGTCATTTATTTTGTATGAGCAATCTATTGGGCGCGGGTACTGTAGCACATCACTATTCACAGTGATGTTTGGCTGTAAGTTAAATTAACTTATAAGATGTATTGTCTTTCGAATTTGGTGCAAGTCTTCTACTACATGCAAGCTCCTAAATCATGAAGAATGCATCTTGACTATCATTTTAAATCTTGTTCGAGTCTCTCTTTGAAATGAATGTAAGCCGTCCACTTATGTACTCCCTCTTATGCAATGAAGAAAGTCTCTTAACTATGAAATTGAGTCATTGCTTGGGTATCATTGAAGTTTAGTTTATTTTGAATTCACATTGTATGTTTATGCTTGTTGTTACCATTTTAACATCATTTGCAAGCAAACTACAAACTGAAAACAAAAACACATCACGGGAAACAGAAAATCAGACCTACAGACATAGTGAAAACAAATCAGCAGAGTGTCAGTATATCACTACAGTGGTAGCAGAGTGGATCACCGGAGTGTGGCACATCACAAAAGCCAACCCTTTGGTAAAATTAAAATTTTCATAATTTACATCCTACAGGTATGTAAACGTGTTAACATGACATTGCAATAAAAATTTTCCTTTTCTTTATTGATAATACACGAACATGTTTCCCTATCAATTTACAATAAAGATTCCATCTCAATATAATAACTTCACAAGTACATGAAACAAGAATACATACCTTAACTAACATAGCTCCAATGAGCTTTTGAACAAATAGTTGTAAGGTCCTGTTGATGCGTGTTTTATGACACAACAAACATTCTAGAATAAAGTGTCAAAGACGCTCTATCCCCTCTTGAAAAACTACCTCGTATGCTAAGATTGCAAGACAGACCATACGGCAATTCCAATGTTTCAATTAAGTGTGGATAAGCTCTGTGGTTGATGTGATTTGTCGGGGCACAATAGGAATTTACTTTTGGTAGGTTACTCAGAAAAGCAAAGACGCAAATACAATATCATTTTGGAATTTTCTGACTTTTTTAAAAAAAAGTGAAAAAAAAGTAAGGGTTTAGGAGTCCTTTGATATTCCTATGAAATCAAGAGACGGCGAAGATTGAGTGAAACTAAATAAACAATACTTTGTTTTGCCACGCTAAACGACAACTACACAAAGCAACTACAATCTTCTGAGATTTGTGCTTAAAATTTCTTTACCACGAACAATACCATCAATGGAACAACATTATTCGAAGTAAACGTTGAAGCATCCACAATAAAGCTCAGTCTAACTTTACACATTGAATGAAAAGCATCCACTCAAAGAAAGTATGAGCTAAGTTTCACTAATCTTTGCTATCAATCTATCATTCCCCTAACATACATTCAAAAGAAATTCTTATTCAATGAGGAAGAGAAGTACGTAACGATGCAACCATTCAACAATAAAAGAATTCAAAGCATCTCATGCATCATGAACTTCATTATCAAAATAGTCTTTTGCAACAATTTCATAAAATCCTCTCTTATTATCCAAGCTCTATTTCTTTCTATGTCTTCTCCTTCTATTCTTTTATATCCTCTATCTATTTTATGTATTCTATATCAAATGAGAGAATAAGAGTGGGTTTATATAGAGTTCCCGGAGTACAATGAACAACCAAGATTAATCTGGAATCAATGGCAGAGATTTAAAATAAACCCTAATTAGGGTTTCCTAAAACACAATCAGTAATCAATGAGATAACAAGCAGTGAACTGAAGTGACAAGCTATTCTTGAGGAGGCACATCCTTATCCTCTTTGGTCGCAGTATACTGGATGAATTTAGAAACCATCATGTCAACCACCTCGATCGTGATAGGTGGCAGTGCATTGACCTTGAATTCTAGCAAATCTAGATCATTCGAGCATTCAGCAAAAGTGTCTTTCTATTCTGATTCCTGTTGCTGGAAATTGCGAAAGATGAACAGGAAGTCAGCTTCCTTAGTCAAATTTTGCTTGCGGACAGGCCTAGAAGTGAAGAAGATTTCCTGAACTTTGTGCTTCAAGTTCTCAAACTACAAGTTGTTTGCTCATACAATGTCCTTCTCTAGCGCATCTGCAACTACAGCTAGGATCTTCTCCTGAACTTCTTTTGTCCTTTCCTCAATTCGGATGGTATCTGCCTTTATCTTTTCTATGATCTCGCTTCGTATGATCAATGTCATGTACCAACTGGTGAAATCATAAGATGCACCTGGTGTAATTACTTTTCCGTTGACCAGCTCTTGCTTCAACACTCCCTTAAGCACTTTAAGACATGGAATGATTATGTCTCGAACATCCTGAGCATTATCCCATGCTTCTGCCAATGTTGCAATCCTTAAGAGCAAAGAAGAAGTCTGCCCATATGCCAATGCTAGTCTTTCTGCAAATACGGCCACCTCTTGTCTATTGCTAATTAGCCATTCTTTAGTCTCTCTGGCTATATTCTTCTCCTCTTCAAAAATCTCCTGAGAAGTATCCATCAGTGGAGGGGCTGTTGAGGTAGCCTGATCGAAAGGCTTAGTTAGGTGCTAAATATACTCCTTGAGTCGTTCAACCTCTCGTTTATACTCTTTTTCTTTACTATCTCCTTCTCTAACCTTGCTTTGATAGTGGCAACAGAATTATCCAACTATTCCATCTCCTGCCCCTTTTCTGGTAGGGCCTAAATCGATAGTAGTAATGGCATACTCCTGGGGAGTAATCTCTTCCCTTGGCTTGTCAATTGTTGGCACAGCAACTTGGACTGTACGATGCCCAGCTTCATCTCTCTGAATGGTGGAGAAGGTCTTGGCAGGATTTTTTGCACTGACTGCTTCCAATCTGGCCAAGAAATCGGCCATGTCATCTTTTTCTTTTGGAATTTTTTCAAGCTCCTTTATCTTCAATCTCTCTTTCAACCAATCAGGAATAGTTGGTTGCACGGTATCTTCTTCTTCTTCTTGAATGTCCTGCACGACAGAGATTTCTTGGATTCCTCTCAAGGCTGAAATCATCCCTTCTTCAAACTCGTCGTCCAAAATGCCAACTTCATTGTCTGATTCCAAAACCTCGGTGTCTGTGGGTGATGGAGGCTCGTCATCTTCGGGCTGAAAAGGGATAAGTGAGGGAATCTGTATATCTCCAAGAGATTCATCAATATCTAAGATTTCATTCACATTCGCGAAGATGGCAGAACGAAGAGGCTCCAGTCTCTACTGCTTCTTAGCAGGTCCCTCATTGGCAATTTCTTTTCCCTTCGCTTCTTTCCTTTTCTTAGGATTTGAGCTTTCAATCGGCTCATCTCCTTGACTTGCTCCAGCATTAGAAGAGTAAGATTCTAATTCGCCCATCAGAGTGTATGTCAAAGGCATTCCCTTCTTCCGCAGGTCTTTGATCTACTGGTCTGCCCACCATTGTGAATACTTGGTGACAGGCCTCATGAAGGTGTCCAAGTCAAAGATTTCCGGTTCTGACCAGCGCATGGGAGGAAGAGGTTGATTTCCATCAAAACCCGGCTGTGTAAATTCCCCATCATCTTCAAGTTGGTCTGGCACGCGGAAGAGTTCTATCGTTCTAATCAAGCTGACAGGCACATCAAATTCACCTGCGACATTGGCCCAGTAATCTTCTAAGTCCACTTGGTGTTTATATTTTCTTCCGTTCACAATTCCGATGTGGTGGTGAGGATCAAAATTGGCTCGAGATCTATATGATGTGAACGGATACCACTGCATTTCTAGTCTAGCACCTTCAACTGCCTGTGCAGATGAATAGTATTCTTCCATGTTCCCGATAAAGAATGGGAACGTGACGGCTGCTTTCTACTTCGGCCTTTGGATATTTTGAAAAGTCTCCAATTGCCTAAGAAACTCCACGAGAATCATCCTGTGGGTGGGGTAGACAGGAAGCTTGTACGGATTCCTAGTGAATCCCTAGATTCGGACATAAGTGAATTTAGGAAACTGGATGTACCAGGATCCATATTTATTGATAAGGCTCTTTGCTTCATGTGTCAGCCTCTAATGGGTTCCCCCTTGTAGCATCCTTGTGATGAACATCAAAAATGCATCATGCGCTCTTCTGAAATGGGACTTGGCAGATAGCTGCAATTGAGGATAACATTCATACACTTTGCATTGATTTTCTCCATTTCCAACAATACCTTTGCATATCAATCCAGGATATTTATAACCTCTGGCCAATAGATAAATGACGTAAGAACTCATATGGAATGACTTAGTTCTTTCAAGGTTGATAAATTACTAATGGATGTTATCACTGATCATTCTTGACCAGTTAAACATTCTAACTCTAGAGGCGATTTCCTCGATAAAGAAGTACATCCACGTTTCAAAATAGGCGCCTTGAGGATTGCCCATTATTCTGTTCAAAAGCAAAATGATATCACCGTAGTCCTCCTTAAAATCTATCCAGCGCAACCTCTTAGGCATTTTCTTAGCAGAAGCTCTTGGCTTTTCCAACCATGTTTTGTTGATATGAGTCGCACATTCATCTACCCTATCATTAAAGATTCTTTCGGCTTCCCCTTTTGTTTTATATGAAGCTCGAACATGGTCAGGTATGCCAAATGCCTCTTGGATAGCTAGTTCTCCAAGGTGCGCCAAAATTTTTCCATCAGGAGCTATAATCTTTCTTTCCTGCGGATTGTAATGTCTTGCACATTCGACGATCAAGTCGACACACTGGGTTGCTAGAGGAAATCCGGCAGCTTGGACAATTCCATTGCGCATCATTCGGCGGGCAATCGCTGTGGGCATAACTCAATTTAATCCATACATCATTTTCTTGAATTCTTCAAAGTCCACGTGTCTGAGGTCTGTATCCACAATGTTCTTCCACTTGGAAGTGATTTTTGTCTCCTATTGGGCTCCCTTGCTGGCGAACTTCATCAGTGCTTTCTTTGACGATCCTTCGGGAGTGGTCATCAACCTGCGAGAAAGAAAAAACAATAAACATTAAATTATTTCTTTAAAATTTTCTTGTGAAAATTCTAACTTTCAGCTTGTTGAAAGTTAAATTCGATGAAAAAAGCAAGCTCAGTAATAACACTTAGTGAATTTTTTGAAGATAAAATGAAGACAAAGGTAAAAATAATTTATCAAACTTCTTTGGGATTACACTCTGTGGCTGGCAATGTAAACTTCGAAAATCTGGTCTTTATTGCCAAAAATGCGAGTAATCCTCTTCAAAATGTCGACCTTCTGATATTTTTAATGGCCTTTTGCATGCTTTTTGCTTGCTTTTTTAGATTTTTGGGTGATTTTTGCATGCTTTTCAGTCTAAAGATAGAAACTTTAACTCTTTGATCAATGGGGACCTTGGCACTTGCCAAAAATAGAAAGTTTCTAAAAATAGAAAAAGTGAAAAAGCAACTTTCTAAAAATAGTAAATTCCCAAATGGGCTAAAAGTGCCAAAAACGAAAAAAGCAAAAAAGCAAAATCCCTAAAAAGTAGGAAGTGTCAGAATTGGGCGAAAGCACAGGTAATCCTCGTCTACAGGGTCCTCTAAACACTTCTAAGACGTTTGCGCGCAATTTAAGGCTTGAAATCTCAACTTGGCTCAGGTGATGACTCCAGACTCCAACTTGAAACCCACAAAGCGAAAGAGCTTACGAAAATGCAACCCAAAACTAAACCCTAAAAACAAACCGGCGAGCGTCCCCATGTACAATGGGGCGATGTGTGAAATAGGTCACAACAGGTCCAGGAGTTCGTCCTTTCAAATCTTGGTACATCGATCGCTTGTTGTGGAGGAGAAACATCACTTGGGCGCTTTTTCGCCAACCATGGACTTATAATGTGCTCCCCCGCACACCTATGTTAGATAGATGGCCCTCCCTTCAAAGAAGAGATTGGTAGGGTATCCTTTAACGATTACCAACTGAGCATAGTGTTGTGTTCCTACATAACTAGGTCCTGTGCATACGGCATCTCTTGAACTAGTACGTACTTCGGGATCACAATGAACTAACAGTGTAGTCTCAACTAACTCACATCTAAGTGGAAGTTGTACATTTCACTACTTTGGCCAAAGTATTCTCATTCATTACTTTGAATCAAGGTCATCTATCATAAACACTACTCAGGGCCGATTTGCATTAAGGCTTTCTTACACTACGCATAGGTTGGTCTATTCGGGGTAGTTCGTACCCTAGACGTCCTACATCAAGCTAACTACTAGAAAGGAGGACGGCTTAACAAGTACTCACAATTATCCCTCCTAAACTGGTCAATTTCATCCTAGGAGTTTCATTAACTTGACTAAGTTAATCTACTAACTTGTTGTGATCGGTAGCTTATTAAACACCCTCATTTCTTCCCTAGTATTTAATAGCTACTTGAAAACATACACTCCTTATATGGAGTTCATAGCAATTCACTTCTTATTGCATCTATGATCCTAGTGTAATTCGTACACTAATGCAAGCAGGTGCAAACAGTAGTAAACATGCAATACCATTCTTTAAATCATAAACTACTCCTTCTTTATGGAACTAAAAGCAATTCCTAACCTTTGCATAATCAGAAGTTATTTCTTCAAAATTATA
This sequence comes from Sequoia sempervirens, assembly GCA_007258455.2. Taxonomy (NCBI): domain Eukaryota; kingdom Viridiplantae; phylum Streptophyta; class Pinopsida; order Cupressales; family Cupressaceae; genus Sequoia; species Sequoia sempervirens. The sequence continues at coordinate 104,517,355 of VDFB02075321.1, read as the reverse complement.
TTTAGACAATCGTTCTAAAATTTGAAGAATAGAACTAATTATAACTCCCTATCCTTGTACATTCAGAAGATACAATTTCAGACTTTAATTTGGAAATTCGTTCTAAAGTATGAAATAATAATAGCATGCCTAATTTATGCTTTCCACAGATCATGATCTAGATTGAGTCTGTAGTACTTTTAGCCTCCAGCCAAGACTTCCATCCAACTCTCTTACTGACAATGTACTCTTATACACAGCTGAAAGACAATCTCAGCCCCTCACTGTTGGACTCAGAAATGGTGAATGATAGATATGATTCTCTGTCAATGTGAATTATGCTCTCAGAATATAATGAATGCTCTCACAGCAAAAATAAAACTCACTCACAACTAAAGAAGAATACTTAGAAAATACTTTGAAACCTTTAGAATATGAGCAAACTCGAATTCCAAAATGTGTGAAATAGAATGAGCTGAGCGGCTCTTATATAGGCTTCCTGCTCAATCAATTCTCTCTTCTAATGGCGTCCAAGCTGCGAGCAGGATTTTAGAATAATTCAAATATGAAATGTGGCAAACCCTAGAGAAGATTCGACCTCCTTTTGTAACAACAAATGAAAAATGGCTCATTTTGCACATGATAAAATCCAGAACTATGACACCTACAGGAAATGGTGCAATTCAATAGGTATAGATAAATGATGATAATTACAAAGAAAAAGTCCCTGGTTCTATGCACACCACACTTCCTACTTCCCAGGCTGCAGTCGACACCATTCAAGCTGCGCTTTAATGCTGGTCATGCTCACGCGCTTCTACAGGCACATTTCATTTTCACGAGAATTTCCTCCATTTCCTTTTATTTTCTTTTTCTAAACTTTTACAAAGTTTGAAATGAAAAATTTCCTGCTTGGCGTGATCTTCCAAAGGTATTCGATTCAATTTTAAAGACATATTATTTTATTTCATGGAATTAATCAACTTCCATAGTTTCAAAGAAATATTTAACTTTGACAAAATAAAGTCTCTCATTTCCAAGTTTCGATTTCCTTTCTATACTTTATAATATTTAAATAAAGTGCCTTTTGAAACTTTATCGATTTCCAATCTTTCATTTTCAAAGAGTAACATATATATTTATATATTTATTTTATTATATATAATATATATTTAGTATAGTTTTACTTTACATTATTATATATCTATGTATATATATTTAAATTTAATAATTTAAATAAACTTATATACATATATATATATATATTTTTGTAAAAACTATATTATATATATATATATATATATATATTTTATATAATATTAAATATATATATACATACCTTTACATATATATATATATATATATATACACACACATACATATTTAATTGCAAAGTAAGTATATTGCGAGCCAGTCAGCATACTTTCATTATACGTACCTATGTATATGTGTATATATGTATATATCTAAATTCCGAGGTAATGTCCACATAATATTATTCATATTCATGTATATACAACAGGTTGGTTGTGGGTATGTATACATGTATATTTGCTTGTATGTTTTCCTATGTCTACGTATTCATAAATGTATTTATATCGATGCATTCGTACGGCATATCCATTTGCTCTCATATGTTTGCATCGACATGAATATACTTATGGATACGTGTATATACTATATACATGTATCCATGCCCACCTCCTAGCCAGTAACATAATTCCATATACAGTTACACAAGCAAGCATCACTTATACATGCATTCAAAAGAAGATAAGACTCCTAATGTCAACAAACAAGCCTATGGATGACTTAGCCATAACTTAAACTAACTTAACTTACTCAGTCTAAAGGATGTGTGTGTATGCTCAATTGGTACTCGTTACTATTTACCCGACCAAGCTCCTCCCCGACTGATCTCTCCTCCGCCTAGAGGAATGGTCCTCTTACCTACACACCATGGCATGACAACAGGAGTCATATGCTCAAAAAAAAGCAGTTTACATGAAATATCTCAAAAGTTAGATTATTCACATATCAATAACCTTCTATTCTCCTTTATGCAGTATTTCACCAAGATTAACATCAAATGAAACAACGTTCATATTGAAAACAAGGTATAAGCATCATTAATTCATCTCCAGGATTCACATTTACTCTACATAGTAATGGAAAAATAGTAACGTCACAATTTGGGATGTAATGTCATGTCCCCTTCTAGTTGACATCTCTCAGAGCACAGGATTAGCCTATTATGCGACCCTCGTAGGCTAATAGGTTTGGATAGAGGGTCTTGATGGAGCTTGGCTCAGCTTCAGTTGTCAGTATTTGATCAGTTGGCTTTCGTTCAAGCTCATTCGGACACTTCTAGCCTGAGTTGCTATTTTTAGCAGTATTTGGCACGCAGCGAGGCACCCCTGCTATTTTTAGCAGTATGGATTGATCAGGTGCAGAATCATCCACTTAGTCACCAGCTTCAGACGGTTCGTGAATTGGACTCATTTCGAGGGAGATATTAATATTTAATTGATTAATTAAATATTAATTATTTTTGGAGCATATGTTATAAAGTTATAATATTTTAATATTATAACTTAAGTGGACTGATGAAGGGGTCGCCCATCATGGAAGGGGCCATTTGACGATTATATTTTATTATTAAAATTTGGTTAGAACTATTGAGAAATTAAATAATAAAAGTCGAATTATTTTAATGATCCCTATTTTTAAGGAATTCGCACTTTTCAAAGGAGATCTAAGCTTTGCTTGGAAATTCGAGCCATTATGTTATTGTGAATTGAAAATTGATCAAGTCTTGACCAGAGCACGGAAGCCAAGGGTTTCAGTCTCAGAGCATTGGGGAACGAGCCATCTCCAGTGAAAGCAATTCAGAGGGTGTGAGATATCATCTGATTTATTGCCAGGAAAGAGATTTCTTCATTCAGAAGAAATTACAGAGCTTCACGGTTGATTGTATCTTAGGGTTTTTAGCCTATATCTATTCCAAAAGGGTTCTAACATTGAGACGTCTTTTTCTTTATTGATATTCTGGAGGTTTAAAGAGAGCCGTACTTTGCATTCATTGCTGCTGCTGCAGCCGTACCATCTGTCAGGCCGTACCATTCAAAAGGGCCGTACTTTTTCTTATTGAGCAAATCGCCATCATTTTTGCCAGTCAAACTGCATATCTGGAGGCGCCTATTTCTCTGGAATCATCTACGAGCATTGGACAGAGGAAGAAGTGTTCATTCATCTCAGCCGTACCATCTTCAGAAGATCATTTCTTGCTGCGATTACCAAGTTTTCAATAAAATATCATTGCCTTTTTATTTGCATGTAATTGGATCTTCATTGTAATCATTTCAGAAGATTAAATAATAGTCTGGCATCAGTTTTTGCAATAGATTGTCATTTCCGGAGTTGTAAGAATTTATTTAGATTTTATATTATTTTATTGCAAAATCGCCATTTTCAATATTTATGCAAAAACACCAAAAAACCCAAAAATCACAAAAACAAACAAAAAACAGTCAGATTCAAGAAACAGGGGAAACTAGGGTTTCTACAGTGGTATCAGAGCTAAATCCTACCATCCTGAGGGTTTAGCACTCTTATGCAGCCAGAAGAGGTTGGGTCACACAGGTTTTATACACACAGGCGAGCCTTGATTGACAGGCAACAGGGTTTGGTCAGGCAGCCGGGAGACATGGCTGACAGAACAGATATACCTAGAACAGAGATCCCTCAAAACCCTAGGGATCGATCTATGCGCAGGTTCTACTCGCCTGTGAGATTTATTTAAAGCGTCAACGGGCGCTCTAATGATACAGGCAATGGTGCACTTCTGCAGATTGGGTAATTGAGAGGAGACCGCCAATTACCATCGATCGAGGGATAGAGTAGATGCAGATCACTTGAGAGCTTCCTGTGGGATACCTTTCAAGGATACAGATAGCCCACTAGGCCTATCGCTCGCGGAGAGAGAGACAGGAGGCCGATGAGGCTATGGCAGGTGAGGAGCAGGAGGAGTTGTTCGCAGACACACTTATGGCAGCGAATGAGGAATGGGAGTTAGTACCACCTGATGTCAGAGAGAGGATTTCCTTTGACAGATTTGTTTCACAGAGGAGAGAACAGCACAGAGGTCGACAGGATTGGAGACCTAGATAGCAGAATAATGATCTGAAGCATGCAACAAACAGGCTCAATCTAGCAAGTTCGATGGTAAGGTCAGCTGTCAGCCCGGATTAGTAAGTTAGACATTCTCACATTGGCGCTTCATGGCTTCAGGATGCTAATGTATATGCGACACCGTGATCTTGAGGCAGCTACGATCGTGGTACCACGCAGATGGTGACGCTTACAGCGATGATGATCACATCATATCGCATTTGCTGACGTGTTGGTGGAGCTGCCGACAGGAAGGACATCCGTAATCCTACTTCGTGACTTGGCTCCGGCCACGCATACGCTGGTAGTTTGGAGTTGTATATTGGTGACTTTCAGAAGTTATCAGTTATGGTTCCGAATATTTCAGAGAGGTGACTGGTAGTGCTCTTCATGGAGGGTTTGACAGAGCCATTGAGAGGTTGGATCAAAGCCTTTGATCCTCCTTCGTTACAGGAAGCGATGAAGAAGGCACGTAGTATGGAGTTGGCAGCACCTTCCAATAGATTCAACTCCAGAGGTTCTTCTTTCAGGGACAATAAGGGCTTTAACAGAAACAGAGAGAAGTCTGATTTTAACAAAGAGAAATCAGATTTCAAGAATGATTCAAAGGGTAAATCAGCAGCACCACCTTTGGATCGAGAGGCCCTTAACGATCTACGCAGGAAGAAGCTTTGCTTCTACTGCAAAGGTCCCTATGATGCCAATCACGATTGTCCTTTGAGGCCTAAGGGCAAGGCAAATCGAGTGATGTGGGCGTATTATGAGGATTCGGAGTCAGAGAATTCCAAACAGCAGGAGAGTTCTGAGGAGTCAAAGCCAGAGGCTTCAGAGCCTAAGGCAGAGACAGAGTCAGAACTTCAGATACAGGAGGCACGCTTATCGAGCATTCAGCAGGAGGGCTCTTTCAGGATTCGTGGAGTGTTGGCAGGACAGAGGGTCATTACCCTTCTTGATACAGGAGCCACACACAATTTCATAGATGCTAGATTTGTTGAGAAACGCGGACTCATCACTAAGGAGTTCGAGGGCATCAGGGTTAAGGTGGCCGACGGATACACTTTGAGGTGTGAACGCATGATTAAGGATCTCCCTTTACGCTTGAACAATTATGAGTTCAAGGCTGATTACTACTTAGTTAACATGGGAGACATTGATTTGGTCTTGGGCATGAAGTGGCTTCATTCACTTGAGGAAGTCACTCTTCGTCTCAAGGACATGGAGATCCGTTTTGATGTTGACGGGAAGACACATTCTAAAAGCAATTCGGGACAGCAACATCAAAGCAATTTCTTTTCGTCAGATGGAGAGGCTCATGCATCACGACATGGTAGAGTGGGCTGTCGAGTGCACATTGGCACCTATACAAGAGGGACAGCAGAAGACTGAATATCATCCCGACATACAGCAGTTTAGAATCAAGCATGATAAGGTATTCAGTGATATTCCTCCAGGGAGACCTCCAGACAGGGGCATTGAGCATATTATTGAGCTTGAGGAGGGCGCTAAGCCCGTTATGATTACGCCCTATAGACATCCTATGCGGCTGAAGGATGAGATCGAGAAAACGATCAAGGAATTACTTGCTATGGGTCACATTCGACCTAGCAAATCACCATTCGCTTCTTCGGTTGTTTTGGTAAAGAAGGATGGCACCTTACGCATGTGCATTGACTACAGAGTCCTGAATAAGAGGACGATCAAAAACAGGTATCCAATACCGCGTATAGACGAGCTTATTGATGAGCTCCATGGTGCATGTTACTTCACTAAAATTGACTTAAGGTCAGGGTATCATCAGATCAGGGATCGTGAGCAGGACATCGAGAAGACTGCCTTTCGTTGTCATTGTGGGCACTTCAAGTTCGTAGTGATGCCATTTGGGCTCACTAATGCACCAGCTACATTTCAGTCCACGATGAACAGGGTTTTTCATTCACTGCTGAGGAGATTCGTATTGGTCTTCTTCGATGATATCCTTATTTACAACAGGACTTGGCAGGAGCATTTGGCTCACTTGGAGACCGTGTTGAGTATTCTGGAGAGGGAGTCCTTGTACGCCAAGGAATCCAAATGTGATTTGGGGATGACCAAATTCTTATATTTAGGTCACATTATCAGTGCAGAGGGAGTGCGGATGGATCCTGAAAAGATCCGCGCTATTATTGACTGGCCTACACCGGCAAACCTGACACAGTTGAGAGGGTTTCTAGGTTTGTGTGGGTTCTATCTCAGATTCGTGAATGGTTATTCATGACATGCAGCCCCTATGACAGATTTACTGAAGAAGGGTGCATTTATTTGGACTCCTGAGCCACAGGAGTGTTTTATGAGATTTAAGGAGTTGATAACTACATGCCCTGTGTTGGCACTACCTGACTTTTCGAAGCCTTTCGAGCTTCAGTGCGATGCATCAGGTGAGGGCATTGGTGCGGTGCTTATGCAAGACAAGCACCCTATTGCATATGAGATTTAAACTCGTAGAGGGGCAGACTTTACAGCATTTACGAGTAAGGAGATGCTTCATTATAATGTACGCCTTAGCAAAATTCTTAGACACATTCGCTGCTGGCCTTGCATCAAACCGATCATAATGTTTTGAGATTAATTTCTTGGGGCAGCGTAGATCCAACGATCACGCCAGTGGTTAGTGTAGCCTATGGCTTTGATATCTCGTATATCAAAGGTACACAGGACGTAGTAGCTGATGCTCTTTCACGCAGGCCTCATTTGAGCTCTATGGTTCACATTTCAGAGGATTGGAGGCATATGATTGTGGCAGAGTATGCCAAGGATACTTGGGCCTCCAGCATTGTTGAGGGATCAACGATTGATACCAGGTACATGCTTGTAAATGACTTGATCATTTACAAGAACAGGATTTATTTGGTCCCAGTTCGAGGGTGAAGAATATTGTCATGCGAAGCCTTCGCTTATTACGTCACGAGGACCTCGCATTTCAAAACCTACAAACGTGATATAATACCTGAGATTCACATGGAGCGACTTTATGATGGTTCTTTCAACACGCATGTTGAGTGCCCTGTCGCACAGTAATGCCAGAGAACACATTCTGCTAGGCTTATTGCAGCCACTTCCCGATTCCCTAATGCGAAGTGGAATGCCTGCCGATGGACTTCATTACGGCCCTACCTGCTTCCGGCGATATCGGGATTGCATATATGTAGCTGTATTCTACTAACGGCTATGCCCACTCTTTCCTCGATTAACACTACCTCCACAAAATACAATAAAAGAGGTCTTCTTTCGTGAGGTATTCAGACTACATGGATTGCCTCGGAGCATTGTGAGCGACAGGGATAGTCGGTTCTTGAGTCACTTATGGCAAGAGGTGTTTAGACTCTGTGGGACCGAGCTTACTCCGAGCACCAGTTACCACCCGCAAACTGATGGGCAGATGGAGATAGTGAATAAGTGGGTGGAAGGGTACCTCAGGAATTATATTGCAGGGCAGCAGAAGGCGTGGGTCAAATGGATTCATTTGTGTGAGTATTGTTACAACACGACATTCCATATGACCATTCAGATGTCACCTTTCATGGCGTTGTACGGTTATGAGGCGTCGAGTTTTCTGGATTTGCTACTGAGTGACAGAGTGCCGAAAGTACCGGAGAGACTTGCGTGGAGAGTCAGATACTCATGAGGGCTCCCCTCAAGGAAATATCGCTAATCAGCAAAGCAAAGAGACGGATCGCAAGAGAAATCGCAGAGCATTTTGAGGTGGGTGACATGGTTTATCTTATGCTACGCCTCTATCAAATTCACTCTTTAGGAATAGTAATCGGTATTGCTAGTTTTCATCTGTGATACGGTCCCTTCCGTGATCCTAACACGAGTTGAGAGGTGGCTTTATGAGCTCGAAGCCTCCTACAGAGAGCAGTGGTACACAACAGTTTTCATGTATCACATCTCAAGAAGCGCACACCATGTAGTAATCATCACCGCTAGCCTCTAATTCCTTTTGGGGATGATGAGGCAAAGTTGATCTAGCAATTGACCGTCCCCGATGCAATTATGAGGAGGACTCATCGCGGAATACTTAGTGAAATGGAGAGATTTACAAGGAGGATGCTACATGGGAGAGCCGAGGATAAAGATCCGGTTGAGATTGTTTATAATGCCACCTCAGAGGCTGATTGTCACGTCCCTCTAGCTGATATTGTCCCATAATGTGATTAGCCTTATTGCGACCGTGAGGGTCACAGGCTGATAGATGTCCCTGATGGAGCTTCTTGGCTCCAGCCTTCCGGCCTATTCTAAGATTTGATCACGGCTGTCAAGCTCATTCTGGACACTTCTAGCTCCAGCTGCTATTTTAGCAAGATTTTGGCAAGCAGCCGCAGGCACCCCTACCATTTTAGCAGCATGGATTGATCAAAAGCGCATCATCCACTTAGTCACCAGCTTCAGACGATTCGTGAATCGGACTCATTTCGAGGGAGATATTAATATTTAATTGATTAATTAAATATTAATTATTTTTGGAGCATATGTTATAAAGTTATAATATTTTAATATTATAACTTAAGTGGACTGATAAAGGGGTCGCCCATCATGGAAGGGGCCATTTGACGGTTATATTTTATTATTAAAATTTGGTCAGAACTATTGAGAAATTAAATAATAAAAGTCGAATTATTTTAATGATCCCTATTTTTAAGGAATTCGCACTTTTCAAAGGAGATCTAAGCTTTGCTTGGAAATTCGAGCCATTATGTTATTGTGAATTGAAAATTGATCAAGTCTTGACCAGAGCACGGAAGCCAAGGGTTTCAATCTCAGAGCATTGGGGAACGAGCCATCTCCAGTGAAAGCAATTCAGAGGGTGTGAGATATCATCTGATTTATTGCCAGGAAAGAGATTTCTTCATTCAGAAGAAATTACAGAGCTTCACGGTTGATTGTATCTCAGGGTTTTTAGCCTATATCTATTCCAGAAGGGTTCTAACATTGAGACGTCTTTTTCTTTATTGATATTCTGAAGGTTTAAAGAGAGCCGTACTTTGCATTCATTGCTGCTGCTGCAGTCATACCATCTGTCAGGCCGTACCATTCAAAAGGGCCGTACTTTTTCTTATTGAGCAAATCGCCATCATTTTTGCCAGTCAGACTGCATATCTGGAGGCGCCTATTTCTTTGGCATCATCTACGGGCATTGGACAGAGGAAGAAGTATTCATTCATCTCAGCCGTACCATCTTCAGAAGATCATTTATTGCTGCGATTTCCAGGTTTTCAATAAAATATCATTGCCTTTTTATTTGCATGTAATTGGATCTTCATTGTAATCATTTCAGAAGATTAAATATTAGTCTGGCATCAGTTTTTGCAATAGATTGTGTCATTTCCGGAGTTGTAAGAATTTATTTAGATTTTATATTATTTTATTGCAAAATCGCCATTTTCAATATTTATGCAAAAACACCAAAAAACCCAAAAATCACAACAACAAACAAAAAACAATCAGATTCAGGAAACAGGGGAAACTAGGGTTTCTACATGTAACAACTTGAAACTGTGTTTCTTCAATGGGATTGTTGCGAGCGACCAATCCAATTGAATCTCTCCTCCGAGATCTTTGCAGAAGCTTCTACTTAGCAACATCCTGTAGCTAGTTGGAATGTCAGCTACTAGGATGGTCACCATTATCTATTTCTCTGGGCAAGCCACCAACCTTACTTGAGCATCCTTTTAATTGATTGACCAATGGCGCCGACTTAGACTCAAGCGAATAACACTCGTGCTGTGTCTTAGTACACAAAAGTCCCAATGCATTCATTACTTGTAAAGGCATGACGTTGTCTAAGGCTCCTAAGTCTATGATGCAATTGTCAATTTGAATCCTCCTATATATAAAGATATATAGAAGGTTTACGCTTTTCTTCGATTGGCACAGATGATTCGAGCAACGTAGGTTGAATGACAGCCTCCTTTACGAACTTGAGAATTCAATCCAGCTTTTCTGGATGGTCTTGAAGATACTCCAACTAAGAAATTTGCACCTTTGTCTTCATCATGGAATCAACAATGCCAAAATTTGCTAAAGATGGGTCTTGAGCAACCGCTTTAGCATTCTAATGTGAAGGTTTAGGATTAAAAGTGGAAGCCACTTCTTTACCCTTTTCCTTCGATCTTAGTCTCTCTTCTTCTTTTTGTGCCTTAAAATGTTGAGCACGTGTAAACATGGGTGTTGAAATATTATCATGATTAACCGCAAGAGAGTATTGACGGAAATCTTCTTCTTTATTAACGGGTTTGCTATCAAAGTATCCTGTAGCAGAGTAGCCGTCGAAGTTGTTCGTCTGTGGTAAGACAACATTCAAACTTGAATTGGGTGCAGCTTCAATGTATCCCATGATTTGATTCATTCTTAAATTTTTAGGACGTGGAATGTTGTACCCCAAATTAAACTTTTTGCTACACTCAGACATTTTGAAGAAATGAGTAAAAGTCTTGTTAAATCTGTCAAAAAGATCAAAATTTGGGTGTACATGTCTTGCATGAGGGGTTAAAACGTGAAATTTTCAAAATCTGACGATCTAGGTCTGCTCAAAGTGACCTAATCTAAAAAACTTAGATCTCAATTTTTCATCCCTACTTTTTAGGAAAACTGCTATTTTTTGAAATTTTCTAAAAAATAGTAAAACATTTTTTGGGTTTTTCTGGGTTTCTTTCAAAACAGATACCAATAAAACTTTCTAAAAATAGAAAGTTGGTCCATTAGGGTTCTAACTGATTTTGATTGGCTAGAAATACTTCCACATCTAGCTGGTACAGTCAGAATCAAGAAACGATCAATTTTACCCTAATGGGTCTATTTTGTTTTTTCAATTTCAGAAAGCATTTCAAGAGCTTTAAAAGTCATCAATGGAGGTCAGTTAGCTGCCAGGCGCCAGATTCAACACGCAAGCATTGAGCAGAAGATGGAATGGCAAACAAGCACGAAGAACGAGGAAGATGGTGAAAACAGTGAAATTTTGACTAAGTCTACTTGACTTGGGCGCCCCAGGTGAAGAAAGGCGTCCATCTTTTTAGGGAATCAAATGATGAAATTAGGGTTTGAGATTCCAAGCGAAATTCCTCAGTTTTCTTCCATCTCCGCAACGAATCCAACGGTGCAGTCATCGGATCATCCAGTCGTACGGGATTCAAGATCAAATGGAGGAATTTCAAAAAAAAAGACAAAAAGCAAATCATGGAAATCTTTGAAAATTGAATAAGTCTGGGAGCTCTAGGTGCCCCAGGTGCCCAGGGGCGCCCAGCTTTTTGAAAGGCCAAATCCAGCAGTTAAGGTTTGCAGATAGGATCAATCACTTCATAATTCAGTCTGCTTCGCAACGGATATCTTCGTCAAGGCATCCGACTGGCCAATCTCCAGCAAATCCAGATCAAAGTTGAAGGTACAGAATGAAGGTTTCAACTCTGAAAGATGAAAATCAAGAAAATGGCTAAGTCTGGTTGAGATGGGAGCCCCAGAAGGAGATAGGCGCCCTTGATTTTGAGGGCTTAAACAGGTAAATTTGCCAGTAGAACCTCCAGCATGATTTCTTCAGATTTGAACAGGCTTTCCAATGAGATCATCAGCATGTCAATCGGAGTTGGCAGTCGTCAGATGCAGAAGGCTAAATAGAGCATTTGACAAGAGTGAAATTTCAAAATTCAAAAGCAAGGTGAAAATACAACAAAATATTCTAAGTATGGTGAAGTTGGGCACCCCCAACCAAGAAGGGTGCCCAAGCTTTTGATGCCTCTAATGGAATTTTCTGCAGTCAGCACTCCCAGAAGACCCCTGTCAGAATCTTCTCAACTCCGCAACGAGTCTAGCCATCAGTTCGTCTGATGCCCAAATCATCCGAAACTGTAAAATCTTCTGAAGCAAAGGAGATAAACCAGAAACTTGAAAAATGTGAAAAATTTTCTAACACTGGTTAACATGAGCGCCCCTAGAGGAAATAGGCTCCGATGAATTTGAAGGTCAAAACGAAGTTTTTCGCCATAGACGCCTCCAAAACAATCTTCTCAAAATCAGTTAGGCTACGCAATGAATCATCCAGCTCGCTTGTTGGATCAATCTGGAAGCCAGAGATTGAGGTCAAAGTACGGGGTCAAAATTGTGAAAAGTTGAAAACTTCAAAAAATGATTATCTCTGGAGCAAGTTGGCGCCCCTAACCAAGAAGGGCGCCCAACTTCACTTGCCTTAGCCAAATTTTCAAAAATTTCAAAATTGTGAGATGAAGAGAATGTCTAAGTTCATTGAATAGGCCAATTTTAGGGTTTCTGAAGATTAAAGAAAAAGAAAGCAAACCTATTTCAAACCCTAAGTCTATTTAATACACCTCTTCAATGCAATTTTCATCATTCTTACAGGTGGCGTCCAAAGGAGAAGAGTGGAGCAGCAGATTTGAAGTTATATTTCATGATTCAAGAATTCAAGTTTGCTGATTCCTCATCAAATTTTTCAGACCAGCAGCATAAGGCCTTGCTTTTCCATGCTTTTTTATCCAAAAGATCAAATTTTTGAAGAAGAAGGCCAAGATTTTCAATTTTCAGCCATCTGGGTCTTGTCATCTCATTCTTCGGAAGAATTTTTCAAGAAATTTTCTCAAGTTGCAGCAGCTGCTTTTTATTTGCATGTTAGTGAAATCCTCAGTATATTCAATTTTTTATCATCTGGGTCCTCTCAAAACAATCTTCTAAAGAAAACCCATATCACAGCTTTTTTCATGAAAATTTCAAATCCTAGGGTTGGCTGCTTTTTCGATCAGCCCTCAATGTTTTTCAAATCTAATCAATTGGGTCCATTTCTAATTGTATTCTGAACAAAACACAGATACCAACTTTTTTCGTGAAAAATTGAAGAATTTTCAAAAACGTATGATCCAGGTTGTCTTGCAACGAAATTCTGAGCAAAACCCATATCTCAGAAAATTTTCGAAAAATTTGTCTGTTGGAGGAAGAAAATCAACATTCTAAAAATAGTAAGTTGTTCAAAACTTGTCTGAACCTAGGCGAGTTTACAGTCATTCTTCAAGGTTTTCGAAATGGAATACACTCCCAATGATTTCAAAACCAAATCAGCTCTCTACCATGATTTCATCCAAACAGCTAAGACAGACTTGCATCACATCAAGCTGGTGTTTGATCTACACACTTTGGAGAGCGCAGGCAACACTACCATCAGAAACTTGGGGCACTTTGGACTTCTTGCAGCAACGTCTATTCCTATCTCAATTCAAAGTCTCGAGTTCATAATCGCTTGCATCAAGCATTACAACCCGGCTACAAGGGAGATTCAATCAGTTGATGGCAAGTTGATTTGCAGTTTGAAGCCTGACATGATCGAAAAATGTTTCTCCATTCCCCCTTGGACTGAAAGTGTCACTATCTCAAAGGGCGAATGTGAGAGGATATGGGAAATGCACAAGGACTAGTACAGTAAGAAGATTGCACAAAGGTGGATGAAAGAAAAACATAAGACTCTGCCTAAGAACATCGGGCGAGGAGAGTTCAAGGACAAAGTTGCTATCATAATCACCTTGCTCAACAGGGTCACTGGATCAGAAGATGCTACCAAGTTTCAGCCTTGGATGTTCTACGCTATACCCCATATCATGAAGAAGACTGAGTTCTATGATTGGGCCACCTTGATCAGTGACAGCCTTCACCAGCAAATAATAGAATATTTCCACATTCATGAATTCCATATGGTTTCTTACCTAGTCTACTTAATGGCCTATCAAAGTCAATTCAAAGGGTTGAACACCGAAGGATCATTGAGCGTACAACATATCTACAACAACTATCCTCAGTTGGAATTCACGAAGTCACTGCATCACTACAAGAAGGTGAATGAGGCTTTCCTGATGTACACAGTGCAGGACCTGGACAATGAATTGCATGTCCATATCTCTTTAGTCGCCAAAGCAGCAATGGCGGAGTGGGCAGATTGGTTCATACAATTTCCTACTTTCACCTATCTCAGAGTCTATGGCTATGCAGGCGCCCCACTTATGCTACCAAGGTACCCATCAGACGAAGCTGTCTTCATGGAGTTCTTAAGGCAAGCACATGATGTCCACGCATTCTTGAGGAATAGAAAGAAACCCGCCCTCAATTTTCCATTGGGACTGGGAATCTATACATGCAAGACAGCAGCAGATGCTAAAACCATGGGAGATGAGTTAGACAAACTTGGTCTCAAGCCTTACAGCGAGACACGATCATATGATCCTCATGGCGTCTACGCTGCTCGACTTGAGAGAAACTATGCTCACATATCCGCCCTTGAAGATTTTTGGGCCAATTGTACAAATGAGTTCGAGGTGCAGAGGCGCAATTACAGTAGGCTCACTCTTCACCAAATGAAAGACTGCCTATCAGAGGATATCGAAGGATTGTCAGATGATGATGAGAATGTGTTACTCCCAATGTATGCCTAGAAGCGAATTGAAGATCAGCCCCTTCCTCAAGTCAATTGGGCTAATAAGGAGTCCCTCTCAGTCGAAGAAAGGACGAGGCAAGTCCTCGAACACAGCAAGGTCTCCCTAGTTCTCAAAAGGAAGAAGTCCATACCAGCAACAGAGCCACCGAGGGTACAACCATCACTTCCCTCCTCTTCCAAAGCACAATCAAAAGGGAAAGGCACAAGTCAGTCTCAAGATGGTGTGAAGGGTAGCAGGTCGACCAAAAATGTAAGAAGGAGGCTAGACTTCTCAGGTATAATCATACAGGAGCCATCAACGGTTGAAGCAGAAGCTCCTTCAGAAGAACCTATACCTTAGAAGGAGACAGAAGAAATGCCCGTAGCACATGATTCTATACCATTGACAAGGTCTTCACCAATCCACATTGACCTAGATATTGAAGATAACGAAGAAATTGCAATTGTACCTCCCAAGGAAGTTAGTAAAGATACTACTGTGCCATGGCTTGAGAGCTCCTTGGGAAGGGTAAGAAGAAGACCTTCATATCAGGTGAATTTTGATGACCTTGATAACATCTATCAGGAACCTCCTAAGAAGAAAGCAAAGAAGCAAGTCCACTTTGATAGGAATCCTAATGGTGAGATAGTCATGGAGACTACAATACCCCCAGAGGACAAGAATAGAGATGAAATTGATATGGACGACTTCGTGATGGTCAAGGCTAATCTTGGTAAAAATACTAGACATGCGTATGTCAGTTTGTTCAGAGTTGTGTTTGAAAGCCTTCAAGAAAGAGTGCTCAAGGATGGAGAAGACAAAGCAGCCCTCAAGGCTGAAATACGACAACTCAGGCTCTTCATTTCAAACCTTGTCCAAGGTACTTCATAGGCTACTCAGTTGCTGACCCAGGTTTTAGAGACACCAGCTGATCATCATCAGTTGAGACAGCTGGTCATTTATGGGAAGGAAACTCAAGAATGGATCGAGAGTTTCATTGTCAGAGGAAAGGAGATCTTAACACAAGTGTTTCAGTTGAGAGACAACGCTCATGAGTTGCGTCAAGGTATTCAAGGCTTTGAACAGTCAATGGTAGAGGTAAAACCAAGGCATGAAATCATCATTGCTGATTTAGATACGGCCTATGGTTCAATGGTCTCAAAACGACACACGAGGTAGATCCTTGCTTGGAGAGAGCATCATGTCTTCAAGGTCAAAACCTACGAGAGGATATCTGAGGAGTTTATTGCCTACAGACAAAGAGTGATCGAAGCTCTTCTTTTCATCCAAGACTTTGTCACCAAAATTCCTTCTCGATACAGTCATGAAGATGGTTCCTATGTCGGACTCAATGAAGTGCAAAATCAGTTTCAGAATGTTGTTCGCGGCTGTGATGGCAGCAATCCAGTTGGCGGGAGAATGAGTCATGTTTCGACGATGTCAGCAAAATTTGAAAAGGTGGCCAATGAGGTTGAAGATTTCCTAAGATCTATTGCAGATGGAGAGGATATCTTAGAAAAGCGCAACTTTGCTATTGATGGTATAGATGCACCGAATTGGGACACAATTTCCAGCTTTCTAGCAGATGTGATTGATATCTAAAGCTGCTTTCTTCTAGAAGCTTTCTTCCAGCTTTCTTTTTATTCTCAAAACAATTCTTATCCATTCTTTGAGAAGGGAAAGAAGATAAATTGTAATAGTTGGCATTTCTTGCTTTTCCTGCTTTCTTAGGTGATAGATGTTACCTTCTTTCTAGATTTAGAAATAAAGCTTGCTCGTTGAGTGTTGTCCCTCATTTTTTACTTCTTAAAAATTGGGATAACCTATCAAAATTTTGATAAAATTTGAAGATTTTCTCTTCTAAGGCACGTTTTACGAGGTGCAAAGGTTAGAAAATTTCAGTTTTGGGTCTATAGTCCTTTTGGCTAACATTTTTCACTCACTCTTGTCCGTTTTCGTGAAATTCTGAGTCATTTTTAGTGTGTTTTTGGTCAATTTCGGGTTTTTTAGGCAACTCAGCAGAATAGGGAAATTTAAGCCAAAAAGCAAAATTGCTAAAACTTCCAAAAGTTCCGAAATTGCTAAATGTCCAAAAAATCCAGAAATTGCATAAAGCAAAATTGCTAAAACTTCCAAAAAATCCCGAAAATTGCTAAATGTCCAAAAAATCTCGAAAATTGCTAAATGTCCAAAAAATCCCGAAAATTGCTAAACTTCCAAAAAATCCCGAAAATTGCTAAACTTCCAAAAAATCTCGACTGCCTTATGCAAAATTGCAAAACTTCCAAAAGTTCCAAAATTGCTAAAACTTCCAAAAGTTCCGAAATTGCTAAAACTTCCAAAAGTTCCGATTTTGCTTAAGTTGTTTAAAAATACCTATTTTTATTAAAATGAAATTGTCAAATGAGCTAAAAGGTCCGATTTCTTCTATTTGACAAAATGTAAAATTGCAATGAGTCTCTAAAAACCCGAAATGCAAGTAAAAGGCATTTTTGAAGTTTTACAAGTTATTTTTCACTTGCAATGAGCATCAAAAAACTTGAAATGAGTTTTGCAAGTGTTTTTGTGAATTTTGTAGCTTGATCTTGCTCATATGTACCCCGATTGAAGAGATTTTGGCATGAAGAACACTTGGCAAGGTCTGCAACTTTATTAAATTCCCCATTTTTGCTCTACCATTGCCACGTTTTTGCAGATTTGAGTTTGTTCAAGGCGCTTTTTATTTTTCTGTTTTTGTTGCTTTAAATCTTTTGTTCTTGGGTTGCCTTTCTATGGAGATTGAGATTGCATATTAAAAATATATGGCTGAAAACGCGTTTTTCCACTTCATACGCCCTTCATTCATAAAAACGTTTTTCTCTTTCTTTCATTCGCCTTCCCATTCGCTTTTCATTCATATGCCTCTCATTCTATTTGAAATGTCATTCATTTCATGATAAACACGTCCTTCATTCGCCATATCCATTGAAAACGTCTTGTATTAAAATGCTTTTTTTTATTACCATTTTCTAGAAAAGAAGAAAAGAATTAAAATGCTTTTTTTTATTACCATTTTCTAGAAAAGAAGAAAAGAATAAAAATGCCCTAGAAAGCAAATCAGGATTTTTCCAATCAATTGCAAGTAGGGCATTTTTGTCTAAAATGCAACTACAAGTTAGCACAAGGAAATAAACTTGCAATGGCTTCCCAAAATCCCGATTATACCTTACTTGTTGTCAACCTTCCGAAACCCGAAATTCAGTTGTGAGCCCATTTTTGCATCAAATTATCCCTTCCCTTGTCAGTCTTGTTTACACACATGATCTATCAAACCAATAAATCAAGGCATGGGCATTGTTTTATAACAATTTCATCTTGAATAAGGTGTTGTGGGTTCTTCATGAGTGAATAAAAGAAGAAGGGATACAACAGTAATTCATGGAGCAGCTCAAAGGTTAATAATCCTCATGAAACCATCTAGGGACAAAGTAAATCAAGCATGGAAAAAAGACGCAACGAAGAGAAGAACTTCCTAAAGAAATGGTACTACTCCAAGCCTGTGATAAGATTGCAGTTGCCAAGAACACACTAGGCCTTGATCCAGCTGAGTTGCAAGAAATTATCAGCAAGTTCTTATCTTTCAGAGCTAGGAACGAGACAAGTTGAAAATATTAGGTTGTTTTATGTATTTTACTTTCGACAAAGTATATGTAAAAACAAGCTTTGCAATTGCAAGTGTTCTTTCCTTGCAGTTTTGAAAAATGTAATTACATGTAATTTCTTACAAAAAAAATCACAATTTGGATTGTAATTTTGAATAAGTCAATTGCAATTAGTTATCAGTTGAGAGATTTTCTCAAGTTTGTTGAGATCCTCCCACCTTTTTCTCCAGACCTCCCTCCTATAAATACTTGAAGGGATCTATTGTAATCTTTTATCTTTTTAGCAAGCAAGAAAACTCTCCAGAATTTTGTATCATAAAGTCTTTGAGCTTTATTGTTGAATATTGTGAATTTTCAGGTAATATCAAGAAGTTGGAATTTCAGACTTTGAGCTGAATTCTTATTTTGCATCCTTCATGTTCTTATGTCATTTTGGAGCATCATTTTGTAACTACTTGAGAATTGTGGAATATTGCTGAAGAGAGATTCAATTTAAATATCTGCAGTCTTTGTGCTGTAAATGTGAAGATTGAATTTGTAGTTAGTATTAGAAATTGAGAAGAATTGTGAGACTTTGTACTCGTAGTAGTTCTCATTTAGAGTAATCAAAAGATACATCGTAGTTACAGACTTTGTGTTGTTTTATGTTGTATATTTTCATTAAGTAATCATTCTGAAAAGGGTAGATAGGATCTCATTCTTCAAGACTTTGTGCTTATTGGTTGTTTTCCCGTCCCAGAGGAAGTAACGCAAGTCTTTGTGCTTTCAGGAAACTTTATTTCCTCTTTCTTGATTTCACTGCATAGCTGCTGTAATAAGTTTTATTAACTTTTACTATTTCTTTTCTGAGAAGAGAAAAGAACATAATCTTTCCTGAAATAAGAGGAACGATTGCTGTCCTACCCATTTAGTTTTATTTAGTTAAAGGGGGACCCTTCCCTTAATTAGGAGAGTTTAATCTCACGTGCTGTGGTTGAAACCACAATTTTGTATGCTTTCACAAGAATACAAAATTTTCAACCAACATTGATAAAGCCCTAGATTGTAAAAGCAAGGAGATTTTAGGGTTCCCTACTCCTCTGCTTGCCTATAAATAAGAGTCTTTGCTCATTAGTTTTCTTTAACCATGCTAGTGATAACAAAACGTTGAGCCTAAGTGCCTTCTATTTGTTATTCAGGGTTGTTCAATTGTGTTTATGATAGCGAATTGTTGAGTCTCTTTTAGCCAACAAGTAGTTGTTGTAATTGTTGTTCTCTTTGTGTAAGAACAAGATTGCAAGCCTCTTTAGCTGCAATTTCTTGTTTCGTGCATGTGTTTAGTGAAATCTTTGTTCTAGAAGTTTGAGAAATAAAATCATGAGCCTCCTTTGCCTTGGTATAACATCTCAGATTTTCGTTTATTGTGTTATTCTTTTGTGAACTTAATTTCAACATACATTGAAAGTAAGTAGGTGTATGTTGGGAAAGAGTTTATTGAAGCACTTTGTCAGAAAATCAACCTTGTTCATTTCTAATTCTCTTGCTCTGTGTATTACTTGAGATATTAGAAACGTCTCTAGCTTAAGTTAGTCGTAGTTGGAATTCTTAATCAGAAAATCTCAGCTGCTGCGTTTGTGTTTATAAACCTTGTGCTCTAGCTGAAACAAAAAGATAAGCGAATTAGTTTTAATTTACTTTCTTTCACACCATCAGCAAGAGGGAGCTTCCCCTCCTAATTTGAAGAGCAGTTTTACTGTGCATAGCTGTCTGTTTCAAATTCACATTCCAGAGGTGCGAATTTAAACACCAACATGGAACCAATATGTTCATTGGTCTCATGGAAAGAACAAAATACCGTAGATTTCTCAACCTCAACTGTTTGTCTCAGTGTAGGTGTTGGAAACCGCGACTTGTAATTATTGATAGACTGAAAATTATTTCTCTTCGGCTAGTACGGTTGTTGAGGTTGATATTGTTGTTGATATTGACGTGGTGGTGGTACAAACAATGCGAGCTGCCCCTGAGTGGGCGATTGCCTTTTGAAGATAGTCACCTCATTAGCTACCTTCTGTAGCAGTGGATTTGCAGAACCCTGAACAAAAGGCCTAATAGAATCTGTCTTCATCTTCCCAAAAGTGATCATGTTATCTTCAATCTCAATGGCATTATCTTGTGCAGCTGTTAATTTTGTTTCATTAGCCAATCTTAAGAAAAAGGCTATCTCAAATGCAAGAGCGTTTATGAAATTGCTTAACAAAATTTTTGGTGATGGATTAAGTGTATGAGAAAGACATGTGACCAGGCAGTTAAACCTTGCCACAAATTCCCTCATAGGTTCATTGAGCTCCATCTTTGAGTTTGAAAGTTGGGAAAACAACCAATGACTATCTTCAGCGGGCTTGAGCCTTGCCAAAAATTTCCCGCTCATGGTTGCCCAACTTGTAATAATGCCTAGCTCCAAATGATGAAACCAATTAGCAGCATTTGCCTCAAGAGTCTCTACGAAGAGACGTACAGCAATGTCTTCATGTGGTACATGCAAGACGGCACAAGCCGTTGTGAATGCAAAAACAAGTTCATTTGGGTGTTGAGTCCCATCGCCGTGAAACCGAGAAAAAGTGCTTCCTTGACACTTTACGTAACTCATGATTTCCTTGCAAAGCTAACAGTCCAATGTTATTACCCCAAGGTAATGGAGGTGGACGTCTGTTGCTCCAAGTCTATTGCAAATCTGCTTAAATATGTACACATTGCATCATACTTTCTTGCTCTCTGTAGAAATCCATATGCCAAAAAATACATCTTCAAAATCTTCAATTCTAAGTTTTTGGCTTCTATACACTTTGCACAAGCTTAAGAAAATTTAGTTTAAAATTTAACCATCCACAACAAAAATTCATGTATCCCAATCCTAACAACATTTTTTATTGCACACTTATGTTCTTATGGTGATACCTCCCTGTAAAACATGATTGCACAACATAACATCAATGCTCTTACCTAAGAAAAGGACCAACAAGGATTTATAAGTGGGATTTCAATAAGTAAAAACTTAGCCATCTCATAGGAATGTAACTAGTCAATAATGTTTAAATCAACTACAATGGTAAGAAAAATACACCATACCAACCATGCTGATACCTAGGTGACTTTTATGAAATTGATTTACACACAGAACAAAACTATAATCATCTGCTTTATCCTGTCAAGAGTATGTATCCTCCATTGACAATATTATTAGGACCAAATCATATTAATCAGTGCAAATGTTTCTGACCAAAACATCTTAATAAATATGATAGCATTATAAGGGTACTCAGAAAATTGCCTTCAAAACTGAAACCAAATGATCAGATTCTCTAGACATTTGATTACCCTGAGATGTAAGTTGCTTGCTTGGAGGAAGTTCCATTAGCTCAAAAACCTTCTCACTAGCCCCAATTGACTGCATTAACGAAGCCCAATGATCTCCAACCCACCAAGTTGAATGAATTACCCATTCCGAGTACAAAATAAATTTTGTCAACTGCTCTGCAGTTATATGGCCATTCATAACAAATCCTCCTCCTATAAGCAGGGCAACCACCTACAAAACCAGACCCAGCAAATTAGAACACTATACTAAATACCTCATTATACACTTTATAAATAAATAAATTTGTTTAGGAAACCATCATGGTCTAGAGAATGATATGTCCAACCCAAACTGAAAAATTGAAAATTTCCACCAAGAATTATTTTTTGGTTTATTTTTAGATTTACAAGAGAATTGTACTTACAAAACTCCTAAACTGAAACATGATCCATAATTTGGACAATATCAGAAACAATCTATCAGTTCAAACCTGTCTCTATAAAGTGCATTAATCCATATGATGGATAATGACTTCTGCAACATCTGTTAACTACTTCTTTTTATTGGAGAACTTGAAATAAGTTCCTAGGTGATTACTACTGTAATAACAGTAAAGTTCCAGGGCACTTTGGATTTTCACTCCACTAGTTCCTTCAAGTTATAAGTATGGACCAGAGAAAAACTTCTATCGAACAAGGATTGTATAGTAAATAGTTTCCTTGGTGGAAAAGGTAGTGGAATAGGTAGACACTAGAGGAATATGCCCCACTAGTAAAATGAGTTAAATATGAACTAAGACAATGTTTGAAGTGCTTCAATACATTACGTACACAACTTTGACACATGCTACAAAGAAACTAGAAATCTGTTAATCAATAAGCATGAAAAATACATCTCAGTTAGTTTTCCCAGACATTTTCAGATCAACCTTAAGAAAACCAAAAGGAGACCATAAGTTTCATTTTTTTGGCTCCATTTGCATCCACTTGCATTCT
Organism: Sequoia sempervirens; assembly: GCA_007258455.2. Lineage (NCBI taxonomy): Eukaryota > Viridiplantae > Streptophyta > Pinopsida > Cupressales > Cupressaceae > Sequoia > Sequoia sempervirens. Next base: position 104,494,797 of record VDFB02075321.1, on the reverse strand, counting down.
TAAGCAGGACTCCACCATCCACTAAGGCCAAGGATAAAGCACCACCTTAAATTTCTGTCAAAATTAGCAATTTTGAATTATTCAATTTAAGTATATCTACCTACTGATATAACTGTAATTAGAAAAGACCTACAACTTCCAATTCTGCCTGTGGAAAGAAGGAAATGGGAATATGTGAATGATAATGAAGAATGAAAATTTCAAAGACCACAAAATTGAAGAACAGAGGTTGATATCCATGACCAAGAAAATTTCAAAGACCACAAAATTGAAGAACAGAGGTTGCTATCCATGACCAAGATTGGGCACAAAACATTACAAGCCATTTCCACATTTGGCAATTGCGAGATCTAATTTCCAAGAAGCAAAAGAGGAAACCATTGCTAGTTTCAAACAGAAGTATTTTCCTACACCCACCATGTCCTTTGCAAATATCCCAAAATATCTAGTGAGACCAAGAATTGAGTACTACATCAATGATGAAATCAAGAATAGGTAAAGGACTAATGATGCATCCACTTCCGCCAACACTACCATTTCAAAAAGAGGTCATTGTTCTACAGCTCAATCTTGTGTACTCATATTTCACGACAATGTACTCCAACAAGTAGGTTACAAAACCTCATTACCCAATTCCATTCTCACATATAGTAAAGCATTAAGTAGTTCAAGATAATGCTGATTTCATTTGTGATGCCCTATTTCAACAGACTTCCAAACTCCAAACCCTAGAGAAATAAGGAAACCTTCCATCCTAGTTTTCCAGAATGCATAATCAGAACCATCAAATAGAGGAGCCTCCTTGTGCGCCATCCCAGATCTACCTCAAGCAATTAAGCTTTCTTCCAAAAAACCTTGTTCTGATACCAATTGTTGAATGCACAAGACAACTGAGAGGGGGGCGGGGGTGTGAATCAGATGTACATTAAAACATCAAACCCTCATCAACAATCAAATCTGCATTAATCCTTAAACCCTTATCATGCATTAGCAAAACATTAACATAAGAAACAACAATGCAAACACATCCAAACACATGGGAACACCAGATTTACGTGGAAAACCTAAGAAAGGAAAAACCACGGCGAGGATTAGCTCACAATATAAAGTAATTGCAACACCGAATACAATAGGCTCACTGTCGAAGGGCTCATTGCCCAAAAGACAAAAGGGCTCATTGCCAAAATAGAAAGAAGAAGAAAGAAGATTGTTACAATAAGAAATCCGTCTCAAAGCAACAGAAAAGTTCCACCAATGCTTCACCAGAATATTCTCACTCTCTTTGTACAATGTAGAAACCTTCGGCTCATTGCTTCCAGTAGTCTTAATCGTTAAGGCTCACACTGCACTTCGCACTTTCGCACTTCACATCACAATTTGAATCATACACACTTCATATCATCATCCTCTATCAACTCAACACACATATATCTTATCTTGAAGATAGGATATCTATTTTTTATTGTCTTCTTATTCAAGGAACGATAGTCAATGCACATCCACATGGTCCCATCCTTCTTTACCAAAACAACTGAACAAGCGAAGGGACTCGAGCTAGGCCTAATGTGTCCCATATCTAGCACTTCTTAATCATTGCCTCTATCTCCTCTTTGAATCTCTTCAAATTTTGATAAGCAGTGGTGATTAGAAGCTTAGAACCCTCCTCTAGCTCGATAACATGCTCAAAACGCCTATCAGGTGGTCTTCCAACAAGGTCACCAAAAACCAAACTAAGCTTATCCAGCACTGATTGGATGTCTACATGACACTTTTTGTTACCATCGGAAGGGGTTTAGAATGAAATCAAATGCTAGGTTGCCCAAGCAACATCACCATGTCTGAATATGCTCTCCATGCTCTTAGTAGATACACCCTTAGGCGCACCATTAGACATACCCCTCAGAACATTTTATTTTTTCCGTCCACTCTGAGCTTAGGCTCCATTGTCTAAAAATTCTATGAGTACTTTCCCAAATAATGTAACCATTGGACCCCCAAGGCTAAGATTAGTCTCACCAATACCCACTACATAAAAGTCATTGGTCATGATGTAGTTACCCAATGCTATGCTAAACTATGGGACTCACTTAGTGCAAGTCATGGTGAAGCCATCAGCAACCATAACACTGAAGCCCCCAAAGTCCTTTGTCTGTGAACCCCTCTTAGGCACTAGAGACTCGCCTATGAAATTGTGGGTTGCCCCACTATCAATCAACACCATAACTTGTTGCCCTTGTAAAACTACCATGACCTTGAAAGAATTATATCTAGTAGTGCCAGAAAGGGTAGCGATGGTTCCTCCCTTCTCTTCCTCCAATGGGTGTCCCTCTCCATCTACATTCTCCCCATCTAAATCATCATGTTTAATACCAGTAGCTCTTTCATTCTTCTCCTCCTCACCATATAAAACCATCTATATATATTGAACCTTCCCTTTTCCCAAACACCTATGACCAGGCTCCCAAGGTTCTTTGAAAGAGAAGCAAAGTTTCCTCCTCTGAAGTTCGATTCTAGCCTTATCCATTTAATTTTTCTTTGGCCACTCTATATGGAAAGGTTTCTTGTCTTTTCTCAGTGGAAATGGTTTGCGCTGTAATTTACTTTTAGGAGCTAAACTCTCCATATGATGAGCCCTTTTGATGGCATCCCGTAAAGTAATTGGATCAAATTCCGTGATCCAACCACAAACAGGTTTTGTAAATCCCTCCATGAACAAAACAATCAATCTATGCTCAAAAATTTCTATCACCATAACCGAAAGTCTCAGGAATTCTGAAATATAGGAGTCAACTGACCCCACCTATCTCAACTGAGCCAACTCTTTGAAATGCAACTCAAGGTCCTTTTCAAACTTGTCAATCAATCTTTGTGTAAAATTTGCATAAGATGTAATGGTAGCATGTCCCAATGTGACTGACCCATGGTACCACCACTCATGGGCCTCTCCATCTAGATGAAGAGTAGCATACTTGATATCCTCTATCTCTAACATGGGGTTAAGCTAAAAATTAGTATCCAATTTTTGTACCCATGAAAGTGCAGTGCATTTGCTAGAACCATCATAACTAGGAATAGTCAACTTGTCTACCTTACGCTACAAATCATAATTGGAACCATGTCCCCTATCTCCTTGACGCCTATTCCTATACTTAATCTGGAAAACCCAACTAAGGACATAGCTGCACGGAACTCCTCTCCCAAGGATTGATACTCCCTCAAATAATTTGTGAACCCTTCACCAACTTCGTGTTGCCCTAGTTATCCTCTAGTTGGTGTCTCTATGAAGTTAGGCATTAAGGGCCTATGTGTAGATCCTCTAGCCACCTTGGAGTTGTTTACTAGAACATTAGTGTTACTTGCTTCTCCATGGTTGTCATTGGTGCCATCATAGTTTGCGGACTCTTGGGACTCGCCGCGGACTCGGGAGCCAAGTCCAGGGGAGTCCTGAGTCGGGACTCCCGAGTCCGACCTCAAGACTCGGTGCCATCATAGTTTGTGGACTCTTGGGACTCGCCCGACGGACTCGGGGAGAGTGGGGGTCTGAGGTCCGACCTGATTCGACTGGACTCTTGGGACTTCCCCAGGACTTCGAGTCTGTCGAGGGACTGCTTGGACTCGCCGAGTCCAGAGTCCCGTTTCGGACCCTGCGCGGCTGAGTCATAAAATGACTTAAAACCCATGTTTGTTTTGATTTTTTTTTTCATTTTTAGACTCTCATTTGTGAAAAGCAGGTCTGCAAATCGATTTGTGGTTGATTGAAGCAAGGAGAACGAATTGAAAAGATCAAAATAGAGCCAAGTAAGTGATCTAAAAATTCTTTTTGTTTGTTTTCTTCAATTTCTTGCATTCAAAATCAAAAAAATCAAGAAAAATAAGGGGAAATGCTGCCAAATTTTTTTCTATTTTCCTTAATAGCTAATTCTTATTGTTTCTAGTTTGGTTTTGCATTCTTTTTCTTTTGCAAATGTTTGAAACTTTGAATCATGTTTATTTGCTGATTGTTTAGCAAACCCTAGCTGATTTTATTTTTTTTCCATGTTGAACTTGAAACAGTAATGTCGTCTTCAAATCCAAAGGGATTGAAAAAAGACCCTGCATGGAAGTATGGAATTCCAGGAGATAAAAAAGGTTAAGTGACATGTACTGAATGCCAGAAATGGATGATAGGAGGAATAAACAGATTAAAATACCACCTTGCTAGAATACCTGGGCAAAATGTGGAGGGATGCAAGAAGACTACTCCTGAGATTATTAGAGAGATGAAGGCCCTTCTTGCTGAATATGAGCTTAAAAAAGAGGAAAAACTAAAAACAAAGGCTGCCCTAGCAGCAATGATGAGTGGATCCCAATCCCATTCTACACCATCTATGCCCCATGGTGCTGCAAGTCCAAGCTTCCGTGCTCCACATTCATCTTTTGGTGAGAGTCCTGATGGTTCATTTTCTACTACTAGTGCTAGTCAGGGTCCTTCATCAGGACCAAATTATTTTATTCCACGTAATGTTCCAGGAGCACAACCTTCACTTGAAGGTACCAATTGGAATAAGTAAAAGCATCAAGAAGCTAGGATGGCTGCTGCAAACTTTTGGTACTACAATAATCTACCTTTCAATGTTGCAAACAGCCCATATTGGGAAGGTTTGGTGAACGCCCTTACAGTTGCAGGAAAGGGGTTTAAGACCCCATCATCTAGAGAGTTGAGTGGGCCATTGCTACAAGAAGCTGTAAAGAATACACGGCTTGTGGTTGATGAACAAAAGAAATTTTGGCGAAGGAAAGGTTGCAGCATTTTATCTAATGGGTGGACAGATGGACGAAATAGAACTCTCCTTAACTTTTTAGTGGCCTCTAATGGTGGATTGGTGTTTCTAAAATCAATAGATGCCTCCCATGAAGTTAAAAATGCTGAGACTTTATGCAATCTATTAGATGGGGTGGTCCAGGAGGTTGGAGTTGATAATGTTGTCCAAATCATCACGGACAACGCAGCTGCATATGTAGCTGCAGGTAGACTACTTATGGAGAGGTATCCCACAATTGCATGGTCTCCATGTGCTGCACATTGCTTAGACCTATTGCTAGAGGACATTGGGAAGATTTCATGGGTCAAAAGAGTGGTTGAAGATGCAAAAAGTGTTACAAAATTTATCTACAACCATACTTGGGTGCTTTCTTTGATGAGGAAATTTACAAATGGCAAGGACCTTGTGCGACCTGGAGTGACACGATTTGCTAGCCACTTCCTCACATTGCAAAGCATTCTTGGTGCCATTGGTCATCTCAAGCAAATGTTTGTGTCCGATGCTTGGAAGGAGTCCTCATTTTCCAATAGACCTGAAGGGGAGAGGATTGTTGCCATAGTTTTTGATGAGACATTCATCAAAAATGGAGAGGAGTTGATGGGGGTAAGTAGCAATCACACAAAAAAAAAAATTATACATGATAATCTATTGGCTGTTTTTATTTTTTGAGGGGTTAATTTTGTTATAATTTAACATTTGTTTTCATTTTTTTAGGTGACTGAACCTTTGGTGAGGGTTTTTCGTATGGTAGATGGAGATGGCATGCCAATGGGTTTCATCTATGAGGCCATGGATAGGGCCAAAGAGGCCATATCACGTTACTATGGCGGCAACAAAAGGAAATATGAAATCATATGGCGCATCATTGATCGGAGATGGACACACCAACTCCACCAGCCAATTCATGCCTTTGCCTACTTCTTGAATCCGAAGTTCTACTTCTCGGACACATTTAAGGCGGATGAGGAGGTCATGGAAGGTCTTGTCACGTGCATTGATAGGATGGTGCCTGATCGTGAGCTAAGAGATAAAGTGCTTGATGAGTTAGGAGGTGAGATTTGTTGCATCTTATTTATGAATTTGCAATGTTGAACCTTGACTATCTATGAATTTTCTATATTTGATTTACTTTTTCCTTTATCTATTCAAGGTCTACAAGGGTGCAGAGGGGAGACTCTTTTCCTCCCAACAAGCAATTGAAAGGAGAGGAAAACAACAACCAGGTAAAAAATGAAATTAGAAACTTGATTCTTACATATAGATTGTTTACTTTATTCTTATTTCTTAATACTTATATTTTTTAAACATGTTTTTGTAGATCTATGGTGGGAGAACTATGGTGCTAGCACAAATCTTCAAAAGCTAACCATACGTGTCTTGTCACAGCCATGCAGTGCTTCTGGGTGTGAACGTAATTGGAGTTTATTTGAGAACATTCACACAAAGAAGAGGAATAGGTTGACTCAACAGCGCCTAAATGATTTAGTTTTTGTTCAGTACAACCTTCGCCTTCGAACTAGAAAGGTGGAAGGTGTTTCACACGAGTCCATTGACTTGGATGACATTGATCCATATGGTGAATGGACTATTGATGAACAAAATGATGAGGCTGATGTCTTCCTTACTGATGAGGATCTTGCTGAATTAGAGAGAGCAACAGCAGAAGAAGAAGAAGCAGCAAGATTGGATGCCATGGAGGACGACGAAGACACATTTGAATATCATGTTTCCCCTATTCGATCTCCTAGTCCTCGTTTGGACACTATAGCACGGGCACCTTCTAGTTCTAGACCTCCAAAATTGAGTACCATTGGGAGGGGAAAGAGGAAGATGTACATTACATGTGGTTGTTAATGTTTTCCTCTTTTTGACATGATTATATGTAAACATTTATAAACTTATGATGCTGTTATACATTGAAACTATGAGTATTTGATGACTATGAATGATGAAATTTCAATTATTGAGTGTTTGATGATCATATGACGTGTAATCTTTGAATTATGAGTGTTTGATAATCAAATTAAGCTCTTATGTTCTCTAAATGCATTAATTTGTTCTCGTTTTTTTGTTAACCTACGGTTTTTTTTTTTGCCGAGTCTTTTCCCGAGTCCGTGCCGAGTCCCGAGTCCCGAGTCCGAGTCATATTTTTGGGCTGCCGAGTCCGCGGAAAGTCCGAGTTTGCAAACTATGGGTGTCATTATGCCCTTCACCTGTGTTACCATTATTGCCATTGCCGTTATTCCCATAATCACCCTGAGTTCTATTATTCATTGTTTTCGTCATTTGGGTCATGAGTTAAACCAACAGTTGTTGTCCTCTAGCCAAATCATTTAATATATCCATGGTACTAGGATTCAATTGTTCACGTCTATCACCCACACCTCCTTTAAAATATGAACTAAGGAAATGTTGTCTACACCTATATTTAATATATTCTTAGTCATCCACATTCATAAATTCATTTCAGTCATCAAATAACCCTCCAAACGGGCAAGATGCAAAGCTTTGATACCACTAAAATCATGTGAGCTAAGGAAATATTATCTACACTTGTATGTAACATATAAATGAGACAATCATTAAATCGTGACACATTCATATTGATAACAAGAAACATGTTTTATTCATCACATTGATTCAATCATTACAATCAATTGCCCTATGCAATAGTAGCTATATAATCGGGGTGTAACATACTCCCCCCCTTATGATTCATCGTCCCCGATGAACTAAGGACTTAACACTATATTTTATTTATCATTCTTGAAAGCTTCAAGAATGTCTGGCCGGTGTAATTTGGACATCAACTTATCTATCATCCATGACAGCGTGTTTCCTCTGCTGAAACATGGCCTTTTGAGTAGGCAGCGAGTTGCTATGTTGTTGGGTACCAAAAGTTTTGTTAAGGCATTCATTTGCATAATGATTACCTTTACATATAAAGCATCCTGCTCTTGGCCCTCTTTTCTCCATGGTTTCAACACCTTCACTAGCTCTACTAGTCTCATCATACCTTGAGTTGTCTCTTTTCCAATCCCTCCTGAATTCCTTTTCATTGAAGCGAGATCTTTTCCCCTTTTTCTTTACAGCATCATGTGCAAATTCTTCCTTCTTGGGGGCAATCTTGTCGGGGACTTTAGTATCCTTCTTTTGTTCTTCTCCTTCACACTGGTTGGAATCTTCCTTAAGCTTTTGTTCCTGCTTAATGGCTTTTTCATACACAAGCTCCATTGTGGCCGGACCATGCATATCGACTTCACCTCCAATATTTTTGTTTAGTCCCAGTATGAACTTCCTAATTTAGAATCATTCATCTTTATGGTAGATAGGAACATATCGAAGAAGTCGGGTGAACCCCCAGTATTCATTGACCGACATGCTCCCTTGCCTCAATTCTTGAAATTCAAAGAGTTTTTGGTCATAATAGAGTTGGGGCAACCAACGTTTGCGGAAAATTTCAACGAACTCTCCCCAAGTCAACTTCTAGGAACTTATGTCCAGTTCAAGCTTTTTGTTTATCCACCAATTAGATGCTTCTCCTACTAATTGGTATGCTCCCCATGTTGCCTTAGTTACCTCATCATAGTTCCCTATTTCAAAATATTTTTCCATCTGGACTAGCCAGACTTCAACTTCGTCGCCTCCTGCACTGCCATCAAACTTTGGCGGAATTATCTTCTTCATATCTCGAGATAGCTCTGTGGACACTATCTTCCTGTTCCTTTCAGCAGAGTTGGTTGGCGTCTTTTCCTTTTCATGAGTGCAGTTATCCCCACGTCCATGAGACGAACTTCCGCCTTCTGTGTTGTTGATGGTTATTTCCTTCTCCAATCTATCTTTCTCTCTTTCATTCTCCAAACTGGTTAACCTTGCCAAAATCAAGTCGAGCGTTGCTTCTACACCGGTGGTCCTTTGTTCATCTTCACGACTTGTACCAGGAATATTTCTCGTTCTCTCATACATTTTCACCATGGTTTAAAAGATTGATTTAAACCTAAATGTTTAATACAAGTTAGCCTAATTATGCTATGAATTTTCTTATGAAAGACATTTAAGTAAACATTCACATACAAACAAGTATTCTTTACTAGATTTAGGCATACACTTCTTTGTTAATCTCTCTGTACTAACTCTTTTCTAGTAAGACCCTATCCTTAGGTTCATGTCAAAAAGTTCTCCATCCTTGTGGATATTTCTTTTGTTGACTTCCTACTTTGATCTAATTGATGCTGATATATCATACACATAGATTCATAGTGTTTTCTCAAAATCCAAGAATACTTGACTCTTTACAATTGTAGGTTGCTACAATTAAGGGGTTTTTCCTTATTCCTTCCTTAGAGTCATATAACTATATTGTAGGATCAGGTATATACTGGTTTATTCTTCCTAACCTTCCTACATAACCTGTTTGCTTAGTCTTCCGCAATCCTAGGTAATATCATAAGCTGTTGGTTTAGGAGTTCCTACTCCAGGGATAATTCTTAATTCGTCTCAATTACACAAATTACTAAGAATCACATTTTCCTTTTCACTTCCATAAGTTCTTTTCTCATGCCATTCTGACACAAGAATTTTTTAATCTTTATCTTCTGATAAGGTTTACATGTTGTTGCATAATGAGCTCATAGGTTCCTAGTGTTAAACCTGGTAGCTCTGATACCACATGTAACGACCTATCCCTTGCGTAAATTAATTTTTTTTCAATTTTACTCCAAACATATAAAGGTAACAAGTAACAAAGGCATTACAATAAAATCTTTCCTTTCTTCAATGATAAATGCATACAAGTTACAATATATTTCCACATGAATCCCATTTTCATTGCAAATATAAATCAGAGTACAAAAGTAAAACAATTACATACATAGCTCGAGAGCTTTTGAACAAATAGTACTAAGACAGTCCAAGTTCCTTCCCTTTCAAATCTTGGTGCATCGGCTGCTTGCTGTGGACGAGAAACATCACTCGGGCATTTTTCCGCCAACCATGGACTTATAATGCGGTCCCCCGCACACCTATCATTTGATAGATGGCCCTCCCTTCAAAAGAAGAGATTGCTAGGGTATCCGTTAATGATTACCAACTGAGCATAGTGATGTGTCCTACACAACTAGAACCTTGCTATTTCACAATCTCGAACTAGTATAAAGGATCACAATGAACTGACCGGCTACTATCTCTTTCTTCCTCTTCTCGTTTGGTTCGTTCTTCATACCACTACAATAGTTGTTTCCTTCGGTGTTCCCGATCCTCTTCCTCTCGAAGGTCTTGTAGGATGATAAAATGACGGGCAGACAATCTAGGCATACGATTCAGGAGGTGATCCACCTCATCGTTCACTTCCAGTCTATCCCAGATAACGTCCTCAGGGATCTCCCGCCTACGGGCTTCCCTTCGTATGTGGTCTCTTAGGGATATCTTCCACAGATTTATAAGGTCTTCAGTCAATAGGCTCTTCCATCAGTCGCCCCATTACGCTACCATGACGAATGATTCCCTAGTCCGCTCAGGCAAAGGCGCCAAATGTTTACTTTACTGGGTGTAATTCAATGTACTACGGAAGTAAACTAGACTATGTGCAGAACATGGAATAGAACAACAGATTGGAAAGCATAATATGCTTTGAATAAGAGATGCTTCTATTCATTTCCAGAAATTATCACCATGTACAATCATACGAATATCAACAGTACTATCAACCAAGATCACCATAATCTCTTCCTGGCTACAGAAACTGAGTACATATAATGCTCAGCGGTGGTTGAGCAACCAACCGTCGTGACGCTTCATAACAACCCGTTACTACTAATCAGGACTTAGTTACCCGAATGCACATGACATTTATTTCATTAATTATTCCTGCTACAACTATAGTTTTATTGAATTCTAACAACTGACCTACTACGACCAACTACGCTACAACTGACTACAGCCGACTACAGCTAAAGATATCAACAGCTTACATCATTCCCCCCACAAAAGAAGTCTTCCAAACGACATGACAAGCCAAGAAAGGAATAATACTGCATATGAGCTACTAAGAAGAGGGGGAAATGAGGACATCCCTGGATGAACTGACGATGTCGGGGTCGCTGTCAGTGAGTGTTGTACGCGCAATCGCCTCACTTCCTCTGTACGCATGCAGAGTTGGCGGTCAGCGAGTATCTCCCTCTCCCTGACAGCTCCTTATGGCAAACTGCGCCTCTAACTCCTTCACTCTCTACCCCCATGCCTACTCCCTATGTCGTGCCTCCTCCTCCAGAGTGGTCACCTTGGCCTCCAAGGCCACTACTCGGGTTTCCCTATCACTGGTTATCTGAGTCTGCTCCGCCAATTCAATTTGGAGGTTCTTCATAACTGTAGCTGACTCATCCTTGATCTTCTGTAAAAGTCTATATGCCTCTACCTTTTGTGCCACTGCGATCTCTGTCGGCAACATATGTCGCTTCATCATATAGAAAACATCACGAAAGGCTAGCTCAATATAATACTCTCCAGAACCCCATCATCCCTTCCCATCAGCCTCGGTGGCTTACCACGCCATGCCCTGAGCATTGTTGGAGTCTCGCCAGCCAGCCATCCCTCTCTAGTGAAGATATGAGTAAACTCCAACTTGCACCCCATCTGCACGAATCCGCGGATGTGTTGCACTTCCTGGGCCACTAGGCGAGAGCGGCCAACCTTGAGTGCTTTAGATACCTGTCCCACTCGGATCATCAATCACCCCATGTGCTTAAGTTCCTCTACATAGCACTGCACGGTCCCTACTAGATCTGATGGATCCGGCTACAACATCTCAACTATAAATCTGTCAGACCCTATGGAATCGTTTTCCTCATTCTCCTCATTTCCAAGTGCTAAGGGAGGCTCTATGTCCGCCTCAAGGGTCTCCCTCATTATCTGTCCCTCAAGCTCCTAGTCCATTCCCACGGGCTCTGTCTCCCTTGTAGTTGCGGGTTGCTCACACATCTCTTCGGCGAGCCTAACCATCTCACTCTGTTGAGTCTGAATAACTGGACCTCCCTCATCCGTACCGTCTACCAACCCTTCTGAAGGGCTCTTGGCAGGCTACTCGGCCACCTCCAGTGTGAAGCCCTCTGACCCCAACCAATCATCAATCTGAGCCACTCCTCGCACTCCTAGCGATGTGAGAGAAACTGAAACTGCCAACCCTAGGAGTGCATTTCTTGAAACTACTGAACCTGGCGGTGTACATCCTGCAACTACAATTGCCAACCCTAGCAATGTGGCAGCTAGTGATGCCAAGTTTGGTGGTGTGGAACCTGGCAGTGCCAAGTTTGGCGACGGAGGTGGTCCACCCAACAATTGCCCTAGCGATGCGTTGAATGGTTGACTTGGCGGTGTAAGTCTTGGCGATGTGTCTAGCAGTGCGCCCAACGGTTGTCTTAGCAGTACGCCCGACGATTGTCTTGGCAGTGTGCCTGGCGGTCGGCCCGACGATGCGCTTGGCAGTTGTCCTAGTGGTCGGCCCGACGATGAACTTGGCGGTCGTCCTGGCAGTCGTCCTGACGGTGCACCTGGCAATTGTCCTAACGGTGCGCCTGGCAGTCGTCCCAACAGTGCGCCTGGCGGTTGTCCCAATGGTGCGCCTGGCAGTCGACCTGGCAATGTTTTTAGAACTTTCTACAAACCATACTATAAGTCTTCTTGGTTGTACTACAAACTTGCTTGGCCATGTGTTGTGAACTATTGGCCGTGCAATACATTGAGACAGATGTACTATGTCGCTTTGTCGTACTATGTCGCTTTGCCGTACTATGTCGCTTAGTCATACTATGTGATCTTGCCGTACTATGTGATCTTGCCGTACTATGTGATTTTGCTGTACTATGTGATCTCTAGGCCATACGATGGATCTACTAGGCTGTACGCACCAACTTGCCAATGTATGTCGTACGTTGCAACTTGCCAAGGTATGTCGTACGATGCAAGATTCTTAAGGGTGTCGTACTATGTGAGGAGATACTGGGCGTCGTACTACTCTAGACCCTGCTGCCAACCGTGCTGTAGTTCTTCTCGGTCATACTATGAATTTGTCTAGCCGTACGATGCTCCTTCTTGGTTGTACGATGAAGGGATTTTCCACATTTTTCCTTTGTTTCCCCAGACACGGGATTTGTAAGCCAATACTGAAGTAGCCAATCTGAACTATGTCGTGCACCCTGTCATCTTGGTACGTCGTACACCTTGTGTCATTTCTTTGTACAATGTCTTCGTGCTTTGTCTCTTTTGCTTGAACTCTCTCTGCCAATATCCGTATGATTTCCAATTTAGTAATACGTCTTCCTTTCATTTTTCACCAAGATTTACTTTTCTTGGCCGCTTCTTTGGATGGTCGCACACTCTGCTTGATAGCCAAGGCTTTTATTTTAATTTTCTTCACTTTAATTTTTCTCCCCTTAGCCAACTTTCATTTTTTCACTTTTCCCTTTCTCCCTTTAATATTTCCCACTTCATTTTTTAATTTTGCTTTTTTAATACTTTTATTTTTCTCCTTTGTACTCTTTCCTCTCCCATTTTAGATTTTTTAATTCTTCTAGTTTATTTTTTTCATTTTCCCACTTCATAATTTTTTCAACTTTTTCAATTTTTTCAATTTTTTCATTTTTTATATTTTTCAACTCTTCTATTCTCATTTTTTCAATTTTCAACACCTCCATATCTATTTTTTGCCTTTTGTACTCTCCCTCTTCATTTTCACTCTCCTCTCTCTTCCTTTCTTCTGACTTTCTCTTTGTACTCTTCATACTCGGTCAAAAGTGTCTGGCTGTACTCAGCCAAAAGCGTCTAGTTGGACATGCTCTTCTCCTCTCTTTCCTGGATTTCTCTGATTTGTAGCATGTTGCAATCTGGGTGAAAACCTCATAATCTTCCATCTGCCAGTAAAATAGCCCGTTTAGTGAACTGGTCTCATCCTCCAAGCAACTTCCAATTTCCAATACACCTTCCTCGTTCGGCTCCATTATCTTCCTTTCTTCCTCAACATCTAATCCTCCATCTGATTTTGATCCCAAAGACGCTAGTTCTTCACTGACCGCCTGGTTCTTCAAATCAATAGTGTACTTCCCGTGGCTCTCAATCGAGAGTGTGTTCCTCTCCCAATTATGGTTTGCGTTGGCGGCAATCAGCCATCCTCCTCCCAATAATGCATCGTACGCCTTTTTCTTCAGTGGGATGACGAAATTTAACAAGAACTGTTGTGTGCCGATCAAAACTTTTTGTGCCATTAATGTACCGAGAGGTCTGATGCCATGTTGGTCTGCTCCTACCAGGTGAAATGTCAGGGGCCAAAGAGTTGGCTTTCCAAAACACTTCCATGTCTCCTCTGGCAGTTCGTTCACCCCAGAGCCTCCGTCGACAATGGTGTTGGAGAGTTTCATCCACAGAATTTCCATTTGTACAACGGTCGACTTCCTCCTGACACTTATTGTGAGTAGCATTGGATTTGTGGCCTCTCCTTCCGGCTCTGTCATATTTTTCATCGGACCCTTATGAATATTATCTTCAATGACGTTCGTGAGTGCTACTCTTAGTTGAGGCATCGTGTGCAGAACGTCTATTACCTTGATTGGTACAGTTGTGTGAGGCACCTATTGTACTATGTTCTTCTCGGACTCCGCTTGCAACGACGTACTAACCGCTTTGGAAGTTCTTCAATCATTTGCCATTGCCTCTTCCACTTCTACCCTTGCTTCTCGGAGTCTCTTTCTCCATACGAGGGTCTGGATAATTGGCCTTCTTTGTCTAGGCCCTTGCAATTGCCAGAACCTCTTCATCAGCTACCTCCAGCATGTTGATACCTTTTTGCTTTGGGTAGTCGGTGTCTTCGTGATCACCAGGACCAAACCATTTGCACAGCTTTCCCCCGGCACCTTGACTGCTTTGGCAATCCCTAGCAAAGTGACCCCATTCGTTACACTTCTGGCATTGGATCATGGGCTGTCCTTTGCTATTGTACTGTATCTTGCTTCTCGGACTTTTGTTGCTTCGGTAACCTCTAAGGGATGCATTGCTATTGTACTGGGGCTTTGTCGATGTGGTCGAAGGATTTGACTGTTCCCCTTGTGTGAAGAACACTTGCGAACTCCATGTTTTTAAGTTGTATGGGCAATCCTTGACGGAGTGTCCCATAACTTGACAAATATCACAAAACATTTTCTTTAGATAGTTCACCTTTGTATGACCTTCTATCTTGCATTCAGTACACCATAGTTTGTTCACCTCCTTGGACCCTTCTTTGTCAGCTTTCAGTTCTTTCATCATTCTCAACATGTCATGACGGAGAGCTTGTATGGTTTTTGATTCATCTTCAATCTCCCCCGTACTTTCTTCGTCATCTTTCTTCTTCCCTCTGGAGGATGTCTTATTCTCGCTTTCAATGTCCATGGCACGGTTATATGCTTTAGTGTATGAGGATGGAGGTACCACCTTCACTTTCCTCCGGAGCGAGGCAAGCAATCCCTCAATAAACTACCTCTTCTTCAGGCCATCCGCTGGCTGTGCCTCAAGTTTCCCCAGCAAATCTTTCAATTTTTGACTATCGGTCTGCACACTCTCGTGCTTTCCTTGCCTGGTATTGTATATCTCTGCAACAATCTCACTATCATCCCGCAGGAGTTTGAACTCCTCTTGAAATGCTTGCTTCAATAATCTCCATGTAGCTTTGTTTACTTGGTCCAATTCAGAGTACCAATCGATGGCACTATCTCTGAGTGTCACTAGAAATGCTTTCAGCCACTAATCTGGATCATCTTGTCCATTTGCTATCCAGATTGTTTCACATGTTTTGCAATGTCGTACTGGATCTTTTGACACATTCCCCGTAAACTTCGGCAGCTTTTGTCACTCAGCTGGAGTCACCATCTTTCCCCACTGTGCTCATTGTGTATTACACCCGATTAGACTAGTTTCCCTGCTACGTTTCGGTGTGTCACTTGCACTCTCAGCCACGTACGAGTCACTCGCACGTCTTCGGTCAGCGTCCTAGACACCTTCAGTCGCCTGGGGTTCCCTTCGGTACTCTCTCCGCCTTGGGGTACTGGGCTCAAATCTTCCACTCGTCAACCGTTCGTCGTCGTCTGATAAGGACAACTCCCGAAAGCGTCTGATGCTACTATCAAGTTCTTCACTTAATTCATCTTCGTTTTCACAGATATTGTACCGTCCTACATACGGAGTGCCAAAGGTCCTTCATCTCTCCCTTCAACTAGGCGTTGATGTGCTCTTCCAATGGATGTGTCTATTCTCTTCAAATTCTTATGTGTTCTTTTAATACTCTGGTTTATTTCAATTAGATGCTCATCAAATTCTTTACCAACTAGCTTTAGTCGTCTCCACCGGTTTTCTTGTTCTTGCAGCCTGAGTGATCACCGAACCTTCTCATCTTGAGTCTCGTGCCCACTAGGTGCTCAGTTCTTGTCTTTGTTCGGTCGTACGGGCATTAAAAATTGTTGAAGCGATCAATTGTTGGTTACCGGACGTACGTCTCTGGCTAGTGTCTCTTTCTTCCTCTTCTTGTTTGGTTAGTTCTTCGCACCCTTGCAATATTTGTTGCCTTCGATGTTCCCGATCCTCTTCCTCCCGAAGGTCTTGTAGGATGATAAAATGACGGGCCAACAATCTGGGCATACGATTCAAGAGGTGATCCACCTCGTTGTTCACTTCCAGCCTATCCCATATAACGTCCTCAGGGATCTCCCGCCTACAAGATTCCCTTCATACGTGGTCTCTTAGGGATATCTTCCACATATTTATAAGGTCTTCAGTCAACAGGTCTTCCCTTTCTTCATTGGCGTCTATAGGCTCTTCCGCCGGTCGGCCCATTACGCTGCCATGACGAATGATTCCCTAGTCCGCTCAGGCAAGAGCACCAAATGTTTACTTCACTGGGTGCAATTCAACGTACTAGGTACTACGGAAGTAAACTAGACTATGTGCAGAACATGGAATAGAACAACAAATTGGAAAGCATAATATGCTTGGAATAAGTGATGCTTCTATTCATTTCCAGAAATTATCACCATGTAAAATCATAGGAATATCAACAGTACTATCAACCAAGATCACCATAATCTCTTCTCGACTATAGAAACTGAGTACATATAATGCTCAACAGTGGTGGAAGCAACCAACCGTCGTGATGTTTCATAACAACCCGTTACCACTAACCGGGACTTAGTTACCCAAATGCACATGACATTTATTACATTAATTATTCCCGCTACAACTATAGTTTTATTGAATTATAACAACTGACCAACTACGACCAACTACGCTATGGCTAACTACAGCTAAAGATATCAACAGCTTACAGACTCTTGTCCTCATTTCGATCCTAGTATATATTAGCTAGTAAAGCCATATTCTCCTCACATGGAGTTCATTCAGTTAATGCAATCACACAAGTATGCACCTTCTATCCTTCTTTATCTAAAATGCCTTATTTATACTTTTCATAGTAAAAATGCATCCTTTAAACTCTAAACATCATATTCCCTAGATGCAAGCTATTATGCTAAATATTGAACATACAACAGAAGTTCAAGAACATATACCTATTTAAGCACAAACATAAAACATAATCTTTTCAAAATAAGTAAGAATTAAAAGTGCATTGGATAATAGAAGAATATCCCATGCCTAGATTAAAGCTTTTCCCAAAAGTTGTTGAACTCAAGTAATTCGCACAACACTTCCAGCAGTTCGAATTAGCTTGGAAAAATCCTCTTTCCAATTTCTGCCTTTCTCACACCGAAATTCCTCTTCAATTTCACTAAACTTCACTAAGTATTCTCTCTAAATTTCTCACTCAGAATTGTGTAATTCCACTGGTACTGATACAGCTGAATTTAAGACTAAAAACTCAGAAGAAACAATTGTGAAGTATTGGTAATTCACAGCTCTCAGGAAATTATAAATCACTCTTAGAAATTAAGCTCTTCAAAAATTGTGAATTTGTAAGTAAGAATGATGAAGAGGGCGGCCTTTTATAGAGCCCCAGCCCCTTTGTTTTCCACTTCTGCAAGCATGTAAGTTGCCACAACTGCATTTTGATTAATTCAACCACTATGTGACAGATTTTTACTTCCATACTCAGTTGCTTAGAGATGAATCGACCTCCATAACTGACAGCAAATTGGAGAAAGTTTCAAACAGCACATGTTCAAAATGAAGAAGAATCAACACCTACAAGAATGGCGCCAACAGTGATAAAGATTCATCAAACTGGAAATGGTCAAGGTTAACGCCTCACCACTTTGCCTAAATTCGTGGTTCAGATGACAACATTCGTGGCTGCATTGCATTCTCAGACCTGGTCGTTTGCCCCATGCGACTCAGCTCGTGCGTGATATTTCCTTCTCATGCCATTTCATTTTTCTTTCAAAAGTTTTAATATAGTTTCCAATGAAATATTTCATCTTTCTTATATTCTAAAGTTTCGATTCAAAAGCATGATTTAAATAATTTGAGTATTGAAGAAGTTTGATTCCAATGTTTGTGACAAATATTTATCTCTTAAGGAAATAAGTCAATTTCCTCTTTGGAGAGCAATTTTAGAAAATAAATTGATTTTCATAAATTAAGAGTTTGATTAAAATATAAACTCAAGTGGAATTTAATTTAATTTGATTTTCCAAAAGAATAATAAACTCACTATATATTATATATTATATATATATAAATATTTTAGAGTAACAATTTAATATATATACATATTATATATATATATATATATATATATATATATATATATATTGTTGTACCCAAACTGAATTTTTTGCTTCACTAAGGCATTTTGCTAAATTTAGTCTTAACTTTGTTAAAGTGATGTCAGAAGGTCATTTTTGGGCTTTTCAAATATGGAGCTTGTGTCAGTTTCATGTCAGTCTGTTACTGAAGAATTTTCAGAAAAGTGAAAATCTAAAGGAAGATCGTCAAATTTTTCTAACTCTGGAGAGGGGAGCACCTATTCAAAAAGGCGCCCTATCTTTTAGGGGCTCAGATCCTATTTTGAGGGTTTGTCATCTCCAGCAGACATTTGTCCGGCATCATGTGAGCTTCGCAACGAGCTATCAAGCCTGTCAAACGGGCCTATTTTGTTCGAGTTACGGAAGATATAGCGGATAATGAGAGAAACGACAAATTGGCTAACACTGGAAAGAAGAGTAGCTTTTGAGAAGGGCACCCATCTTTTTGAAGGGTCAAATGAAGGTTTTTGACTAAATGCCACCCAAGATGTTTGTCTCACATTTGCTCAGGCTTCGCAATGCATCAGTCAGTGGGTGAATCTGAGTTGCTAGATTACCTGAGCCAGAGGTCAAACATGGGGTTAAATCTTGGTCAAAATATCAAGGAAAAAGCAAAAGAGCACATTTTCAAAAAGGTGCCTGAGCTTTTGAAGCCTTTAATGCCTTCTATTTGCTCATCTCAGATATTCAGCTTGTCTGTGTTACGTCCAGCTCTCCGTTGCCTGTCTCCGTCAGGTCAGAAGTTGATTTGTCAGCCTGCAGTCGGAGTAGTGTTATTTTGGTTAGTTCCAGAAATGGCTCTGGAGGAAAAAGAGCACCTTTTTGAAAAGGCGCCCTTTATTTTCACCCCTCAGATGATGTTTTTTGAAGAAATGTTCCTTTGCAGTTATCGTGTGAAATGAACTCAGCTCTGCAGTGAGCCAGTTACCCAGTCTAGAAACTTTGTCAGTCAAAAGTTATGGAGGATTTGTTTTTCCCTTCGTACGAGATGAAGATGGAGAAAATTTGACTGTCTGAGAAAAAGAGCAACTTTTGAAAAGGGCACTTGGATTTTTGAGCCTTCAGATCTTAGTTTTATGGTCTGAGGTCTCAAGGAGTCTTTTGATCAATTTTTGTCTTGCTCTGCAATGCACCTGTCAGCCACTCAATCGGTGAGGTCAGTCAGCGGGTGTCAGGAAATTGAAAAGAGGTCCCAGAAGAGGTTCAAATTTCAGTTTTCATGAAAAATGGCTAAGTCTAGAGAAAAACGCCAAAAGTCAAGATGGTTTTTCAAACTTAAAACCACATGTGCGTCTAAAAGAGGAATTTTGAATATTGTTTAATATTTGAATTTTGACTTTCAGTTGAAGAGAACGATTTCTGGGTTGTCATCTGCAGTTAACATTTTGGCATGTTGAGTGCTTTGTCAGTTCTGCATATTGAGTTAACTAATTTGCATGTTCAGTTAACTGACTTTGCATGTTGAGTTTATGTTTTGCATATTCACTTAACTGAAATGCATGTCAAAACTCAACTTGAGCTTTAATGCATGGCACATATTTGAGTTTTGTGAAGATTTTGTGAAGTTGGCGCTTCATTATGGATTTTAACTTCAGTCTCTAAAGGTGACGCCTTAGTTAGGATTTCTAACTAAAGTTCCTAAAGCATGGATTTTGAGTTCTCAAATATGGCGACTTAATATGGACTTGTCAACTAGAGTTTAATATGCATGGTGCTTTAAATGGATTTTGCAACTGAAGTCTTCAGATGGCGACTTTTAGTCTTAAAGCATGGCGCTTTATTTAGGGCATTTTAGTCTTTAGTTAACTGAATTGAGAGTCAATCATTGGCTAGGCGTGGATTTTTGAGGTCCAATCACAAGTCAAACGCCATTTTTAGGTGTGCATGCATTTATCACGAATTTTGGTGATGAAAGTCTATTTATTCAAGACTTAGGCATCCATTATTCTTCATCCCAAGCTTAGAGAAATACATTTTTCTTGAGAAAACAGTGATTTGAAGGTGTTATAGGTGTCAGATTTCAGCGTTCTTCGTAGCAACGGATTCAGTTTGTTCAAAAGAAGAATATTCCAAACTTTGTTTTCAATTTGCATGCAGGTTTCATCGAATTCAAGATAGAGAAAGGCGAATTCTACGTAAGCAAAGCAAATAAAACCTTCTTTCTTCTGTCTCATTTCTTTTATTTCTCATCTTAGGTACTTTCTACGCATGTCAAAGAAATTCAGCATATTTTCAGAATTTGATCATCTGGGTTCGCGTTCTTCAGCATTTGCAGCAAAACCCATGTCTTAGATTTTTTCGAGAAAATTGCCCCGCAGCCTTCATTCTAAAGCTCTGTGCTTTTTTCCAAAGATTTCTTTGCATGTGGGCCAAAATCACATCTTTTTGAAAACCGCATCATCTGGGTTTTTTCAAAATTTCGTTGTGCACAAAACCCATGTTCCGGATTTTCTCAAGAAAAATTGCCCCAGGAAGCTCTAAAAACCCCTGCAATTCTCGATTGAAGAATCTTTGCATGTCAAGCTAAACAACGTGTTTTCGCAATTCTGACGTTGTGGGTTGTCTTAGAATCATTTCCGAACAAAACCCACGTCTCAGAAGTTTTGGTGAAAACTGCTCTCCAACAGGCTATTTTTAACCTCACCAGGAGCCTTTTTAGCTTTCGAGAGAAAGTTGTTAGAACATAGCCATGTTCACAGTCAACGGGAAAGTTTTTCAAAAGGCGGTTCAACGAGACTGAATTCAAGATGAAATCGGTCTTAATTCATGTTTTCATCAGAACAGCTGACACTAAAGATCAAGGGCATCCGGTGGCTGATTCAGACAATTTGACAGGTGTAGACGTGGGGTGGACCGTTAGAATTCTGCATGTGCAGCAAGTTCGTGTGTATTTCTCGCAACCAGAGTTTGCGGTCAGGCTTCGAGGTTTCATCATGCAACACTTTTTCGTTGAGAAGAATCAAGAAAAGCATCTGAAGCATTAAGCTGCAGAAGGAACAAAGATCACTCCATTTACAGAGCCGCCAAAGTCACTCAAATCCTGTGCCATTATCTTCGTGAAGATGGTACCTGCACTGATCTCGAGATTGTGCAAACTAAGTTCCAGAAGTATGTTCGTGATATCTTGATGGAAATTCTGGATCACATCTCTATGATGACGTCTAGTTTCAAGAGAGCAACTGGAGATATCAGAAATTGCCAAAAAGCAGTTAAGGATGGTGACGTTGAGTGCCAGAGGCAGATCATCATCGTGGAGAGCATCAAAGTGCCAGAAGACAGTGCCATAAATCAGTTTTCGAGGTTAGAGCCAAGAGCAGCAGTTAACTCGACTTTCAGTCTTGAGTTCACTTGTTGATTTCATACATGCTTATCTCTTCCTTGGGATTATCTTCATAGGAGTTAGGATTAGGGTTTTTCAATTAACTGAGGGTAGTGTTCCAGTTAACTTTGCTTTCAATAAGGACGTGCATGCTTGCACATTGTCCATTTAGGTTAGATGTATCAGTTAACTGATGGTATTTTCCAGTTAACTGTATAGTTTACTTTATTAGGGTTTAGCAATAAAATCTTGCATGCATTGCAAGACTGTAGTTGACTCAAGGTGATTTTAGGGTTCCCTACACCTTTTGATGTCTATAAATAAGAGTTTTTGCTCATTTGTAATTAACTTTTGCATGATAGCATACATGTTGCGCCCACCTTGCCTGTAGTATTGCTATTTTGTATCTGTTCACGAACTTTTGCACGAGAGAGAAATATATGTTGTGCCTACCTTGCCTGTAATATTACTCGTTATGTATCTATTCATAAGTATTTATTATGATAATGAATTGTTATGCCACTCGGGTTCCATGCAATTATTATGGTGAATGCTTGCCTTAGTTAGATATAGTGGCTAGTTCGATTGTAAATTGTATGTGTGTCTCGCCAATGCAATTTACTATCCTAGTTGGCTATCCTTTGTGTTTTGTATTCAATAAGCCTATTCAAATTGAGCTAATAGTTGTGCCACCTTTCCTTCACGTTGAGAATCTGTACTTGGTTTATCGTGTGATGTGTGTGAGTAATAAGCCTATTCAAACAAGCAGATAATCATGCCACCTATTGTGACCTAATTCACACCTCGCCCCATTGCAAATGGGGACACTAGTAGTTTTCTTTTTTTAGGGTTTTGTCGTTGCATCTCGGTCTCGTCTGGTCTTTGTTTGGGGGTTTGGGGTTTGAGTTTTGAATGGTCACCTGAGTCAAGTGAAAAAATTTCAGCCTGGATCATTGTGCAAACGTCATCATCGTGCTTAGGAGGCCCGAGGGACGAATATCGACTGTCGTTTCAGTCAATTCTGACATCTCCTACTTTTTGGGGATTGCCCCTCCAGACCCCCTATTTTTTAGGGACTTTATTTTGGCAATTTTGGCCTATTCTGGACTTCCTATTTTTTAGGGGCTATTTTTAAAAAGTTGCTATTTTGGGAAAATTTTCTATTTTTGTCAGGGTTTCTATATTTGGAAAGGGCCCGAATTTTGAAAATCCACTCAGAAGTTCCAAAAGATTAATAGAAATCTCAGAAAATCAATTTGAAAAAATTCATGAAATCATGATGAAAATCAGAAAATTGGTGAAAATCTGGAAAAATCAGTCAAGAAATCACAGAAAAATGGTGAAAAATCTGGAAAATTCATGGAGAAATCTGAGAAAATCATGGAAAATTTGCCTAAGTATGAAGGCAAGAATTCATGGAGGCATGGAAAGAAGACTGAAAGTCCAACCAGCATGGAGAGTGAAGAGCAAAGTCAATGGCAAGAGCTTCACCCAGGTTCGCCATGGAGAAGAAACAATGGCACAAAACCTTGACAAGTCCGCCCAGCCAAGCAACATGAAATGGCATGGATGAGGGTGAACTCCGCCCAGCAATGGCTCAAAAATAAGACAAGTCCGCCAAGCTTATAAGACAAAGAATGGCATGAGATAGTATGAAGTCCGCTCCAAGATGGCACAAGTGAAGATAAAGTCCGCCCAGCAGCATATGGAAAAATGGCACAAGGTTAAGGCAAGTCCGCCTTGCCATGGCATGAGGAAGAGGTAAGTCCGCCTTGGAGGAAAGTATGGATGGCACAAAGGTAAGTAAAGTCCGCCCTAGGAAAAATGCGAAATGGCTTGATGATGAGTAAAGTCCGCCCTTGAAAGAAGACAATGGCATGAGTTAAGGTGAAGTCCGCTCTAAGGAAGATGGCATGAACACATGCAAAGTCCGCCCCATAGAGAATGGAAAGAAATTAAGCCAAGTCCGCCTAGCACAACAACACATGGCAAGAGGTAAAGTAAAGTCCGCCTAGAGCAATATGACATAGCATAAACATAACTAAAGTCCGCCATATAGAGAAGATGAAGTGGCTTAAGCATAGGCCAAGTGAAAATTGAATGGCTTGAACATAGGCTAAGTCCGCCTTGGTATAAAATGCATGTCTTAACCATGAGAGAAGTCTGCCATACCAAGGAGAAGTAAGAAAAATCAAAATTTTGCCTAAGCTTTGACATTGGAAAATTAAATAATGTGCTTGGCACCTTGGGAAATTCGCAACACTTAGAGAAAAATAAAAAATATTTTCCTAAGTCCAACATTTCTTAAAAAAAATTCGCCTGAGACTTGGGAAGATAAAAAATTATGGCAAAATGAAATTGGAAAGAAAAATTTGCCTAAGGCAATGGCAAGAAGAAAATTTTGAAAATCAAATTTTCCTTAGATAAAAAATAAAATGCCATAAAATAAAGGGGTTGAAAACGACACATAAAATAATTATTTTAATTATTTTAAATTTTTATTTTTCAACACCCCAAAGAGATAAACGTTGAAAAAATCAAAATTGGAAAAAGACAAAAAGAACTTCACTGAACTGGCGCATGATTTGGAAACTTTCCCAGAGACTGTCGTTAAAGATAAAATTTGCCATTCGGAAGCTAAGTGCAAGCCAAGTTCAGACTTGATTTAATGGAAACAATTGAAATTTGCTAAATGGGTCAATTTTCTCATCTTTATAATTGATTTCACTTCTCATTTGCAATCATTCGATTTTCGAAAGAAAAATTGTGAGAAGAAAATTTGGCTAAGGCAAGAAAGTTGAGAAAGTTTGAAGCAAAGTGAAGGAAGCAAATTCATACCAGCCAGCATTGTGATCATGATCACTTCTTTTTTTCCAAACAAGCCAGGCAGATTTATTTTCTTTACTTCATTTCGGCACAAAAACTTCGTTAATTCTTTCATTTCCAGCATAGTTCTTTACGAAGTTTGATTTGTCAATTAGCTGGAATTTTTTTCGAGTGATTTAAATTTTAAATTTTAATATTCTCTTTATATCTTCTTGCAGATTTATTTTCAAGAGAATAAAAATGCAGTTGACCAGCAAGGGTGCACAACTGCAGTCCAAGATCAAATCCAAGTGGGAGAACATTGTGGACACCAACCTTGGCCACGTTGACTTCGATGATTTCAAGGAAAGAATGTATGGAAGTGATGGACATCTGCCTATGCCAATTGCAAGAAGGATGATGCGCAACGGAATTGTTCATGCAGCTGGATTTCCACCAGCAAAAGAGTGTCCAGAACTTATGGTGGAATGTGCATTGCATTATAATGCACAGGA
Source organism: Sequoia sempervirens (assembly GCA_007258455.2). NCBI lineage: Eukaryota > Viridiplantae > Streptophyta > Pinopsida > Cupressales > Cupressaceae > Sequoia > Sequoia sempervirens. Next base: position 104,469,581 of record VDFB02075321.1, on the reverse strand, counting down.
AAGACAAATAGAAGCACCTGATGGAAGAGTACTTGCATACTTGACCAAGCCAACCATACAAGAAACCTTTGGAATTCCAGCTTACAACCGGATGTCTTATCGAACCAAAGATGATGCACTTAAGCTTTACCGAGATCAGCAAGACCTTTGTGTGTCAAATATAAACAAGACCTGGTTGTTGAAACCCAGGCCTACTGCCAAAAAGATGCCAAAGAAGCTGGCCAGAACAGATTTTAAAGAAGAACATGGAGATATTGTCTTGATGCTGAATAGAATGGTAGGCAATCCTCAGGGTGCGCCCTTCGAAGCCTGGATGTATTATTTCGTTGACGAAATAATTTCCGGAGTGAAGATGTTTAACTGGTCTAGAATGATCAGTGACAGTCTCCATGAGCAGTTGGTCAACCTGGAAAAAACCAAGACCTTTCATACGAGCTCATACGTCATATATTTGCTTGCAAGAACTTACAAGTATGTTGGCTTGGTTTGCAAAGGGGTAGTTGGCAACGGCGAAGGACAGTTCAAGTCCTATGATTGCTATCCGCAGTTGCAGCTAAAAGAGAAGTCACATTTCAGGCGAGCACATGACGCATTTCTTATGTATATCACTCGACTTCTCCAAGGCGGAACACATCAAAGACTCACCCGTGAGGCCAAAAGTCTGATTGGCAAATATGGATCCTGGTTCATCCAGTTTCCCAAATTTACCTACCTCAGGATTCAAGGATTCTCAGGATGTCCGTATAGACTACCCATTTATCCCACCAACAAAATGGTTTTGTTGGAAGTTCTAAGGCAATTGGAGACATCAGAATATCCAAAGGCCAAAACAGAAAGTAGCTGTCACTTTTCCATTTTTCATCGGCAATATGGAAGAATCATGTCCAACGGCGCAAGCAGCAGAGAATGCTCGACTGGAGATGCAAAAATACCCGTTCATATCATACAAGCCCAAGAATGACTTTGACCCACTCCACCACATTGGAACTCTAGACGGAGAAAAATATAAGCACAGAATAGACTTAGAAGATTTTTGGGCCAATGCAGCTGATGAATATGATGTGAGGAAAAGACTGTGGTCAAGATTGCCGTTGAATATGATAAGGGCAACTGAACTCTTCCAAGTACCTGATCAGCTGGATGATGATGGACTGTACGTACAGTCGGGATTCAATGAAAGCAAGCCACTTCCTCCTGTAAGGTGGTCTGAGCCTGGCTGGGTGACCTGGCAACATTCATGTGGCCTGTTTTCAAATATTCCCAATGGTGGATAGACCAGCAAGTACAAGTTATGCGGCAAAGAAATGTGCAATTCACATATGAATTGATGGGTGATACAGAGTCATGTTCCTCAAATGTCGGTGCATCTCGTGGAGATGGACCAACGGATGCCGCCAACTTGAGAAAGAGGAAAGAGATTGATGACCCTGCAAAGCAGAACAAGAATAAAGCAGTAGATGAAGGACCCTCTCAAAAGAGGCACAAATCCAGGCCCCTACAGTCAGCCACGTCCAGAAATATAGAGGAAATATTAGCCATGGATGAAGAGTCTTGGGAGCATGTCAGAATTCCTTCTCTAGTTAGAGATGTGGAACCAGTGCAATCAGAAGACGATGATCAGCCTTCTCCTACAGGCACAGAGATTCTAGAATCAGACAATGACACGGATATCATGGATGGAGAATTTGAAGAGGGAATGATTTCCGCCCTCAAAGGAATCCAGGAAGACCCATCTGTGCAAGAGATTCAAGATGTGCAAGAAATTTCGGATATGCCAAAAATTCAAGATGTGCAAGAAGTGCAAGATGTCCAGGATGTCCAGGATCAACGGGAAGATGGAATCGAACAGTCAACCATCCCAGATTGGCTGAAAAAAAGACTAAAGAGAAAGGCACCAGTAGAGGTACCTGAAGAGGATGACGCCACAAACTTCTTGGCTAGGTGTTGGCGTTTAAATTTGCACCTCTGGAATGCGTATTTGAAACGGACAGCTATGCACAGTAAAACTGCTCTTCAAATTAGGAGGGGAAGCTCCCTCTTGCTGATGGTGTTGAAAGAAAGTAAACTAAGAACTAAGTTGCCTATCTTTTTGATCAGCTAGAGCACAAGGTTTATAAAACACAAGCGCAGTGAGATTTTCTGATTTAAGAACTTCAACTTCGACTAGCAAACTAAAGGCGTTTCTAGCTTCTCAAGTAATAGCGAGCAAGAGAAACTAGAAATGAACAAAGGTAGATTACTACGACAAATACTTCAATTAGCTTTCTCTCAACAACATCTACACACTTCAATGCAAGTTGAAATCAAGATCATAAAAGTAGAACATAAATAACGGAAATCTGAGATTTTGGACCAAGGCAAAGGAGGCTCATGATTTTATTACTCAAATTTCTGGAACAAAACTCACTTCTAACATGCCTTGAACAAGAAAATTGCAGCTAAAGAGGCTTGCAATCTTGCTCTTACACAATAGAAATAACAATCACACTAACTCCTTGTTGGCTAAAGAGGCTCAACAATTTGCTATCACAACACAATTGAGACCACACTCAAATAACAAATAGAGAGGCACAATAGGCTCAGTTTTGTTATCACTAGCATGGTTCGAGAAACTAATGAGCAAAGCTCTTATTTATAGAGAAGCAGAGGAGTAGGGAACCTAAAATCTCCTTGCTTTCACAATCTAGGGCTTGCTCAGCAAGCAAGCTTTATTTCTAAATCTAGAAAGAAGATAACATCTAACACCTAAGAAAGCGGGAAAAGCAAGAAACGCCAACTATTACATTTATCCTCTTTCTCTTCTTCAAAGAATGGATAAGAATCGTTCCAAGAATAGAAAGAAAACGGAAAGAAAGCTTCTAGATGAAAGCCGCTTTAAATCTCAATCATATCCGCTAAAAAGCAGGAAACTGGGTCCCAGTCAGGTGCATTGATACCATCTAAGGCAATATTCTGATTCTCCAAGATCTCCTCGCCTTATGTGATCAAACTTAGAGAATCCCTCTCTTCTTTGGCTGCTTTATGAGTTTTGTTCTTGAAAAACATCGCTGCCCGTAAAGATGACTCACTAATTGATAACTTGGCGGCTCTGCAACTTTATGTTTCTAACACCTCTCTTGATTTCCAATAGAAGAGTATTGCACAACTCTTTTCTGATAACTTTCCTTTTTCTCATATCACACCTCCTCGTGTTCTTTAGCTAAGATGATGAAGTTTTGATATAGTGCTGATTTGGTCTTAAACTCAAGGGGAGTGTACTCCATATTGAAAACCTTGAAGAATGACTATAAACTCGCCTATGTTCAGACAAGTTTTGAGCAACTTTCTATTTTTAGAATGCTAGTTTTTCGGCCTCGAACGGACAAATTTTTGGAAATTTTTCTGAGATATGAGTTTTGCTTAGAATTTCGTTGCAAGACAACCCAGATCGTCCATTTTTGAAAATCTTGAACTTAGACTAAAAAAGCAGCAAACCCTAATTTCTTCAATTTTTCATCGAAAAAGTTGGCACCTGGGTTTTGTTCAGAATACAATTAGAAATGGACCCAGTTGATCAGATTTGAAAAACACTGATGGCTGATCAAAAAAGCAGCCAACCCTAGAATTTGAAAATTTCTTGAAAAAGCTGTGATATGGGTTTTCTTCAAAAGACTATTTTGAGAGGACCCAGATGATCAAAATTTGCAAACTCTGAAGATTTCACTGACATGCAAGGAAAAAGCAGCTGCTGCAACTTGATGAACTTCTCCAAAAATTCTTCAGAAGAATGAGATGAAGAAACCCAGATGGCTGAAAATTAAAAATCTTTGACCTTCTCCTTCAAAAATTTGATCTTCTGGATGAAAAAGCATGAAAAAGCAAGGTCTTATGTTGCTGGTCTGAAAATTATTCATGAAAATCAGCAACCTTGAGCTCTTGAATCTCGAAATAAAACCTCAAAGTTGCTGCTCCACTTTTCTTCTTTGGAAGCCACCTGCAAAAATGATGAAAACTAAAAGGAAGAGATGTCTTAAACAGATTTAGGGCTTGAAATAGATTTGCTTTCTTTTGCTTTAATCTTCAAACCCTAAACTCAGCTTGTTCGATGAATTTAGACATTCGTCTTTCCCTTGCCATTTTGAATCTTTGAAAACTTTGAAAATTCTACTAAGGCATTGAAAGTTGGGCGCCCTTCTTGGCTAGGGGCGCCCATTTTCTCCAGAGTTAGCCACTTTTTGAGAATTTTCAACTTTTCTTCCATTTTGACCCCTGGTTTGACCTCGATCTCTAGCTTCCAGATTGATCCGATGAACGAGCTGGATAATTCATCGCGTAGCCTGACTGATTCTAAGGAGATCGTTTTGGAGGCGCCTCTGGAGGAAAACTTCGTTTTGACCTTCAAATTCATGGGAGCCCATTTCCTCCAGGGGCTCCGAACTTTCACAGTGTTAGCCATTTTTATGATTTTCAATTTCTTCATTTCCCTTTGATTTTCTAATGAAATATTGATCCTGGGGGCTACGCTGATCCGATTGACTGACTGTCAGCTTCGTTGGATAGCTCAATCGAAACTGACGAAGTGATCTTAGAAGCTGTATCTGCAAATTCTAACATCTCAGGGCTCAAAATCTTGGGCACCCTTTCTCTCCAGGGGCGCCCAACTTAAGCAAACTTAGAATATTTTTTGCTTTCTTCATCCTTTCACTTCTACAGATGATCTCGCCTGATTTGGTGATCCGGAGCTTGAATTGACTGACGGCTGGGCTTGTCGCGAAGCTGAGAAGATTTTGGAGAGGGTTCTCTGGGAGTCACTTTGTCAAAAAGTTGAATTTGAGGAACCAAAAGTTTGGGTGCCCCTGGGCACCTGGGGCACTGAACTTCACCAGAGTTAGCCATTTTTTTGTATTTTCTACTCTACTTTTGACTTTGACTCTTGTCAGATTCTCTATTCCGCCTGTTGGATCTGGTGACTGCCATCTCCGATTGACGTGCTGGTAGTCTCATTAGAAAGCTTGTTCTGATCTGAAGAAGACATGTTGGAGGCTTCACTGGCAGATTCATTCGTTTGGGCCCTCGAAATCATTAGTGCCTTTCTCTTCTAGGGGCGCCCATTTGCTTCAGACTTAGAATATTTTTCCTGATTTTCATCTTCACATTTGAACCATTATTCCATACTTTCAGCTCGATTTGGATTTACTGGAGAACGACAAGTCGGATGCTCTGACGAAGACACCCGTTGCAAATCTGTCCGAATTCTAGAGAGATTGAGCATATTTGCAAATCTTTACAGCTAAGTTAGGCCCCTCAAAAAGCTGGGTGCCCCTGGGCACCAGGGGCACTAAAAGTTCCCAAAGTTAGAAAATTTTCAAACATATTCAAGATTTTCATTCTGCATTCTGTTTGAAACTGGTCTGTTTGATCTCGAATTCCAGACGACTGGATGATCCGATGACTGCACTGCCGGACTCGCTGCGAAGCTGGGGGGAAACTGAACAACTTTTCCTGGGAGCTCAAACCCCAATTCCATCATCTGGTGCCCTAAAAAGATGGGCACCTATCTCCTCTTGGGGCACCCATGTCAAGCAGACTTGGTCAAAATCTTGCAGATTTTAACTTCTTCCTCGTTCCTCGTACTTGCTCACCAACTCACCTTCTATTCAGTGTTTGGGTGTTGAATCTGACACCTGGCAGCCGACTGACCTCCATTGATGACCTCGGAGCTCCTGATATGCTTCTGAAAAGCAGAAAAGACCCACTAGTGCAAAACTGATTATTTTGAGATTCTAACTGCACCAGCCTGATATGGAAGTATTTTGAGCTAATCAAAATCAGTTTGCACCCTGACGGACCAACTTTTTATTTTTAGAAACTTTCTATTTTTAGAAAGTTTTGCCAGTATCCATTTGCAAAGAAACCCAAAAAAAGTTACTATTTTTAGAAAAAAAATTAAAATAGCATTTTTCCTAAAAAATTAGGGATGAAAAACTGAGATCTGGGTTTTATAGATTAAGCTGCTCTAAGTAGACCCAGATCGTCATATTTTGAAATTTTTGCATTTTAACCCCTCATGCAAGACATGCAAACCCAAATTTTGACCTTTTTGACTGATTTAACAAGACTTCTACTCATTTCTTCAAAATGTCTAAGTGTAACAAAAATTTTAATTTTGGGGTACAACACTAGGCTAGAGCAAACTCCCACAAGAAAGAAAGCCAAGAATTTTCTGCCATACAAAGGGATGAGGCTGGCAATCGCACAGTGCAGATAGTAGTGCCTACAGTTGATAAATTCCAAGATGAGATTGACCCGAACGAATATGCCATTACAACTATTGACATGGGTCCGACGACAAAAGGGCAAGAAGTTGAGGACTTGGATAATTCTGTTGCCACCATCAAGTCTAGGCTGGAGAGGGAAGTGGCAAAGAAAAGAGAGTATAAAAAAGAGATTGAGTGTCTAAAAGAGTATATCCAGCATCTAACCAGGCCACTCAATCAAGGTGACCTGTTAGCACCTCCACTTCCAAACTCTTCACAAGAATAGGTTGGAAATTTTGAAGAGGAGTTGACTACAGCAAGAGAAGCTAAAGACTGGATGGCTGGAAAGAAAGATGATGCGATGGAATTCGCGGAGAAGCTGGCATATGTGTATGAACAAACTTCCTTCTTGCTGTCACGAGTTACAGACTTAGCGAAAGCATGGGATGGCCTCCAAGATATTCAGAGTAAAATTATCCCATGTCTTCGAGAGTTAAAGGGCATCCCGAAGCCGAGGTTGATTGATGACAGGATTATCGAAGCTAGAGCTGCATATGATTTCAGCGGCTGGTACTACGCGCTGATTTCACGAGAAGTCCTAGAAATGGTAAAGCAAGATGGCACCAAAGTTGAAGAGCAAGCAAAGGAGATTCGGAGTAAAATTTATCAAATGGCTACAGATATGCTTGACCGAGATATTGTTCGAAAGAAACACTTGCAGCCACAAAATTTAAAAGAACAAGTTCAAAGAATTTTCTCCACCACCTTTGGGCCAATCATGAAGGAAAATTTTACCAAGGCATTCAGCTTCATGACCGTCAGAGATGCTTTCTTGCTGCATGAACCAAAATGGACAGTCACCTTTGCAGAATGTGCTGAAAGTTTGGACTTGCTCGAATACAACATGAATGCGTTGTCGGACATTGCCATGGACGAAATCAGCCTGATCATGTCCAAGTTCGCCGAACGTAATGCTTTGCAAGTGGATAAGGATGCAACTCCCGATGCCTAAAGTTCTCTCCAATTAACTGATTGATGTTTTGGAAACCCTAATTAGGGTTTAGTTATGTTGAATCTGGGTCGTTCATCTCATTGCAATCTTGTCCATTCATTGTAATATGGGAATTCTATATAAACCCCCCCCCCCCCTCTCTCTCATTTTCATTAGAAGAAGAATACATATTGTTGTACCCAAAACCAAAATTTTTGCTTCACTAAGGCATTTTGCTTAATTGAGGCTTAATCTTGTTAAAGTGTTGTCAAATGGTCGTTTTTGGGGTTTTCAGATATGGAGTTGGTGTCAGTGTCATGTCAGTCTGTTGCTGAAAAGATTTAAGAAAAGTGAAAATCTGAACGGGAATCATTAAAATTTTCTATCTCTGGAGAAGGAAGCACTTTCTTAAATGGGCGCCCTATCTTTTAGGGGTCCAGATCCTGTTTTTAGGGTTTGTCACCTCCAGCAGACATTCGTCCGGCATCACGTCAGCTTCGCAGTAAGCTATCAAGCCTGTCAAACGGACCTGTTTCGAGCAAGTTGTGAAAGATACAGCGCAAAACGAGGCGAAGGTGAGAATTGGCTAACACTGGTAAAAAGCGCAGCTTTTGGGAATGGCGCCTATCTTTTTGAGGTGCCAAATGAAGGTTTTTGGCTAAATGCCACCCAAGATGTTTATTTCACTTCTTGTTCGAGCTTCGCGACGCATCCGTCAGCGGGTGAATCTGAGTTGCTGAAGTGCCTGAACTTGAGGTCAAACGTAGGGTCAAATCTTAGTCAGAACGTCAGAAGAAAAAGCAAAAGAGCACATTTTGGGAAAGGCGCCCAAGCTTTTCAAGCCTTTAATGCTTTCTTTCTGATGATACCAGATATTCAATGTGTCTGTATTATGCTCAGCTTTCCGTTGCCTGTCTCCGTCAGTTCGTGAGATGCCTCGGCAGCTTGCAGTCAAGGTTTTTGTGATATTCTAGCCAGTTCCTGAAATGGCCAAGTCTGGGATGAAAAGAGCAGCTTTTCAAAAAGGCGCCCTAGTTTTTCACCCCTCAGATGTTGTTTTCTTGGGAAATGTGCCTTTGCAGCTATTGTGCAGAATGATGTCAGCTACACAGTGAACCTGAGTTCCAGTCCTGAAAGTTAAGAAAATGAAAGTTATGGAGGATTTATTTTTCCCTTCGTACGAAATGCAGAAGTCAAAATTTGACTAAGTCTGGTAAAAAGCGCAGCTTTTGGAAAAGGCGCTTGGATTTTTGAGCCTTCAGATGACAGTTTTATGACGTATAGTCTCAAGATATCTTTTGATCAGTTTTTACTCAGCCATGCACACTGTCAGCCAGCCAATCGGAGAAGTCAGTCAACCAGTGTCAGAGGATGAACAGAGGTCCCGACAGAGTTTTAGCTTAAATTTTCATCAAATTTGGCTTAGTGGAATTCGCGAGTTCAAAGTTGAATTTTCGAAAGTGAGTTGAATGGGCTTAACTGGAGTTCTGACTGCTAGTTAGTGAACGATTCTGGGTTGTTATCTTCAGTTCATATATTGGCATGTGGAGTGATCTTTCAGTTTGCATGTCGAGTTAACTAGTTTGCATGTTCAGTTAACTACCTTGCATGTCGAGTTAACTTGATTGCATGTTCACTTAACTGAAGATTATCACTGAATGTCAACTGAAGTTTACATGCATGGCGATTTTGGTTGCAATTGTGAAGATTTTAGTGAAGATGGCGCTTCATCAAATGTCAACTGAAGTTCAAAAGGGACGAATTGAATGGTGAAGCATATTTTAGTGAAGTATGGCGAATTTGCATGTTAACTGAAGTCATGAAAAGGTCGCCATATTTAAGGTTAAAGAGTGAAGCATAGTTTTGTGAAGCTACGCACTTTTTAAGGATGGTGTTGTGACCTAACTCACACCTTGCCCCATTGCAAATGGGGACCCTTGTCGTTTGCTTTTTAGGGTTTTGCTTTCGCCTGCTTTCGTTTTGTCTGCTCTCTGTTTGGGGGTTTTAAGTCTGCATTTTGAACGGTCACCCGAGTCGAGTCAATGAATTTTAGTCTGGATCAATGTATAAACGTCACCATTGTGCTTAGAAGGCCTGGGAGATGAGGATCGACTGTCGTTTCGGTCAATTCGACACTTCCAAATTTTTAGGGTTTCTCACCCCAGGCCCCCTTTTTTTAGGACCTACTTTTTTGGCACTTTTGGGCAATTCTGGGATCCCTATTTTTTAGGGTCTATTTTTGGAAAGTTGCTATTTTTGGAAAATTTCTATTTTTAGAAAGTTTCTATTTTTAGAAGGGCCACGAGTTTCGAAAACGCACTCAGAAGTTCGAAACGAGCAACGAAACTCTCAGAAAATCGATTCAAAGTTTTTTTGAAATTTTGGTCAAAAATCTGGAAAATCACAAAAAAGGTTCAAAAATCTGAAAATCTGTTAAAAATGGTGAGAAATTCTGGAAAATCACAGAGAAATCTGGTAAAGAACATCGAAAATGGTTGAAGATTTGATGAAATTCGTCAAGAAATCTGGAAATTTGTAAGAAATCTGAACAGTTCATGGAAAATCTGAGCACAATCATGGAGAAAACTAATAAATTCGCCTAAGTACAGAGGAAGTGAATGGTAAACGCCTTCAGCCAAGCAATCAATGGCACAAAAATCTGAGCAATGGCATAAAAATCTGGGCAATGGCAACAGATCTGGTAAGTCCGCCCTTGGAAATGTCTAAATTCTGAAGCAATGGACAGTCACATGATGAAGTCCGCCCATGGAGAATGAAGGAAATGTCTAAGAAAATGAGGCCATGGCCAGGTTACAGCTGAAGTCCGCCTTGGAAGAAAGAGAAAATGGCAATGAAAACAGGGAAGTCCGCCTTAGTCAATGAGGCAGTGGTCAGACCAACAGCCAAGTCCGCCTATGTCAATGGCAAGGAAGATGATGAAGTCCGCCCTCCAAAGCATCCAATGGCCAGACATGCAAGCAAGTCCGCCCTAGTCTTGGCCAACCAAAGCATGAAGTCCGCCCTCCAACCAAGAAGTAAAGTGGTCAACCACAAGACAAAGTCCGCCCCAGCCAAGAAGGTAAATGGCAGTGAAGAGTGTGAAGTCCGCCCAAGGTAAGAGAAAGAAATTTGGCTAAGGCATGGACAAAGACAAGTTAAAGTGGCAACAAAATGTGGCAAGTCCGCCCTAGGCATAAGGTAAGTGGCAAAGAAGATGGTCAAGTCCGCCTTGAGAAAGAAGTCCAATGGCAAGCAAAGTTAGGAAGTCCGCCCTCCAAAGTTAGCAATGGCAAAAGAAAGGCTGAAGTCCGCCCTGGGTTAAGTGTTAGATGGCAAGCAAGAGAGCCAAGTCCGCCCACCAAAAGGAGTCAAGTGGCTCAAGAAACAAGGAAGTCCGCCTTAAATATTAGACACTGGCCAGAAATATCATGAAGTCCGCCCTAACCAAGAAGTAAAGTGGCAACAAAATAAGGAAAGTCCGCCCAAGGTAAAAGAGGAAAATGGCTAAGGCATAGCCAAAGAAAAGTGACCAATGGCAAAGAAAATGGCAAAGTCCGCCATGTATTAGAAAGTGAAAAAATTAAAATTTTGTCTAAGTGTGAACCTTTGAAAAATGAAAATATTCATGACACTTAGAAGATTCGCCCAAGAGAATAAAAAAAATCTTCGCCATGGCTAGAAAAATTAAGCAAATGGACAAAATAAAATTGGATTTGTCAAGGAAAATTGTGGAAAACTCGAGAATTTGGATAAATAAAATTGGACATGGCGAAAGAATTTTGGACGAGAGACAAGTCATGGCTAGAAAATTATTGGACATGGCTAGAAAATTATTGGACATGGCTAGGAAAATGTCAGACGAGAAATATTTTTTCGGCCAAATAAAATTGGACATGGCCAAATATTTTTGAGAAACGATCAAAAAATCATGGACAAATCAATTGGATGATCAAGATTATGGCGAGAAAATTTGGAAAAATTGAAAATTTGCCTAAGGCATTGACAATGAAATTTTCGAAAATCGAACGGGTTGGAATGGACACATAAAATAATTATTTTAATTATTTTAATCTTTTATTTTCCAACACCAAAAAAGAGATAAGTCTTGAAAATTTCGAAATTGGAAAGAGAGAAAAGGAGTTTTGTTAAACTGTGAATGAAATTAGAAACTTTCCCCGACGAGGTGATTAAGGATCAAACTTGCCATCTTGAAACAAAGTGAAAGAATGAGTTCGAACTTGATTCAAAGGAAACTTTGCAACTATGCTAAAATGATCGACCCTCTCACTTCTATAAGTGATTTCGTTTTTCATTTGTGCAATCACTCAATTTTGAGAGGAAGAGTGGTGAGAGGAAAATTGTTTAAGGCAAAGGTTGAGAAATTTGCAGCAAAGTGAAAGAAATATTCTGTTATCAGCTTGCATTGCAATCGTGATCACGTCTCCAAGAAGTCACAAGGCAGATTCGTTTGTCCATTTCATGTTAACATGAAGCTTCACCATTTATTTATTTTTCCAGCTTGTTATTTTTTGCGAAATCTAATTTGATTACTAGCTGGAATGTGCTTTCAAACTGATTTTAATGTCGAATTCTGATTTTCCTTTCTTCCTTCTCTTGCAGATCTATTTTTCGAAGCAGCCAAGATGAAGTTTGCAAGCAAAGGTGTCCAAACTCAATCGAAGATCAAGTCCAAGTGGGAGCACGTTCTAGACACAGATCTTGGCCACGTTGATCTTGAAGACTTCCGAAAGAGAATGTACGGGACTGACGGACGTTTGCCAACACCAATCGCCATGAGGATGATGCGAAACGGAATCGTCCATGCAGCTGGTTTTCCACCAGCAAAAGAATGTCCTGAGTTGATGGCAGAATGCGCACTACATTACAACGCCCAAGACAGACAGATAGAAGCTCCTGACGGAAGAGTCCTTGCTTACTTGTCCGAGCCAGCAATCCAGGAGACTTTTGGCATTCCAGTGTACAACCGAACATCCTATCGCACCAAGCAAGATGCACTCAAACTTTATCAAAGTCAGAAGGATCTATGTGCATCCAACATAAACAAGAATTGGTTATTAAAACCAAAGCCTACTGCAAGCAAAATGCCGAAAAAGTTGATCAGAACCCACTTCAAAGAAGAATATGGCGATATTGTTCTGCTACTTAACAGAATGGTAGGCAGTGCCCACGGTGCTCCTTTCGAAGAATGGATGTACTATTTTATTGACGAAATAATCACTGGAGTCAAAATGTTCAATTGGTCCAGGATGATTAGCGACAGCTTGCACGAACAGTTGGTCAACTTTGAGCAGACCAAGATTTTCCACATGAGCTCCTACATTGTATATTCACTTGCGAGATATTATAAATATCCTGGCTTGACATGCAAAGGCGTGGTTGGCAACGGCGAGGGGAAATTCAAAGTCTACGACTGCTATCCACAGCTGCAGCTGAAAGAGAAGTCCCATTTCCGGAGAGCTCACGATGCATTTTTGATGTATATCACCAGGCTTCTTCAGGGCGGAACGCACCAAAGACTATCACATGAAGCCAAGAGCTTGATCAGTCGCTATGGATTCTGGTTCATTCAGTATCCTAAGTTCACCTACATCAGAATCCAAGGATTTTCCGGAAATCCTTATAGGCTGCCTGTCTATCCGACTAACAGGATGGTATTGTTGGAAGTGCTAAGACAGTTAGAAACGTATCAGAACATCCAAAGGCCTAAGCAGAAAGCTGCCGTCACCTTTCCGTTTTTCATCGGCAACATGGAGGAGTCATGCCCGACAGCACAAGCAGCAGAGGTTGCTCGACTGGAGATTCAGCAGTATCCATTCATATCATACAAAGCCAGGAGCAACTTCGATCCGCTTCATCACATCAAGATTGTGGACGGAGAAAGATACAAACATCGGGTTGACCTAGAAGACTTTTGGGCCAACGCAGCCGATGAATACGATGTAAGGAGAAGATTATGGTCAAGGTTGCCATTAAGCATGATAAGGGCGACAGAGCTCTTCAAAATACCTGACCAGCTGCAAGATGATGGGATATATGTGCAGCCAGGCTTCAAGGAAAATGAGCCTCTGCCACCTATGAAATGGTTCGAACCTGAGATGGGTGATCTAGCCACCTTGATGCGCCCTGTTTTCAAATACTCCCAGTGGTGGATAGATCGTCAAGTAGAAGTGTTAAAACAGAGAAATGTGCAATTTACCTACGAGTTGATGGGAGACACTGAGTCATGTTCTTCAAATGCCGGTGCATCTCATGCAGATGGACAGGCAGATGCTGCCAACTCCAAGAAGAGGAAAGAAGCCGATAGGTCTGCAATACAAGACAAGGGTAAAGAGATAGATGAAGGGCCTTCGCGGAAGAAACATAAGTCTAAACCCCTCCAGTCGGCTACTTCTAGGAACATAGAAGAAATGCTTGCCTTGGATAGAGAATCCTTGGAAAATGCCATGATCCCTTCTCCAGTGGAAAATGTAGAACCAATCCAGGTAGAAGATGATGATCAACCCTCTCCGGCAAGCACAGAGATCTTGGAATCGGGTAACGACACAGACATCAAGGATGGAGAATTCGAGGAAGGAATGATTTCCGCCCTCAAAGGCATTCAAGAGGACCCATCCGTCCAGGAGATCCATGATATGCAGTTAGTCCAAGAAATTCAAAGTATGCCGGAAATTCAGGAAGAGCATGAAATACAGGACATGCAGGACGTCCAAAATCAAGAGGACATGATTGAACAGCCAACAGTACCAGAATGGCTGAGGGAAAGATTGAAAAGAAAAGCGCCAGTGGAGGTCCCAGAGGAGGACAATGACACAGATTTTCTGGCCAGATTAGAGCAAACTGCCCCAAGGAAGAAGGCCAAGAAGTTCTCAACCATTCAGAGGGATGAAGCTGGAAATCGCACGGTGCAAATTGCAGTGCCTACGGCCGACAAGTTTCAAGACGAGATTGCTCCTGAGGAATATGCTATCACGACTGTCGACATGGGTCCGGCAACAAAAGAACAGGAAGTCGAAGACTTGGATAATTCCGTGGCCACCATCAAAGCCAGATTAGAAAAAGAAGTTGCCAAGAAAAAGGAGTACAAGAAAGAAATTCAACGTCTAAAAGACTACATCCAGCACTTGACAAAGCCGCTAAACGAAGGTGAACAGGTGGCGCCTTTACCTCCAACTGCTTCACAGGAACCAGATGCTAACTTTGAAGAGAAATTGACAACAGCGAGGGAGGCTAAAGACTGGATGGTTGGAAGGAAAGAAGAAGCGTTGATGTTTGTAGAAAAGTTGGCACAAGTAAATGAACAGGCCTCCTTCATGCTTTCGCGAGTTGCTGATCTTGCAGAGTCATGGAGCAGTCTCGAGGATATTCAGAGCAGGATCATCCCATGCATCCGGGAACTGAAGGGCATTTCAAAGCAAAGATTGATCGAAGACAAAGTTATCGAAGCCGGAGCAGCTTATGACTTCAACGGATGGTACTATGCCTTAATCTCAAGGAAAGGAGTCCTCGAAAAGGTGAAGCAGGATGGTGGTAGAATTGAAGAACAAGTAAAAGAAATTCAAAGTAAAATCTATGAGATGGCTGCAGATATGCTAGACAAGGAGACTGTCCGAAGGAAACACTTGCGGCCAAGGAGTTTGAAAGAGCAAGTACAGAAAGTTTTCTCCACCACCGGGCCAATTATGAAGGAAGGCTTCACCAAAGTGTTCGAATTCATGGCCATCAGAAGTTCCTTCTAGCTACAAGAGCCGACATGGGCGAATGTGTTTGCAGAATGTGCCGAGAACTTGGATTTGCTGGAGTACAACATTAGCGTGCTGCCCGACATTGCTATGGAGGAGGTCGACCTGATAGTGTCCAGGTTCGCCGAACGGGAGGCTGCACAAGTGGATAAGGATGACACTCCAGTTGTCTAGTGTTCTCTTCAGTTAACTAATTGTGGTTTTGGAAACCCTAATTAGGGTTTAGTTCTGATTAATCTTGGCCATTGATCTTGAATCAATCTCGGCCGTTCTTTGTAATCTTGAAAACTATATAAACCCCCCCCCTCACTCTCTCATTTCATAAATTAGAAATTAGAGAATCAGATAAGGCTTAGAAGTTAGAGGAGATTAAGAGTTAGAGTAGATTTGAGATAGATAGTTAGAAATAAAGAGAGAGTTTGTATGAGATTGTTGTGAAAACACTACTTTAATAATGAGGTTCAAACGCATGAGGTGCCTTGAATACTTGATTGTTGAATAGTTGCATGGTCGCATATTTTCTTTCACTCTTAGTAGATTCGAATTAAAATGTATGTTAGAAGAATGATTGATTGATAACGGATATTAGTGGAACCGAGCTCATACTTTCTTTGGGTGGATGATTTCACTCAATGTGCAAAGTTAGACTGAGCTTTACTGTGGATGCTTAACTTCTGTTTTAATAATTGTTGTTCGATCTGATGGCAATTATTTATCACGTGAAAATCACAAGCACATTCCTAGAAGATTGCACTTGCTCTGCATAGTTGTCGTTGAACGTAGCGAAACAGAGTATGGTTTATTTGGTTTCACTTAGTCTTCGTCTTCTCTTGATTTCTTAGGAGTAGCATAGAGTCTCTAAACCCTAAATCTTTTTTTACTTTTTTTATAAAATCAAAAAACCCAAAATGGTACTGCATTTATGTCTCCACTTCTCCGAATGACTTGCAAAATCTTACTTGTGCCCACAGCAAATCACATCCATACCACAGAGCCTATCTGCGTTCATCTTAAACATTGGAATTACCCTATGAACTCACTTGCAATCTTAGCATAGGAAGTAGTTTTTCAAGAGAGAATAGAGCGTCTGTGACACTTTGTTCTAAGGTGTTTGTTGTGTCATAAAACGCACATCAACAAATGGCAACTGTAGTTCCAAAAGGGTTGCTATATTTAGATTTTATATTGAAGCATAAATGTGAAGTTGGCGCATTCTTGAAGGCCAACTGAAGTCCCAAAAGGGTCGCTATTTTTAGAATATTTATTGCATGAAGATGGCGAACTTCTCATTTCAATTATGAATGTTAACTGAAGTTATCAAAAGGCACGCCTTAGGTTAAATGTGTGAATTTAAAGCAAGGTTGAAGATGGCGAACTTGATAACATTGTTAACTGAAGCTAAAATCGCATGGTTGAGTGGTTAACTTCAGTGTTGAAAGGGCAAACCCTAATGCATGACCAAATATTTAGCTTGTTCCAGTTCCAGTTAACTAAAATGGGGTCCAATTAGAAGCCAAGCGCCATTTTCAACCATTCTTTGCTTAGTGCGAATTTTCTATGATGAAAATCTATATATTTCAAGCATGGCGTCCATTATTTCATCATCTTTTGCTCTGAAGCTCTTATTCTTTTTGAGCGACCAGCAAGCTTAAGGTGATTCAGGTGTCCGTTTTCAGCGTTCTTCGAAGCAACGAGTTCAGATTGTTCAAAGGAAGTCAATTCTAGACTTTATTTTCACTTTGCATGCAGGTTTTGTCAAAGATTCGAAGAAGAAATTTGCAGATTTTTCAGAAGCAGACAAGCAAAACTTTCTATCTTCTGTCTTATTTCTTCTATTTCTCACCTTAGGTACTTTCTTCGCATGTCAAAGAAATTCAAATACACATTCAGAATCTGATCATCAGGGTTCGCATATTTCAGCATTTGCAGCAAGACCCACGTCTTAGATTTTTTCGAGAAAATCGCCCCTTGCCTTCATTCTGAAGCTCTGTGCCTTTTTCCGAGAATCTCTTTGCATGTGGGCTTAAATCACATTTTTTCAAGAATCTAGCTATCTGGGTTTGTTCAGAATTCAGTTGTGCACAAAACCCATGTTCCAGAAAAACTTCGAAAATTTCTTCTGTCAGAGGCTATTTTTAGCTTTGTCCAGAGGTTTTCAGAAAGTTCTCCAAATATATTCGACTTTACAGTCAAAAGTCATCATTTTCAAAATGCAGTTCAACCTTATTGATTACAAGGTGAAATCAGCCCTTACACATAATTTCATCAAAACGTCAGATACAGACCTGAATCATGTTTATCCAGTGGTCAATTTGAGCAGTTTGGAGAATGTTAGCAGCAATTCGATGAAGAATCTTGAGCGTTCTGGGTTGCTGGCAGCGGCATCCATTCCTGTTTCTATCTTCGATCTTGAGTTTGTACTTGCTTGCATCAAGCATTATGACTCGTCTTCACGACAGATCAGATCAGTAGATGGAAGGGTTGTTTGCAGTCTCAATCCGAAGGACATAGAGAAATGTTTTGCTATTCCTCCTCGTTCAGATAACTTCACTGTGGTTCTTGAGGCTTGTGAGAAGATATGGAATGCTGATCAACAACGTTCACAGAGAAAAGTTGCTCAGAAATGGTTAACAGTGCAGAAGACTAATTTGCCTAAGAAGGTTGGTCGTGGAGAATTCAAAGAGGAAGTTGCTGTTTTGATAACTTTACTTAACCGAGTTACTGGTCAATCAGATGCTAGCACTTTCCGTTCATGGATGTTTTACTTGATTACCAGAATTCTTGATGGTACAGAGCGTTTTGATTGGGCTATGTTGATTAGTGATTGTTTACATCAGCAAATTACTAACTTTCTCAAGTATCACGAGTTTCATATGATATCCTATTTGGTCTACTTGGTTGCATTTCAAGGTAGCTACAGGTTTCTTAAAACCAATGGCACTTTCAGTGTTCAGCGTGTTCATGAGTATTATCCTCAGTTGGAGTTTTCTCAATCCGAGCAGGACTTCCAAGCAGTGAATGATCATTTTTCCATGAGAACCGTGAGAGATCTTGATGATGAGATGCACATTCGTATTTCCGCCGAGGCCAAATCAGCGATGGAAACTTGGGCGGATTGGTTTATCCAGTTTCCTACTTTCACATACCTTCGTGTTTATGGATATGTTGGAGAGCCCCTGATGTTACCAAGATACCCTTCAGATAAGCTCATTTTTATGGAGTTCCTCAGACAGATGCAGCACGTTCATTTCTTTCTTCGTAGTCGTCATAAGACTGCAGCTAATTTTCCATTCACATTGGGAATTTTCACATGTGATGCTGCAACAGATGCCAGGCATATGTCTACTGAGATTGAAAGGTTCAAACTCAAGCCTTATACTGAGAGGCGTTCCTATGATCCTCTTGGACATTATGCAAATCGGTTAGAGCAAGGGATTGCACATGCGCCAGCACTTGAAGATTTCTGGGCAAATTGTGAAGATGAATTCGAGGTCCGTCGTCGTCACTACTGTAGACTCACTATTGGTCAGCTCTCTGATTACCTATCAGAAGATGTTGATGGTCTATCCGATGATGATGGAGAAGTTCTTCTCAATTCTTATGTTAAGGATCAAGTTGCTCGGCAGCCACTTCGCTCACCTGATTGGTATGCCAAGGAGAATACTTCTATCGAAGAGGTTTCCAGATCAGTTATCAAGACTAGCAAGTTATTCTTGGAGAGCAAACGGACACGGAAGTCAGTTCCTGTAGCAGAGCCGCCAAAGGGTTTCTCTTCGTTGCCTTCTACTTCTAGAGCAAGACCTAGAGTCAAGGCCATTATTATACCTCCTGAAGGGGTTAGACTTAGTGGAAACACGGGGAAAAGGGCTACTGGTAAAAGGAAGCAGAAACAAATTGAACATGTTCCTGAGGTTCCAGTAGAGACAGTCATTCAGGCTGAGCCTCACGTTTCACCTCCTAGTTCGCCTCACGTGCAGCCCATTGACATAGATTCTGAGCCTGAGACACCAATTCAGGCTGGATCGGAGACACCTGAACCACCACAGGTTGATACATCAGGGACAGTCTCTCCGCGAATTGAGAATATTGTTCAGTCTTGTTGGCTCGAGAAGTCTTTAGGGAGACAGAGGCGTGAACCATCATACAACCTTGATTTATCTGAGTTCGGTGAACCTTATCAGAGAAGGTCAAACAAGAAGATAAAGAAACAGGTGCACATTGAGAAGACTCCTGAATCCGAGATTGTTATTGAAGTTGCAGTTCCTCCAGAGGGTAAAAGCTTAGATGAAGTCGAAGTTGGTGACTTTACATTCACTAAGGCTAATCTTGGCAGGACTACACGAGAGACAGATGTATCTCTTCTTAAGATTGTTACCAATAATCTTGAAGAGCGTATCACCAAAGATGGAGAAGATAAGGCATTACTTAAAGCTGAAATTGGTCAACTTCGTCGATACATTTCTGATCTTGTTCATGGGAATTCGAGTAGAGCACCTGTTCTTCCTCAGCATACACCTGCAGAACAACAAAAATTGGATCAGTTGGTTAGTCATGGCAGACTTTTAGACAACTGGATTGATAATTTAGTTGCTGCTGGTAAAACTCTTCTTGCAGATCTGTATAAGTTGAGAAGTGATGCGCATAAACTCCGTCAGGGTATTCAGTCGCTTGAGATTGCAGTTGCAGAGAATTTGGCAAAGGATCGTGTTCTGGTATCTCAGTTATCAGTTGCATATGATGCCTTGGAGATTGTTGAGGACCAAGACAAAGTTTTTATTTGGAGAGAGCAGCACCTTCTCACAACAGAAATATGTGAGAAGATCTCTTCCAAATTGTTTTCACTCAAGGATGATGTGATTGGAGTACTTGCACTGGTCAGTGGCTTCGTTGTTCAGATTCCGTGTCATTATCTTCTGGAAGATGGCACGTATGTTGAGTTGGATAAAGTTCAAGCAGAGTTCGAGAAGCTGATTCGTGACAGCCTTGAAGGTGAACCTATGGCGCCTAGGTTAGAGAATATTTCAGTAATTGCAGCCAGTTTCAGAAAGGCGACTGAGGAGTGTAAAGATGGCATGCACACAATCACAGAAAGTGGCAGAGAACTAAAGAAACAGACTGTTGTTTTGAACAGCGTCAAAGTGCCAGATGACAGAGAGATCGATGAGTTCTTGGTCGAAGTGTTAGACCGAGTTGATATGGAGTGATCTGCCAGTTCGAACGTGCAGTTAATTTCAAGGGTTGAGTCCTGAGCAGCAGTTAACTTGACTTCCAGTCTTCAGTTCACTTGCTGACTTAACACATGCTTATCTCATCCTTGGAATTATCAACACAGGAGTTAGGGTTAGGGTTTCCAGTTAACTGAAGGTAGTGTCTAGTTAACTTTGCTTTAAATAAGGGCGTGCATGCTTGCACATGGTCCATTTAGGTTATTTGTACCGGTTAACTGATGGTAGCTTTCCAGTTAACTGTATAGTTTACTTCATTAGGGTTTGGCGCATAACTTGCATGCATTGCAAGAACTGTAGTGAACTCAAGGTGATTTTAGGGTTACCTACACCTTGATGTATATAAATAAGAGCTTTTGCTCATTTGTAATTAACTTTTTTGAGAGAGAAATATATGCTGCGCCTACCTTGCCCTCAATATTGCTCTTTTGGTATTTGTTCATGCGTCTTTGCTATTACAGTTAATTGTTATGCCACATAGGGTTTCATGCAATTGTGATAGTGGATTCTTTCCATAGTTTAGATAAATCTGTCTTGTGAATCTTTTGTCATTATTGATCAAGCGTTATGCCACATAGGGTTTCGTGAGATTGTGATGATAAATCTGTTTTGAGAAGTCTTTACTGTTATGATCAAGTGTTATGCCACATAGGGTTCCATAAGATTGTCATGGTAAATACTTCCCTTAGTTTAGATAAATCTGTTTTGTGAATCTTTTATCATTTTAATCGAGTGTTATGCCACATAGGGTTTCATAAGATTGTGATGATAAATCTGTTTTGCGAGTCTTTACTATTATAATCAAGTGTTATGCCACATAGGGTTTCATAAGATTATCATGGTAAATTCTTAAATCTGTTTTGTGCCAATAGACTTGTTCAGATTGAGATAATAGTTGCGCCACCTTGCCTTCAAGTAGAGAATCTAAACACGTTTATCGTCTGATAGTCATAACCTTGCTCCGTTTTCTCATGCTCTGTTTTCTTGAGGGAATTGGATAGAATTTAAGTTATTAAGTTTAGTTGTAGTTAGTGAATCTGCGAAACCAGAGAAAACTCAGCTGCAACGTATTAGTTTTCAAGAAAGCCTTGTACCTCTACAGCTGAAACAAAAAGACAGGAATTAGTTTAGTTTATTTCCCTTTGCTGGTATTTTTGTAAAGCACAACGAGGGAGCTTCCCCTCCTAATTTGAAGAGCACTCATTGCGTAGTGTACATAGGCTGTTCGTAGCAACTCTTACTCCAGAGGTGTTAGTTGTTACGCCAACACATATCAAGAGGTTAATAGAGGATTAGAGATTAGAGAATTCATTAGAGATTAGAAGAGATTGTAGAGAATAAGAGAGAGAGTTTATGAGATTGTTGCAAAAAACTATTTTGAGAATAAAGTTCATAATGCATGAAGTGCTTTGAATCCTTTCATTGTCAAATGGTTGCATTGTTACATATTTCTCTTTCTCGTCTAGTAGATTTGAATTAGAATTTAAATATATGTTAAGAATGATCGATTGATAACAAGGGTTAGTGAAACTTAGCTCATACTTTCTTTGAGTGGATGTTTTTCATTCAATGCGTAAAGTTAGACTGAGCTTTATCATGGATGCTTCAACGTTTACTCCGAATAATGTTGTTCTATTGATGGTATTGTTCGCGGTGAAGAAATTTTAAGCACAAATCCCAAAAGATTGCACTTGCTTTGTGTAGTTGTTGTTTAGCGTGGCGAAACAAAGTATTGTCTATTTGGTTTCACTCAATCCTTGCCATCTCTTGATTTCGTAGGAATAGCATAGGACTCCTAAACCCACACTCTTTTTTCACTTTTTTTATCTAAAGTCAGAAAAATCCAAAATGATACTATATTTATGTCTTTCTATCCACACTCATCTTAAACATTGGAATTACCGTATGATCTTACTTGCAGTCTTAGCATATGAGGTAGTTTTTCAAGAGGGGTTATAGCGTCTTTGACACTTTATTCTAGAATGTTTGTTGTGTCATAAAACACACATCAACACCACCTTGCCTTCACGTTGTGAGTCTGTACCCGGTTTATCGTATATTTGTCGTTTCCAATAAACTTCTTCCCAGCCAAGCAAATAGTTGTGCCCACCTTGCCTTCACGTTGTCAAACTGTACCTGAACTTTATCGTATTAGAATATTCCTGCTACTTTTCCTCATGCTTTGTTTTCTTGAGGAAACTGGATAGTTTTTGAAATATTCCGAGCCAAATTTTTTCGTTTTTCAAATTCAAATTACAAAGCAGTGCACTCGTTAAGGTTAGAGAAGAAAACCAAAACGTGCAAGTAAGCAACTCTAACCAGAATGGCGCCGATGATGGCGAGCATTGGTCAGAGGATCTTCTACTCTAAAAACAGAAAGGAACTCAACGTCAAGTATGTGCTACCCAATCCAATGCGGAGTGAGGGGCGACCATATGACGGAGTGATTATAGAATTCAATACTTGAAATAAATGCTGAAACTGGAAATACTCGACACCCAGAATGTGCTTGCTAACCCAGGATGGGAAAGTAGCTACCATAGGGCGGAGCTGTAACTATTACAATAACTTTAAATGAAATCATACATTACAATCAGATTTGAACAAGAATGAGAATGACTGCCAGTACTACTGTCAGTTTTACAAATGATGTTCAATCGCCTGCTGATATCATAGAAATTTGTCAACTTAACATTACATCAAATGATCTCTTTTAGTATGGATAGAAGAGCCAAACACAATAGATCTTTCAATGTTCAAATACAAACGCTGTTTTTAGACAAATCTGCACTCTTGAATTAAAAACAGCAGTCTATAGAATTTACTCATTTACTCATATCTCTCTCTTAACTTGCCCGAATTACTTGAAACAAAATGCAACATGCTCTAATGGAGATGACGCCTAAGATAGAACACAAAACACAGATCTAGAAGCCTTTAATTATTTTGCATGGATGCCAATGCACATGCTGAATGGTACGGCCTTCAGCAGAAATTCGACCTCTCTTTAAAAATAAAAGGCTTGACAATAAATTCTATAATTCTAGGAATATGTTCCCTCTTCCCCCACACATAGAATAAGACAATACCCACAACCCATATTTTTGTATTTTTTGAATTACGAACAAAAAACCCAATCTGCTGTAGCTAAATCTGCAAATACAGAAAACTCTCTAATATGCAAACTTACTTAACAAGATCAAACTGAAATACAAGCACAAATACAAATGCAAACTTACAAATGATTGAATCACTCATAAGCATACTAAAATCTCCACTAGATGCTATCTCTCAAGCATGAAGTCGAGCCCAGACTAGGAGGCATTCATTCCTCGAAGAATTCCCGCAACCATTTCGGCAGCATAACATTAGCATAGTCCAAAGATGTCCAAATGATGAACCAAGTCTTCCTTATATAATTTCCTGCTGACTTCAAGAAACCCTAATCTCTTCTTCAAGTCAAAACCCTAATCCTCTTTAAGGAATGGCGTCCTTTTCTTTTCAAATTCAATATTGACCATTTTAATTAAATTCGATATTTTAATCATGGCATCCACTTTAGAGCTTGGTTTTGACTTTAGAAAAATAAGAAATAATCCTTTATGAAAGCGCCACCCTCAAAACCACTTTTTTTAAAACAACTTGAAGTCATTAGACTAGGCCAAGGGGGTCAACGTTATAATATAATATTAAAACGTGACTTTAATTAATTATTACAACTTATCTCTCCAAATGCGCCCCGAAGCCATCAATGAGCAAGCCAACTGATCAAACTGACATAGGAAGTCAACCATGCTGGACCCGACTGTTGAACTGCTAAAAATAGAATTTACTAAAAATAGTAAATTCCGGAAAATGCTCTGAATGCCGAGATGAACACACCACTGCGAAGCTCTCTGAAAACCCAGAAAAGATCCGCCATTGAATCCATCATCTCTGAGCAATGACTTCCTCAAAAATAGGAAACCCTAATTTATCTTCCGACTAGCCTTCGGGTTCCCAAGGAAAAGGCCAACGGTCACTAGAAAGATCAGGTTTGAGAAAGGGACATTACAAATCCGCCCTTCCCAAAATTGCTTGTCCTCAAGCAATACCACCACAACTCCAGTAATTTGAAGACTAATCCATACGCAACAAGTATGATCCCTGGTTCCCAAATGCGTCTCAGGAAAAACCCACCATGCCGATGCTGCACCACTCTGATCACATCAATGAAAATATCATGCCAATGCTGCACTGACTCCCCTTGTAACTCCAAAGTGTTACCATCTATGATTCTCAAACCGAAAGATCTTAAAGGAAGGAAATCAAAATCATGCAACATCTCATGTCCACGATCCCCCGAATTAACAGTATCAACCATACTACTATCAATCACCATTCTAAGCAATAGGAGAGATAGACTATTCAAATCAAAATCGAACTCCTCCGCATACCTCCACATGGTAACAAACGGGACCATGACTGCAAGTGTGACCTCTACAAATCTTCTTGCAAAGAGGAAGGCAATCCTTTGCAAGAGCTCAACAAATTCAAACTCAGGACCCCACATGAATTCCCTATGCCTCAACTGAATTATCACGGCACAACTAAGAAGTCTGAAGAATTTTTTCACAATTCCAACCCCAAGAGTCTCAAAATATAGATTCAAAACATGGAGTAACTCATTGTCATGAACCAATAATGAAAATAAACCATCAGAGTTTGCATCACAAACCTCCAAAGTGGCTGAAAAACCCGCTAAAGCCATCTCCATCAGGGAACTACCTCTTCTTTGATCAGGAGTGAGGTACCAACTCTCCTGAATGAAAGTAACTCCATAAGTAAGGTGGCTGGTCTGCCTCCCACCAGCAAACTCGTGTCTCAAAATCTGCCCTTGTCTGAGCTGAAAGTCACTTCCAAGAACTACCGATCGTTGATCTTTCCAACCCATATTCAAAATTTCTCTCCAATCCATTTGTTGATGAACAAACGGAACCATCAAGTAGCTGGAAATGAAGGGAACAACATCAACAAGTCTGGAAATTTGTTCCTTATCCCTCCAAGAATCTTTTCCATAAGTAATAAACTCAAACAACCCGAGTTGAGAATCCCAAGCATGGATACCCAACTGAAAGTGATTTTCAACACACTGAAAAGAAATCTCTACACATTCCCAAGTGCTAGTGAGAACCACATGCCTTCTCACGAAACTGATGCCCCATCGAGTAAATCCTTGAAGCTTAACCATGAAAGCTTCCACCTTAAGGGAGTATGAAACATAAAGTGGCTTCAAATTCAACTCCCAAAACTGATCAATGTGATTCCAAACATCATTCCACCCAAGGGATGGATTTTCAAGAGTGCAACTACCAAAGTCTAGTTCACCTTTGTCCCATTCCTCCTGAGTAGTAGGTCTGAAATCTTCACTCGTGGCTGCTGTGATGAAGTTACCAACAGCTACCAAGACTTGTCTCTTCAACACCTTGATGTCATAGATGTTGAAATTACCTTGCTTCGTCACCTCCCATGTAGAACCTTCATCCTCAAAGCCACTTATGCATCCATTACTACTCAACATACGAGGCACATCCTCATGGAGTGATATCGAAGCATCCAAGCACTGGAAACCAGAATCAGTTTCATTCTCCATTTCATCCTCTACTTCATAGAGAGGATTATCATAACTTTTCTCATCACCTTCTTGAAAAAGAGGATTGTCATAAACTTGAAAGTCATTCCTTTCATCTTGCTGCTCCAAATCTGCACATGCAACCTTTGATTTTCTTGTGAAACCTTCAAGATCAAACTCCTCTCGAAGACTATCAATCTCATCAATTACTTGCTTGATTTCTCCAGCTCTTCGTGCATCCTCTTGCTCCTTGAAAAGTTTGAAATCTGCAAACTGGTCTTCAACCTTTCTTAGAGCCAACTGAGTTTCTTTCAACTCGTCCTCTGTTGATTTAAGCTCCAAGGTGAGCTCTTCAACCATACTCTCCCTTTCTTCGAAAACAATGAAGGCCTTCTTTGCAGATTCAACGGCATGATCTTGATCTTCAATCAAGTGTATGTATGCTGATTTCAATGACTCCAAAGAGCCTCTGATAAGTTGCAAGTTAGGAAGAGCAACTTCATCCTTAACTCCACTTCGTCTCTCTTCAGACTGAGCCTTCCAATAGAGATCATCAACCAAATTGTGTGTGCGATCAAATAGGGATAGCGTTTGTACTTCTCTTCCAAAAGATACCTTGCATTGATCTTCCCACTCATGAACATGCAAAGACGGTGAACTGCTGATAGGCTGCAACTGAAAATCAGAACTTCGTTCCTTGCCTTTGCTGCCCTCTTTGCTACTCCAACATTCTTGTACTTCACCACCAACTAGCAGAGAATGCTCATCATCATAAAAAGCATCATACTCCACAAATTCTTCAACCCATTGCTTGCAACCAGCTTCGTGTATTGATAAATCTGATTTGTGTTTAATAACACTTTCAAACTCTCCATCTTCAAGAGCCATATGGACTTCTAGCTCTTCTTCTTCATCACGGCCTCCTTGATCAAACATTAGACCAGTATCCAACCTGCTCAAGGAATCATGTTTGTCCGCTGTTCGGAAAGTTTCTGTAACCACAAATTCCTCTTTAGTGGCTGCAACCACTCCAAAGAGATCATTATGGAATTTTGTGGAACAATCTTCTTCTTCAAAGACAACTTCTCCTCCAAGGGCCACCTCATAGTCTACTGTGCAACCTGGTTCTTGTTCTTCATCAGGATCAAAGGGAAACTTATCCCACACAGGTTCTTTAACATAACTTGATGCCATCACACCCGGATCCCAAATGCTAGTGAGCTGATTAAGATGATCAACTGGAAAAAACTTATCATGCTCCCCTTGTAGTGATGACTCTTTGAATAAGTCAAGTCCTAATTCACTTAAGCTGAAATCATCAAAAAAGTTTTTCTCCAATGGCTCAGTTTGCTGATCAATCCCATGACCAACAATGTCACCCCCGAAATGAAGTGAAGAATCTTCAATGTTTGGTGTTTGAAAAACTTCATCTTCATTATCTTCTATGGAACCCTCATGAGAGATTATGTTGCTGATTTCCTTATGTGGAACTTCTCGGGAAGTTGAGACAGCAACAAGAGCCAATCTATCCCTCACTAAATCTTCAACAAGAGGAGGTACAAACACATCGAAATCATTACCAACATCACCACTTTGGTAACGGTCATAAGCTGATTCAAAGACACCAATAGTATTTCCTTCAACTTGCTCTTCTTCACTTGCTATCACATGCAAGTCAAAGGGCGTATTATGAGGCTCTTCCACACACTCTTCAACTGTCACGTTTTCTCCTTCGAGCTCACGATCATTTTGATGTGATATGTGCACCTTGTTTGTGCCATCTTCAATGCTAGATGACTGATTTTTCTCTTCATCTTGCATATTTGTCGGCTGCAATCCACAAATAGGCACTTCATCTCCTTCCTTCTTTGATTCTTCGAACAAAGCTTGTTCTGCTTCCCTTTTTATCCTTTTCCTAATGTGGTCCACCATCTTCCACTTTCGGGCTCCACTGATGCCACACACTTCAAATGGGAATCAAATGAAACATTGTACCTATAATCATCTGGCATGGTTTGATATTGCTCACGGAGTTTGACAGCCTCATCTTCACATTGTCTTTTAAACTGTCTGGCATATTCAATGAAGTCCCTTACGACATCACTAACCTTTCCTTCCTCCGATGCCATAGTTGAATCTGACTTCTCACGACCCATAGGCCTTAGAAAATGCAACATCTTTGAAACTTCTGAAAACTAATACTGAACTCAGCTCTGACCTCTGATGTAGAATCTGTTTTCTCTGTCAAGTGAACTCTGATGGGCACAGGATGGCAGGATCTTGGCTCTGATACCACTGAAATATTCCGAGCCAAATTTTTTCGTTTTTCAAATTCAAATTACAAAGCAGTGCACTCGTTAAGGTTAGAGAAGAAAACCAAAACGTGCAAGTAAGCAACTCTAACCAGAATGGCGCCGATGATGGCGAGCATTGGTCAGAGGATCTTCTACTCTAAAAACAGAAAGGAACTCAACGTCAAGTATGTGCTACCCAATCCAATGCGGAGTGAGGGGCGACCATATGACGGAGTGATTATAGAATTCAATACTTGAAATAAATGCTGAAACTGGAAATACTCGACACCCAGAATGTGCTTGCTAACCCAGGATGGGAAAGTAGCTACCATAGGGCGGAGCTGTAACTATTACAATAACTTTAAATGAAATCATACATTACAGTCAGATTTGAACAAGAATGAGGATGACTGCCAGTACTACTGTCAGTTTTACAATTGATGTTCAATCGCCTGCTGATATCATAGAAATTTGTCAACTTAACATTACATCAAATGATCTCTTTTAGTATGGATAGAAGAACCAAACACAATAGATCTTTCAATGTTCAAATACAAACGCTGTTTTTAGACAAATCTGCACTCTTGAATTAAAAACAGCAGTCTATAGAATTTACTCATTTACTCATATCTCTCTCTTAACTTGCCCGAATTACTTGAAACAAAATGCAACATGCTCTAATGGAGATGACGCCTAAGATAGAACACAAAACACAGATCTAGAAGCCTTTAATTATTTTGCACGGATGCCAATGCACATGCTGAATGGTACGGCCTTCAGCAGAATTTCGACCTCTCTTTAAAAATAAAAGGCTTGACAATAAATTCTATAATTCTAGGAATATGTTCCCTCTTCCCCCACACATAGAATAAGACAATACCCACAACCCATATTTTTGTATTTTTTGAATTACGAACAAAAAACCCAATCTGCTGTAGCTAAATCTGCAAATACAGAAAACTCTCTAATATGCAAACTTACTTAACAAGATCAAACTGAAATACAAGCACAAATACAAATGCAAACTTACAAATGATTGAATCACTCATAAGCATACTAAAATCTCCACTAGATGCTATCTCTCAAGCATGAAGTCGAGCCCAGACTAGGAGGCATTCATTCCTCGAAGAATTCCCGCAACCATTTCGGCAGCATAACATTAGCATAGTCCAAAGATGTCCAAATGATGAACCAAGTCTTCCTTATATAATTTCCTGCTGACTTCAAGAAACCCTAATCTCTTCTTCAAGTCAAAACCCTAATCCTCTTTAAGGAATGGCGTCCTTTTCTTTTCAAATTCAATATTGACCATTTTAATTAAATTCGATATTTTAATCATGGCGTCCACTTTAGAGCTTGGTTTTTACTTTAGAAAAATAAGAAATAATCCTTTATGAAGGCGCCACCCTCAAAACCACTTTTTTAAAACAACTTGAAGTCATTAGACTAGGCCAAGGGGGTCAACGTTATAATATAATATTAAAACGTGACTTTAATTAATTATTACAACTTATCTCTCCAAATGCGCCCCGAAGCCATCAATGAGCAAGCCAACTGATCAAACTGACATAGGAAGTCAACCATGCTGGACCCGACTGTTGAACTGCAAAAATAGAATTTACTAAAAATAGTAAATTCCGGAAAATGCTTGAATGCCGAGATGAACACACCACTGCGAAGCTCTCTGAAAACCCAGAAAAGAT
The DNA here is from genome assembly GCA_007258455.2 of Sequoia sempervirens. Taxonomy (NCBI): domain Eukaryota; kingdom Viridiplantae; phylum Streptophyta; class Pinopsida; order Cupressales; family Cupressaceae; genus Sequoia; species Sequoia sempervirens. The sequence goes on along the minus strand of VDFB02075321.1, from coordinate 104,439,761 downwards.
CCGCCATTGAATCCATCATCTCTGAGCAATGACCTCCTCAAAAATAGGAAACCCTAATTTATCTTCCGACTAGCCTTCGGGTTCCCAAGGAAAAGGCCAGCGGTCACTAGAAAGATCAGGTTTGAGAAAGGGACATTACAGTTTTAAAGTAGTTAGCTTAGTTGTAGTTAATGATCTGAAACCAGAAAATCCTTGGCTGCAACGTTCTTGGTTTTCTTAACCTTGTGCCTCTTCCAGTTGAGAACAAAAAGATAGGACTTAGATTACTTTTCTTTTCCACGCATTCCAGCACAACGAGGGAGCTTCCCCTCCTAATTTGAAGAGCATTCATACGTAGTGTGCATAGCTGTCAAAAACCTGCACTCGGAGATGTTAGCTTTTACGCCAACATATATATATATATTTAATTACTCCTATATATATATATATTTATTTATATATACATATATATATATAATATATACATATAATATATTATATATATATAATATATTATATAATATATATATAATATATTATATAATATATATATAATATATTATATGTATATATATTATATATATATTATATGTATATATATTATATATATATATATATATAATATATACATATAATATATATATATAATATATACATATTATATATATATATATAATATATATTATTTTACTTTAATATATTTATATATATATTTACATAATATATAATATATTTATATTTACATATATAAAAATATATATTTATGTCATCCTGTAATCATATCGTAATTCAATATGTACATATATATATATATGTATATATTGTCAGGCAATAATAATTTAATATTATTAATATCAAAATATATCATTGGTTGTGGGTATATATACATGTATATACGTCGGTATATATTTCTCTATGTTCACGTATACATACGTATACCATATCGATACATTCGTATGGCATATCCATTAGCCAGTCTTATGTTTGTATTGATATGTCTTATACCTACGGATACATGTATATACCATACGCATGTATATATTCCCACTCCCACTCCATGCATCCATTCATGTTACCATGACCATAATAAGCACAAGGGTGTACCTCATATAAACACATAGAAGCAGTCAAGACCTCTACTTGCAAAACATACAAGCTATGGATGACTTACGCTTAGCTCAAACAAACTGACTTAGCTTAATTAGTCTAAGGGATGTGTGAGTGTATGCTCAAATGGTTCTTGTTACTATTTACCCAACCAAGCTCCTCTCCCGAGTGATATTTCTCCTCTGCTTGGAGGAATGGTTCGCACACCTACATTCAATGACATGCTAACGGGAGTCATATGTTCACAACATAACAATATACATAAAACATCTTAAAAGTTAGAATAAACATTACTCCATAACTTTGCATGCACATTCATCAAGAATAACATCAATAGAACTAACATTTAAATGAGACAATCATTAAATGGTGACACATTCATATTGATAACAAGAAACAGCATGTTTTATTCATCACATTGATTCATCATTCAATCATTACAATCAATTTCCCTATGCAATCGGGGTGTAACAAAAGTTGTGAATGTTTGAAATACAACTCATAGATAAATTGGGCAAAATATTAAATAATTACATAATTTCAAGAAAACTGAATTACTTAAAAAAAATTATGACTTTTTGTTACAAATAAAAACAAAAACAGAGGTAATTGATTCACAAATTCTAACCTTAACAATGGTAGAATTTTAACCCCTGAACAACTTCACACCTTCCAAAATTCTACTTCAAGGATACCAAAGCACCACATCCACCCACTCAAGTATGTCGACCTGCCTTAAGAATTTCACACGATTATGTTTGTCCTTTACCAATGAGAATTGTTGATTGAGGAAAGCACAATATGTCGGGTTATATTCACACCACCTTTCTAGAGTATCGCAGCTACTTTGGAGAGTCCTCCAATCCCACGACTTGCTACCTGTACTCATGTCTGGTCCAAGGAACTTCAATGACCAACATCTAAATTTCCATGCCAACACTACTAACTACCACGCCTAACCATATACGTATCTTACGCCGTATCACAAGTTATTTGGCTCACAATATTAAGCAGATCAAATATTCAAGGGTTGCGACCAAACAATAGATATTTCAACACCACCTTATGAGTCAATATCCAATCACCTTATTTACCAAGGAGCTAAACTCACATGCCCAACATCTTGTTTAGTCTAGAATTCATCACCAAATCACCTGTAGCAATAATAAATTATTGAACCTCTCAAACCTCTACCAATGTTTGATAATTTGTCTTGCCTAGAAGACTTCACAAATTATATAATTGATTTATCCAAGTGTGAAACTTGAGTGATTCCACCTACAACTAGCTAGGTTAGGTTTTCCACTACCGAAACTAACTTCCCTTAGGGTTTTCTTCCTAGGGTTTTGCTCCACCAGAACCTCTCAAAATCCACAATAGAGAAATTAAATTCAAGCATGAGAAAATGGGCTCTCAAATTCACTTTTAAATTTTCCCCTAGAACATTCCTAAAATGCTTTTCAAATTCTCACTTTTAAATATTTCATTAAAGTATATTAATAAAGTGACTTTGAATTTTTGCTTAAGTCACTTTATCAAATTAATTAAAATAAGTTATCCGTAAAATACCATAGTAAACAGACTCTTCTGACTACTCCTTAGAAGGGGACATTCCAAAGAACATGAAAGAAAGTATGCACTCATCAATTAGAGAGCCTAGAACATTGAAGAAAAGAGATAGACAACAGCAATTTGACCTGGAGAAAACCAAGAACAGGAAAAATTTCCAAAAGAGTGAAATGTCATTCCTCCTCAAGCCACTATCTCATTGTCTACTACAAAGGTTTACTAGCTGCTGGGGGCCTTTATGGACTTCTCTTGCACAATCAACAGTGTGCAAACACGACACAAGCCCTTCAACTGCTCTTACACTTCCCTCATTATTCCATATTTTGTAATGTTTTAAGTTCTTAGAATCCTACAGGTTGTCTTTTTTATCTGTTTTTGTGACAAATTTGACTGGGATCAAACCTATGTGCCAAGTTTAGCTTACTTCAAACCCATCATTAGAAACTGCAATTTATCAGTACATCAGTATTATGAGTGTTTGGATCACTCAGAGCAGCTTTCCCTCATTCTGCTCTATCAATCTACTTCTATAACTATGTTTTACATGTCTATCTTGCAAAACAAGTCATTAAGAGTGTTCAGTGAGGAGATAAGTCTTCATGAAAATACTAAGTGACAAAGCCATCTGATTTAACTAACTTAACTAATCCAATTTTGGATCAGCCATGATCAAATTAGTAACTCTCACCTATAGAAGGAAAATTCATCACATAGAAGAGAAAACATTTCAAATAACTCACTATTTGCTTTCCATGTACCCATAACTTTGTGTTAAATTAATCAACATGTTGTACGTCAAATACAATGAGCATGCTTGGAGATCATCTAAAGTTAAGTGTTGTACCAATATTTTAGTGTTAAGAGATATTGTCATTGATGTCAAAGGGAAGATTCACTAATGTCAATAAGATCTAGGCAGAAAATCATTGTTTGCTATGGCCAAAGGCCACTAATCAACTACTTCCTTGATGGACGATTTTCCTTACATGGCAGCGCTCAGATCCTATCTTACATTCTTGCTATATGCTGGCCGAGCTTTATTGTATTGGCACCACCTTAAAACAGAATTTAAATTTACATTAATATACAATTATGGCCAACTTTATTTGTCGTCCAAGTCAAGGAGATATATGTATTTATGAAATAGTTTAAGAATATATCAATCTAATTAGTGTGGGAGTACCGAAGCATTAACAAAGTGCTGCGATTATATTTTAATATAAGGCAGTGATTAAGGTGGAAAAGCAGCAACTAAACAAAGATATTAAAGGTGGCGATTAGAGTCTTCAAAGGGTGTGATGGTGTAATGTCCCAATTTTCGTAAGCATCAGAGTTTGTAAGGATTAGCCTATCATTTGACCCTTGTAGGCCAACAGTTATGGATAGGGGGTCTTCTGTGCAAGTTACCCGATGATTTGGGACATTACTCCTCAGCTGGATTCAGGTTTTGGCCTTTGCACAAGTTATTTGACTAAGATTGGCACACTTACTATTTATAGTAAGTTACTATTTTGGGCGAGTCAAGGTTTCCAATAGTAGAAGGGCACCTGAACAAAGCATATTTGTAGTGTCGACCATTGATTGGACCTTTGCAATTGTTTCGAGACTCAGTGGAGTGTGCTTACTATTTATAGTAAGTCTGCTATCAGGAGTAGCTATCTTTGGCAGGGTGTCAGATCATTCAATATTTGGCAGATATGACCTTGGTTTCAGTTGACATGGCCAGTTGACGGATATTTAAGGAGATATTATTATTAAATGTGTCATTAATGATTTTAATTAAAAAAGGTTTATAATATAAAATTATAATATGACTTTATATTAAAAGGGTTATACTTATAATATAAAGCTATAAATTAACTTTATATTCGAATGGGGCCAATGACACATTAAAAGTGTATTTAATGTTATTAAATGATTATGTGCACATAAACCAAGGTAATGAGAAGGTATTAAATGCAAGATGGAGATTATAATATTTAAATGATTTTTAAAAGTCAAAATGGGTCAATTTTCTCAAAGAGGTTATAAAAGCCTTCAAAGGGCAAAAAGAATTCATTATGATATGATTATTCAACTTTGTCTTTTATTGAGAGCTTGGGAGTTTGTGAGAACCAAGGGTTTCTGCAGATTACCAGCCATTGGAGAACGAAAACTCTTCAATGTGCAGCATTCTGAGGTTGTGAGAGATCAGCTAAAGTTTGCTAATTAGAGTGGATTCATTCAAGAGTCATAATTGACCATATTCTTGAAGAAATACAAGCGTTCCAAGGGTTTCATGATTATCTATTTGCAGATCAGAAATTTAAGAGTTAATCATTTGCACAGCAAAATTGGTGTTGGTTGATGTAGTACGTGCTACAGTATGCACTACAGTAACACTACAATATTAAGGGTTTTTTATTGAAGAATTTTCTGAATTTCTTCAAGGGTTTGTTCCAGATTTGTGTGAGAGCCTTTAAATCATCTATGGCTGCATTTCTCTACAACTAATCAACATTTTGAGATCATATTTTAAGATTGTTTGTTACTACAGCCATTGCCACAATCTGATATCTTTTATTAGACATTTCCAGCCATTAAGGAGAGCCACGATTTTGCTCTTGGTACCTGTTGATGCGTGTTTTATGACACAACAAACATTTTAGAACAAAGTGTCACAGACGCTCTATTCTCTCTTGAAAAATTACCCGATATGCTAAGATTGCAAGTAAGGTCATATGGTAATCCCAATGTTTAAGATGAATGCAGGTAAGCTCTGTGGTATGGATGTGATTTGCTGGGGGGCACAATTGGGATTTACTTTTGCAAGTTACTCGGAAAAGCGGAAACATAAATGCAGTATCATTTTGGATTTTCTGATTTTATAAAAAAAAGTGAAAAAGATTAAGGGTTTTAGAGATCCTATGCTATTCCTAAGAAATCAAGAGACGATGAGGATTAAATGAAGCCAAATAAACAATACTCTGCTTCGCCACGTTAGACGACAACTACACAGAGCAAGTGCAATCTTCTGGGAATGTGCTTGTGATTTTCACGTAATGAATAATTACCATCAAATCGAACAATAATTATTCAAACAGAAGTTAAGCATCCACGATAAAGCTCAGTCTAACTTTACACATTGGGTGAAAAGCATCCACTCAAAGAAAGTATGAGCTCGGTTTCACTAATCTCCGTTATCAATCTATCATTCTTCTAACATACATTCTAATTCAAATTTACTAAGCGAGAAAGAAAATATGCGACCATGCAACCATTCGACAATCAAGTATTCAAGGCACCTCATGCATTTGAACTTTATTATCAAAGTAGTGTTTTCACAACAATCTCATAAAAAACTCTCTCTTTATTTTCTACAATCTAATTCTCTTGAATCTGCTCTAACTTCTTAATCTCCTCTATATCTTCTAATCTTCTAATCTATCATCTATTCTAATGAAATGAGAGAGAATGGGAGGGGGTTTATATAGTATTTCAGAATTACAATGAACGGCAGAGATTGATTCAGGATCAAAGGCCCAAATTAAACAAAACTAAACCCTAATTAGGGTTTCTAAAACCTCAACCAGTTAACTAGAGAGAACTCTAGACATCTGGAGTGGCATCCTTATCCACTTGTGCGGCCTTGCATTCGGCGAATCTGGACACGATCAAGCCGACCTCTTCCATGGCAATGTCGGGCAGCACGTTGACATTGTACTCCAGCAAATCCAAGCTCTCAGCACACTCTGCAAAAATAGTCGCCCATGCTGGTTCCTGCAGCAAGAAGGAATTTCTGACGGCCATGAAGTTGAATACTTTGGTGAAGTTTTCTTTCATGATTGGCCCGGTGGTGGAGAAAATTTTCTATACTTGTTCTTTTAAATTCTTTGGCCGCAAGTGTTTCCTTCGGACAGCATCCTTGTCGAGCATATCTGCAGCCATTTCATAAATTTTACTCTGAATTTCCTTTGATGGTTCTTCAACTCTGGCACCATCCTGCTTCACTTTTTCGAGGACTCCTCTTCTTGAGATCAGAGCATAATACCATCCATTAAAATCATATGCTGCTCCAACTTCAATAACCTTGTCCTCAATCAACCTTTGCTTCGAGATGCTCTTCAATTCCCGAATACATGGGATGATCCTGCTTTGAATATCTTCGAGACTACTCCATGATTCCGCCAGGTCTGCAACTCGTGATAGCATAAAGGAAGCCTGCTCATTTACTTGCGCCAACTTTTCCGCAAACGCCAACGCCTCTTCTTTCCTTCCAGCCATCCAGTCCTTAGCCTCTCTCGCCGTAGTCAGCTCTTCTTCAAAATTTGCACCTGGTTCTTGTGAAGAATTTGGAGGTGGAAGCGCTGCTTGGTCACCTTCATTTAGGGGCTTGGTCAAGTGCTGGATGTAATCTTTTAGGCGCTGAATTTCTTTTTTATATTCTTTTTTCTTGGCAACTTCTTTTTCCAACCTGGACTTGATGGTGGCCACGAAATTGTCCAAGTCCTCGACCTCTTGCCCTTTTGTTGTTGGACCCATGTCAATGGTCATGGTGGCATATTCATTAGGGGCAATCTCATCTTGGAACTTGTCTGCTGTAGGTATTGCAACTTGCACTGTGCGATTGCCAATCTCATCTCTCCGGATGGTCGAAAATTTCTTGGCTTTCTTCCTCGGTGCAATTTGCTCTAGCCTTGCCAAGAAATCCGTGTCATCATCTTCTTCTTCAAGTACCTCCGTTGGCGCCTTTCTTTTCAATCTTTCTTTCAGCCACTCTGGGATGGTTGGCTGCTCAATTTCGTCCTCCTGTTGATCTTGGACATCTTGTATATCCTGTACTTCCTGCTCTTCCTGAATCTCCGGCATATTTTGAACTTCTTGGACCAATTGCATACCCTGATTTTCTTGGACGGATGGGTCCTCTTGGATTCCTTTGAGGGCGGAAATCATTTCTTCCTCGAATTCTCCATCCATAATATCTGTATCATTATCTGATTCTAGGATTTTTGTGCTTGCTGGAGAAGGTTGATCATCATCTTCTACTTGTATTGGCTCCACATTTTTGACTGGAGAAGGGATCCTAGCATTTTCGAAAGACTCTTTATCCATGGCGAGTATTTCTTCTATATTTCTGGAAGTGGCCGACTGAAGAGGTTTAGACTTGTGCTTCTTTCGAGAAGGCCCTTCATCTAGCATTTTATACTTGTCTTGTCTTGTAGATTTGCCAATTTCTTTTCTCTTCTTCAAGTTGGCAGCATCTGTTTGTCCATCTCCATGAGAGGCACCAGCATTTGAAGAACAGGACTCTGTATCGCCCATCAATTCGTAGGTGAATTGCACATTTCTCTGTCTTAAAATTTCTACCTGCCGATCTATCCACCACTGAGAATACTTGAAAACAGGTCGCATAAAAGTTGCTAGGTCACCCATCTCAAGCTCGAACCATCTTATAGGAGGGAGTGGCTCGTTCTCATTGAAGCCCGGCTGCAAGTATATTCCATCATCTTGTAGTTGATCAGGTATTTTGAAGAGCTCTGTTGCCCTTATCATGCTTAATGGCAATCTCGACCACAACCTCCTTCTTACATCATATTCATCGGCTGCGTTAGCCCAGAAGTCTTCTAAGTCAACCCGATGCTTGTACCTCTCTCCATCCACAGTTTTGATGTGATGGAGTGGATCAAAATTGTTCCTGGATTTGTATGATATGAATGGATATTGTTGTATCTCCAGTCGAGCAATTTCTGCTGCTTGTGTCGTCGGACATGACTCCTCCATATTGCCGATGAAAAAAGGAAAGGTGACAGCCGCTTTCTGCTTTGGCCTTTGAATATTCTGATACGCCTCCAATTGCCTTAGCACTTCCAGCAAAACCATCTTGTTGGTCGGATAGATGGGCAGTCTATAAGGATTTCCCGAGAATCCTTGGATTCTGATGTAAGTGAACTTAGGATACTGAATGAACCAAAATCCATACCGACTGATTAGGCTCTTGGCCTCATGTGAGAGTCTTTGGTGGGTTCCGCCTTGGAGAAGCCGGGTGATGTACATCAAAAAGGCATCATGAGCTCGTCGGAAATGCGACTTCTCTTTTAGTTGCAACTGCGGATAACAGTCATATGCCTTGAGTTGTCCTTCGCCATTGCCCACCACTCCTTTGCAAGTCAAGCCAGAATACTTGTAATACCTCGCAAGCAAATATATGATGTATGAGCTCATGTGAAAAGTTTTGGTCTCCTCAAAGTTGACTAACTGCTCGTGCAGGCTATCACTAATCATTCTGGACCAATTGAACATCTTGACTCCAGTGATTATTTCATCAATAAAATAGTACATCCAGTTTTCGAAAGGTGCACCATGGGAATTGCCTACAATTCTGTTTAGTAGAAAAACGATGTCACCATATTCCTCTTTGAAATGAGTTCTGATCAATTTCTTTGGCATCTTGCCTGCGGTAGGCTTGGGCTTTAGTAACCAATTCTTGTTTATGTTGGTCGCACAGAGATCCTGCTGGCTCTGATAAAGCTTGAGTGCATCTTCCTTGGTGCGGTAAGACGTTCGATTGTAAACTGGAATTCCAAAGGTTTCTTGGATTGCTGGCTCGGACAAGTAGGCAAGGACTCTTCCGTCAGGAGCTTCTATCTGCCTGTCTCGTGCATTGTAGTGTAGTGCGCATTCTACCATAAGCTCCGGACATTCTTTTGCTGGTGGAAATCCAGCTGCGTGGACAATTCCATTGCGCATCATCCTCATGGCAATTGGTGTAGGCAGACGTCCATCGGTCCCGTACATTCTTTTCCTGAAGTCTTCGAGGTCAACGTGGCCAAGATCGGTGTCCACAACGTGCTCCCACTTGGACTTGATTTTCGACTATGGCTGCACACCCTTGCTGGCAAACTTCATCTTTACCGTTTCGAAAATAAATCTGCAAGAAAAAGTAGAGAGAATAATCAGAATTCGAAACTTAAATCAGTTTGAAAGATATTCCAGCTAGTTATCAATTTAGACTTCGTGAAAAAAATCAAGCTGGAAAGAAAATAAATGATGAAGTTTCATGCCAAAGTGAAGTGGACAAAGTAAATCTGCCTGTGACTTCTGGAGAAGTGATCACAATCACGATGCAAGCTGGTAAAATTTATTTCCTTCACTTTGCTGCAAATTTCCTCAACAAGTTTCTTCTCACACCTTCTTCAAAAATCGAATGATTGTTCAAATGAGAAGTGAAATCAATTATAGAGGTGAGAAAATCGATCTTTTTAGCAAATTTGCATTGTTTCCTTCGAATTGAGTTTAAACTCATCTTTCACTTCGCTTCCGGGTGGCAAGTTTTATCTTCAATGATCTTGTCCGGGAAAGTTTCCAATTTCATCGCCAGTTCAATAAAGCTCTTTTGTTCTTTTTCCAATTTCGAATTTTCAAGACTCATCTCTTTGGGTTTGAAAAATAAATAATTAAAATAATTAAAATAATTATTTTATGTGTTATTTCCAACCCATTCGTTTTATGGCGAATTATTTTTGTCCTTTTCGAAATTTTTCTTGCCAATGACTTAGGCAAATTTTCATTTTCTCCAATTTTCTCGCCATAATTTCTATCGTCCAATTTATTTGGCCGCGAATTTCTATCCTTTTCCAAAATTTATTTCGCCATGTCCAATTTTATTTGGCCACAAATCCTTTTCGTCCAAAATTTATCTAGCCACGTCCAACTTTATTTGGCCATAAATTTGCTTCGTCCAATTTTACTTTGCCATTACCCTCTTTCGTTGGCCATATTTTCTTGCCATCCTAAGTTATTTGGCCATGATTTTTTAATCGTCCAAAGTTATTTGGCCAAAATTTATTTCATCTTGCTAAATTATCTGGCAAAATTTTCTCCAGACACTTTGGTATTTGGACTTAGGCGAATTTTCAAGCATATTTTAACATTTTCCAAAGCCCATACTTAGGCAAAAAAAAATTAATTTTCACACTCCTCTATACATGGCGGACTTCACCCATCTTCTAGCCATTCCTTAACTTTGTCTCTTTTTCCTTTGCCACCCTAAAGCGGACTTCCTTTATTTTGTTGCCATTTAACCTTTGGATAGGGGCGGACTTGGTCACTTGGCTTGCCATTTTGTCTTTGGTCAAGGGCGAACTTGAGCTCTTCTCTTGCCATTTCCTTTTACTCAAGGCAGACTTTAGCTTTCATCTAGCCATTCAACTTTTTCCTTGACTATGTCTTAGCCACTTTATCTTTTGCTCAAAGGGGCGGACTTTCTCTCATAGCTTGCCATTCATCCACTTAACTTAGGGCGGACTTTGCTAGTTTCCTTGCCATTGATAGGGCGGACTTCAGCTGTTTGCATGCCATTTCAATCTTGACCAAGGGCGGACTTTCTCCTTTTGCTTGCCACTTAACCTTTGGCTAAGGCGGACTTGCTACATCTCCCAGCCACTTCATCTTATGTCTAGGGCGGACTTTGGCTTATGTTTGTCCATTCAAGGCGGACTTGAACTTGTGGCTAGCCATTTGGAGGGCGGACTTTGGCTTGTGGCTTGCCATTTGGAGCTTGAACATGGGCGGACTTCATACTTTTCCTTGCCATCCACATTTTTATCTTGCCATACAAGGGCGGACCTTAGCACTTAGCTTGCCATTCACCTCATGTTGCTAGGCGGACTTCATCAAATTGGTAGCCATCTTCATTGCTTTGGAGGGCAGACTTCAGCCTTTGGATAGCCATTTTCATTGCTTTGGAGGGCGGACTTCATCAAGTGGATAGCCATTGGAAGGCAGACTTGCTTCTTTTCATTGCCATTCACCATTTGACTAAGGCTGAAACTTTCTGACATTACTTTCCCCTTCTCCATGCTGAGTAAACTCCATACTTAGGCGAATTTCTCACAAACTTCAGTCTTTTCCATGAATGTTCAGTCATTACCTTGCCACGAATGTTCAGATTTCCAGATTCTTTCCATGGATTTCTAAGATTTTTTATGAATTTCTCAAATTTCTCAGTATTTTCAGTGATCTCTAGACTGATTTTTCCAGATTTTCCACCATTTTTCTGTGATTTTTGAAAGATTTTTCCAGATTTTTAACCTTTTCAGTGATTTTCCAGAATTTAGCCATGATTTCAAAAAATTTCGAATCGATTTTCTAAGAGTTTCATTGATCTTTTCGAACTTCTGAGTGGATTTTTTGAAACTCAAGCCCTTTCCAAATATAGAAACTTTCTAAAAATAGAAATTTTCCAAAAATAGCAACTTTCCAAAAATAGACCCTAAAAAATAGGGATCCCAGAATTGCCCAAAAGTGCCAAAAAAGTAGGTCCTAAAAAATAGGGGGCATGGGGTGAGAAACCCTAAAAACTGGGAGGTGTCGGAATTGACCGAAATGACAGTTGATCTTCGTCTACCAGGCCTTCTAAGCATGATGGCGACGTTTATACAGTGATCCAGGCTAAAACTCATTTGCTTGACTCGGGTGACCATTCAAAATTCAGACTCAAAACCCCCCACCAAACGGAGAGCAGACAAAAAGAGGCACGCGAAGGCAAAACCCTAAAAGGCAAACAACAAGGGTCCCCATTTGCAATGGGGCGAGGTGTGAATTAGGTCACAACAGTACCCTTGGATGGCATCAATTTCATGCCTAGAATAGACCGCACCATTTTTGGGAGTCTAGGCAACGATAGTTGTGGTGATTGGAGGTCGGCTAGCAGCTGAGAATATTTTATCTTGAGCATTCAGTACCAAAATAGGGGCGGCTGCAAGTAATTTTCCAGAATTTTGTAAGGGTTTCATAATTGCAAATTTGGGTATGCCTTTGTATGAAATAATCCTTGTGAATGTTATATTATCAATAAAATTTCATTGCAGCCTCTTTGAAGATAGTTTACTTGAAATTTTGTTATTACATGATAGTTGATCTTGCCTGGCTGTTTTATTTAAAAATTCATATATTTTCAAAAACTCATAAATTTGCAAGACATCAAAAACTCAAACAAAAACCTTCAGCATTTAGCACAATTTGGGGTTGAGAGACACTAGGTCTCTTACAGATGGAATATGTAATGTCCCCAAATTTTGAGTCAGCATTGTATATAAATAATTAATTTAATGTTGTCGGAAAAGGCTAAATTATGAAAGACAACTTAAATTAATTATTTAAATGGAGCCAAAGTAACTCAAGTTAGAAATGTTAAATAAATTAAAAAAAGTTATTTTGAATTTCAAAAAATAAGAAATGAATTAAAATTAAAAGATCGAGAAAAGATGAGAAGTCAAGAAGGCGAGGAGTTACAGGTGGAGAGGAATAAAAGATTGTGGAGCATTGTTTCAAAAGGCTGGATTTTTGAATTTTGGTAACAAGATTTGGCTGGATATTTTCCAGAAATTTGTGAGGACAGAATTCTCACAGAGAATATCATCTTCGGTGTTGGAAGATACACCCTAGATGGTGGCTAACAGTCTCACTTCAGGGGCTATGCCAGGTTTAACTATGTTAATTTTGTAGTTTTTTAATTGGAAGGCAAATTCAAAGGAATTACTAGAGAAATTCTTCTATCAATTCATTGTTGGAGTTTTTGGAGAATATTAGTGAGGGCCAAGTCTATTCTGATGTATTCTTTTTGTTGTGTTTGTTGGATATTTTGTCATTGATGTCAAGAAGGTGCATGAACAAGATTGGTTTCACTAATGACAAACACATAAAACGGAGATTGTTGGCAAGATTGAAAGAAGGGGAGGAAAAAAGTGCAGCGACAATTTCTGAGGAAGTAAGAGATATATGCAAAGTTATTAATAGATCAAAGGCCTTACACTCTATCTTAAGGAAGGGAAGAAAAGAGAAGAATGGGCTTCCATATCCATTCCTTATAAGCATATACATATGAACAAGCTCTGGATCATTTCAGTTTTGCAGCAGAGGGATCTCCAAACTTTCAACAAAGATATTTTGTTGTTCTTGACAAGAGTCATAATCAAGTTACTATAAAGAACTTGAACAATGAGGTGACAAAAAGTGTAGTCTTCTATTCAGTGCAGATATAATTTTTCTTTGATGGGACAGGCAACTTGCTTTGCAGATCAGAAGATACTGTAATTCTTTTTTATCTGCAACAGAGAACAAACTTGGGAGAAATTTATGTACCAAACGTCAAGTACATAGTTTTGTTAGCTGATATGGAGAATGTAGCCTTGCTTAGTTGTCACATAGATGCACTTTACATGAGACTATGCATGTTAAGAGTGGGACTTGGGACAACAATGACATGTTTATTTATTCAACTTTGAATCACATCAAATATTGCTTGCCAAATGGAGATAATGGTATCATCAAAACACTTGATGTTCCAGTATACATAACAAAGGTTTTTGGGAGTTCTCTTGATTGCCTTGACAGAGATGGCAAGAACAGAGTTATACAGATAGATGCTAGTGAGTGTATTCAAGATATGGCAACTAGCATGGACCAGAAAGGACAGAGAAATTGGATTAAGTAAAGAATGGATTGAGCCACATTTATAATAATCAAATTCAGATATTTTAAAGTTAGTCAATTCTCATTATAATAGAAATTCCAGCAACTGAATGTTTGTTTAGAGCAACAATTATGAGCAACGAAGAGTTATCAAGATCAGCAAAGACAAAAACAAACTGCCCAAGACAAAGCTCAAATAATGCAGCGATTAATAAAGTTATATGAGACAAAAAGACAAAAAAGAGAATAAAAACAAAATACTGAATAAGACAAAAAAAAACATACAGGACAAAAGATGTAACATTTCAAAAGCCACGATTAGTTTAAAAGGCAGCGACTTGTAAAAGCAGCGATTATTATTTAGAGTAAAACCTGCAATTATTGTTTTCTTTATAGAACACAAATGATTAAATAAAAGAGCAGCAAATAAAAGAAGATATTAAAGGTGGTAATTAAAGTCTTCAAAGTGTGCGATTCATTATGTGGAATGATTACATTATGAAAGGAAGGAAGCGCTTCATTTAAAAAAGGTAGATTATATTATTAATAAGTAGCAGTTGAAATTTGTAAACAAAGCAGCGATTCCTTATTGAGAAGGAATTTATGATATACAGTACTTAATAAAGATGTAGCGATCGGTATATTAAGTAGAGCAGGGATTCTCAGAAAGGGCAACGATTCATTTTTGAAGAGGTGTGTTAATAAGAGTTGTCTCCTTTGCAATTAGTTGTATCTATTTCAAAGGGATGCCTCTCTCAATAGAAGGCTAGAAGATATAAAGGTGATAAGAAATAGGTGAAGAAAAATATAGTGAAGTGGAAGAAGAAATGAAATATAATTCTCAGAGGAGCAGATTTAAAGCAGTAAATCAATGAAAGATCAGTCATAAAAGTGCAGACATATCAGAAATCTAAAAGTGATCTATGCAGATTTGAATAAAAGAATATGTGCAAATCTTTGTGAAGAAATATATGCAGATATATGAGGAAGATTATGCACTGTTGATGCTGAGATAAAGAAGATCTTGCAGTTACAGAGGAAGAGATTGGGCAATACAAAAGAGAGATCTATGCAGATATAAAGGAGAAATCTATGCAGAGATAGAGGAGAAGATCGTAGAGTTGTCTGTGTATGGAGAATGAGAGTATAAAGTCAGATCAGAAAATAATTCTCGTGTGAGCCTTGAAGTGATAACAAACATCACAAAGGAGAATAGAAGAGTGAGTGGATGGCTGTATAAAATCAGAACAGCAGATTATATTGTGTGAGAATGATGATGTGAATCGAGAAACAGAAATATACATCATTTGTGTGATTGTGCAAAAGCAAATTGAATATCTTTCAGATCAAGCACAGATTTAAGGAGGAGATCTACAATTGTCTTAAGCAGATTTTATAGGAATGTCTTCACCATATTTGTGAGGAAGTCAAAAAGGTTTAATATTGAGGAGAAGTTATTGCAGATATAGAAGAAGAATTTTATCAGATCTAGAAAAGAGTTATAGCAGACTTGGTGCAAGATTGAAAGAGATATATTTGAGCAGTATTGTACATCATTTGTTGAGGAAGCAACATTGAAGGTGGAACTTTGTTTCTGAAGTCATTATCTCTTGCTAAGTTGGTGCTTGGCAAGTGGGGGTTGGTGCCTCCAGTAGGTTGGTGCCTACTAAATCAGAGATAGGAGTTGGTGCTCCTTGTGGGTTGGTGCCTACTATATTGTGAAAGTTGGCTATTCAAGTAAGTTGGTGCCTACATTCATTGTAAAACTTATATAATTCATAAAGTCATTATTTGTACCGTGGTTTTCTCCGTAAAATCTTCGTGTCAACTTGTTCATATGGTTATATTCTTGCATAGTTGATATTGTGTTAGAGTTTAAAGTTGATAAAAGTTGAGAGAGTAAAAATTTGTTAATATATTGATTCACCACCCTCCCCACCCCCTCTTAGTATATTTTTGTGCTCTTCAATGTTGAGAACTAATGAAGATGAGGCTGTAATTGTATATATTTTCAAAAAGTAATTTTGTATAATCTTTCTATTCTTTGCAACTCTTAATTGTTCATTTCTAGGAGTTGATTGTGATATCTGTAACCACCAAAAGTTTGTGAATCGTTTATTATGTTTGTTGAATAAATGATTAACCAATGTTGTTGAGTTTGAGAAGTCTTTAAATTATCACAAAACAAGACCAATGGTAAGTGGAATTCTTAAATGGCTTCCGGCTAATAGAGATTGATTGAATTATTATTGGCATGACAATGAATGGAGTTGAAGAAAATGAATCACCATTGAGCCACTATATGACTTCTCCTGTCAATTGTCCCCGTTCCATACTTCACTTAGCTGTTGCATACTAAAGAGACAGGATTATTGATGAGTTTTTAGTTAACTGTGAAGGCATCGCAGGAGTCGAGAACTATGGAAGGGTCAATGCAGAATTACAATGATCTTCCGTATGGAATCAATGTATAAATGAGAGGCTCGTAAAGGAGGAGGTGGCATAACAATATTCAGTGATGAGTTTAAATTGTTTGCGGAAGGAGACTATCAAGAAGTGTTTAAAAAGTTGGAGCTGATTATTGTATCATTGGAGCAAATCGATTAGGCAAATTTTGTGGCCACGGGCCAAATTTGAGGATATTGATTGGAGATATTATTCAGATTGCATTTTTAGTGTTATTTGCTGCTTTCATAAAGGTCAACCTCCGCATTTCATATTCATATTTTGGTTCATAGCACTCACATATTGCATCAATTTCTTGTGGGCATTTGAGCACTCCAATTTGGGAGCCATGGCAATGATGTTAGGAGCAGTTTGGAGACGTCTTGTGGCTGCAATAATTTTATATTGAAGACTTGCTTCAGAACAGCGGCGGCACCTTGTTGGGGACGATTTTGCCAATGTAAGGAGCTCTCATTGTGTTCTAAGGCTGCCACTACATCATCAATCATAGGAGCAACAATTTCCAGGTTCCTCTTGTCATATTTAGTATATTTTGCATTGCTATATCAGATTGTACAAGGCGCTGCCATCTAGAGCATTGTAGTTGCATTTGATATCATTGTAAGCCAAGAGTCTTGGAAATACACTTGTACTCAGCCTTGCATTATTCAATAGATTGAAGGAATTGCACAATAATCATAGCATTGCATTGTTGTAATCAGCCTCAAGCTTATTTGGCAATACAAACATCTATGGAGGTTGCATTCAAAGTGTATGACGAAATGACAGTTGGCTGTAGCTACTCATTTGCATAGAGTTAAGACATATATTGCATTTGAAAAAGCCAAAAATATTTGCATTTCATTCTAGAATTTACTTGCAAGCATTTGTAGTTGATTAGTTAGATTGTTTGCTCATAACATCATCAAAACAAGAAGGAAAACAAAATCAGAAACCTATATCAGTTTTGGGACAGTTTACTTGCCAAGTGTTTGACAAAATTACTAAGGCCAAAAATCAGAAAATTTGGATCAGATTTAGCAAGGGATATTTCAGTGGTATCAGAGCCAAGGTCCTGCCAGCCTTTGGGTTTGATTTCAGTCCTATTTGATGCAACAAAAGGATAGGTACAAGGGGTATTTTGCGAGAGAAGAATGAAAGCAAACACAGTAGGCACATCCTTATCCTGAACAAGACACATTATCAGCAGCCTTAGTAGCAAGACAGCATGGGGTTGAGGTTGGTTCAGCAAGCACAATGGGTGATAGAGGAGGAGGAAACTCCCCAAGACATGAAGCCAATAATGAAGAAAGGGAAGCAAGAGAAATCATGAGGTGTCTTGCAGCAAGGCAGCAGCATGTTGCTGATGTTTTGCAACAACTTACAACAGCCATACAACAGATGAATACTCCAAGAAGGCAAAATCATGGGCATGATGATAATCAAAGTGGAGTTGGGACCCCCAGGGCACAAAGGACACTTACACGAACCACCAATAGACCATTACAGCCCACCTTTTTTCCAAGAGATGACTCAAAAAAAGAAATCGGCGAAGTTAATGAAGCTGCAACATTCACAGATGATGTTATGACAATGCATGATGAATGGGATTTATTACCTCCACAAGTTAAGGAACATTTGACCTTTGATCGATATATGAGTCAAAGGAGGGAGCACAATAGAACAAGACAGGATAGAAGGCCAAGGAATCAAAACAAGGACCTAAAGCATGCCACAAGTATGCTCACAATTCCAACATTTGATGGTAGCAGAAAGATCACAGCAAGAGCTTGGATTCAAAAGTTGGATACCTTCTTGACACTTCGACCTATGTTGGAAGATGATGCAACAAAATTTACAACCATGCATTTAGAAGGCACTGCATATGATTAGTGGCATCATGGTTTGGTGACTCAAAACCATGTGTTGATTCATTCCTATGAGGAGTTCAACAAGAGATTGATAGCATGGTTTGACAAGAAGGATGTGGAGGTGTACTATAGAGAGTTGGCACAACTTAAACAAAGTGGACATGTGGAGACATACATAGAAGAATTTCAGAAGATTGTTGTCATGGTTCTTGATATGACCAAGAAAAGAGTGGTGATGTTGTTTATTGAGGGCCTTAATGATAGGTTGAAAGGCATAGTTAAGGCATTTAAGCATAAAACACTACAAGATGCTATTCAGCTTGCCTTAGACCTTGGGACTCCACCTACTCCATTGCAGCCCCCTAAGAAGAGTTTCAAGAATTTCAAATCCTATCAAAAATCATTCAATAAGCCTAAGGCTACACCGTCTTCAGCAATAAGTGATGAGAGGAATGAACTCGGGAGGAAGAAGCTATGTCACTTGCAAACAACCATGGGAGCCTGGTCATTGATGCCTTGGGAAAGGCAAGGCACACCTTATTGAGGTCATATCCGATGATGACGAGATCCCCAATACAAATTCAGAGAATGAGGATGAAATATTCTGAGCCAATTTTTTCAATTTTACAACTCAACAACAAGAATCAGTTAGGGTGAGTTCAATCAAACCAGCAGTTACAAATAACACGTTGCCAAGAATGCGCACTCAATCTCAACAAGAGAGAAGCTGTCATATGGCAAGAGGATCGTCAGTGCATTAAAACAAATGCGCACTCAATCTCAACAAGAGAGAGGCTATCATATGGCAAGAGGATCGTCAGTGCATTAAAACAAATTGCAACTAAAGGTAACTCTAACCAAGAATGTGTCCAAGATGGACGAACATATGGTCAGAGGATCTCAAAGCGTGCTGAAAGGTAACTCTAACCAAGAATCTGTCCAAGATGGACGAACATATGGTCAGAGGATCTCTACCACTACAAGTGCTGAAAACAAACTCAATAGCAAGTATGTGCTACCCAATCCAGTACAGAAATGAGGCGACCATATGGCAGAGATATAAAGAATTACAATGCAACTTCAGAATATAAAGTAATCATTACAAAACATGATAAGCAAGATTAAGAGATATGCTGACAGTACTACTGTTCAGCTTACAATATGAAGAGAAATTGCCTGCCAAGAGCATAGAATTAGAACAATTTAGCGTTGCATCAAATAAGAGGACTCTCCTTGCTTAACAAGAATGCCAAGACCAATAACTTCACTCAAAGACCAAACTGATGATTCTGATTTAGATAGATCTGCACTTTAAAATGTAAACCAGCAACCTAACACCACACTAAAATGATCATATCTCTCTCACAACTCATCCTATTGATGTGAAACTAAATGCAATATACCCTAATGATGAAGGCGGCCAAACTTAAACACTGAAAACCCACCAAAAACCCTTCAATCATTTTGCACATATTCCAAGAAGATACCAAATGGTACGGCCCTCAAGGAAGGGCGATTTTCCTTAATAAAATTCAATCCTCTATTAAAAAATCTGAAACTTAACAAGAGTAGGCACCCCTATCAAGGAAAACCAATGGATCAATACCCAGAAGGAGGATAAATTTGTTTTCTAATATATGAGTAAAAATAACTTTCAGCTACACAGAAACCAGCAACTCCAAAATCTGATATAAATTGCATAAAACACAACTACAAGCAAAACAATGCAACAAGCAAACCTCACTACAAATTCTCTCACAAGCATAATAAATTCTCCACTAGATGCTATTTCTCAAGTATGAAGTTGAGCCATGGCTAGGAGGCATTCATTCCTCGAAGCAGTCCCAGCACCATTCCGGCAGCATAACAATACTTCAGACATAAGATAATCCAAATGAAGAGAAGGAACCTCCTTTTATAGACTGAAGAGAAGACTCCGGAGGCTTCTAGAAAGTGCGCCCTAATCCTAAGCTGCTTTTAGGTTTAACTTTGACCAAAACTCTTTCTTCAAAATGGCATACCTTCCTTGAGAGATATAAATCACTTCTCTTTTTTTTTAAATAAAATATAAACTCCTCCAAATAGGCGTCCATTTTCCCTTGAGCAAATATAAACTTTAGAAATATAAAAATATTTCCTTCATGAGAAAATACCCCTCAAAGTCCCCTTCTTTAAAACAACTTTTAAGTTATATTACTAGGCCAAGGGGTATTTTTTTTAAAATAAAACATTTTGACTTAAAATAACTTATTTCTCCAAAATGAACCCCTTAAGCCAAAAATGAGAATTACCCAATGAACTGCCAAAAGAGGAAAGTTGACTGAGCTGATGCTGACTGGACCACTACTAAAAATAGAATTTACTACTACAAATAGTAAATTCCTGAAGGTGCTCAGAATGCCAAGAAAAACATACCACTGTGAAGCTCTCTGAAAACCCAAAAAGAATCCGCCATTAAATCAACCAACCACGAGCAAAAGCGACCTCCAAAACACGAAACCCTAATTTCACCTTCCGAGTAGCCTACGGGTCTCCGGAATAGGCCAACCGTCAACTGGAAAGATCATGCTCGAGAAGGGGACATTACAGAGGAGGAGCTTGAGGATCAGCCTCAAGTTGAGCCTAAGGAACGTGATGATACTCAGCAGGTTACCATTGCTTCACTTTCAAGGGTTCCACAATATCATTCCTTTCGTGTGAAAAGGAGTCCTTAATGGACAGCGAGTTGTATGTTTAGTTGATAGTAGAGCTACACATAATTTCATTGATGAGGGATTGGTGGCTAGGAGAGGTCTTCATGCAGAGGATTTCACGGGGTTCAGGTGACAGTGGTTGATGGGTTTGGCATGAGTTGTACTAGGAACGTCTCACAACTAAGCATCCAGATGGGTGATTACACATTGACAGATGACTTCTATGTGCTTGGTTTGGGTGAGACAAATGTGGTGCTAGGCATCCAGTGGCTCCAGTCTCTTGGGAGGTACGTTCAGGATTTTCAGAGGATGGAGTTTGAGTTCATATCAAATGGAAAGAAAATTGTGTTGAAGGCTGTGTCAAATGGGAAGCCTAGAGTGGTTTCAGCTAGGAGGATGGAGACATTATTGAGGCATGGAGTTGTGGATTGGGCAGCCCAGTGCTTCATTTCATCTAAATCTCCTTCTAGTGATATGCTTCATCAGCGTGTCAATATTCAAAGGGTTCTAGATAAGCGCAGTATCATGTTTAGTGACAAACCTCCTGGTTTTCCTCTAGACCGTGGATTTTGAGCATGTTATAGAGTTGGAGGGCTCTAAGCCCATCATTACTACACCATACAGACATCCCAGGCACTTTAAGGAGGGGATAGAGAAAACGATTAAGGAGTTGCTTGAGATGGGACATATCCGACATTCATCTAGTCCCTTTGCTTCTTCAATTGTTTTGGTGAAGACGAAAGATGGGACTTTGCAGATGTGCATTAATTATAGAGCCTTGAATAAAAAGACTATCAAAAACAGGTACCCTATACCAGGATCAATGAATTGCTAGATGAGTTACACGGGGCCGTGTATTTCTCCAAGATTGATCTCAGGTCAGGATATCATCAGATTCGAGTCCGAGCTGAGGATGTACACAAGACAACATTTAGATGCCACTTTGGACACTATGAGTTTCTTGTTATGCCCTTTGGACTGACTAACATGCCTGCTACATTCCAATCTTGTATGAATCATATATTTAATAAACAGTTGCGTAAGTTTGTCTTGGTATTCTTTGATGAAATCTTGATATACAACAACAAATCTTGGGAAGAACACCTTAGACACCTAGATGAGATACTTGGTATCATGGAGGCTCAATTCTTGTTTGCTAAGGCATCCAAATGTGAGTTTGGACTTCAGGAGATTCTTTACTTGGGCCATGTGATTGGGGCTAATGGTATTCAGCATCAGGAGAAGATCCGTGCTATACTGGATTGGCCGCCAGCAAGGAACATTTCAAACTTGAGAGGCTTTTTGTATTATGCAATTACTACAGGAGATTTGTAAAGGGGTTTTCACAATTGGCAACACCTCTTAGAGATCTTACCAAGAAGGGGGCATTTAGTTGGACAGATGAGGCACAGGCAGTATTTGATTGGCTCAAGGATGTTATGAGTTCTTGTCTTGTATTGGCATTACCTGACTTTACATAGCCTATTGTTCTTGAATGTGATGCCTCAAGAGAAGGCATAGGAGTCGTATTGATGCAAAATCATCACCCCATTGCATATGAGAGCAGGAAACTACGGGGTGCAAAGAATTTATATTCCACCTATGATAAGGAGATGTTGGCCATCATGCATGCATTGGCCAAATTCATACAGTACTTAGTGGGTGGCAGATTTGTGGTTCGAACAGACTACAACAGTTTGAGATACTTCTTAGAGCAAAAGGACCTTAATGAGGGGCAACATAAATGGGTTAGTAAGATACAGGCTTATGATTTCGATATTGAGGATGTTAAGGGCAAAAAGAATGTTGTTACCGATGCACTTTCCAGGAGGCCTGCCCTTTGTTCTTTGAGTGAGATATCAGTAGATTGGAAGTCTCAACTTTTAGTTGACTATTTCAAGTCTACATTTGCATGCGAGCTCATGGATGGACGGATTCAGGATGATAGATATTGAGTTGTTGATGATGTGATATATTATAAGGACTGGATATACCTAGTACTTGAGTCCAAGCTCAAACAACAGATATTACGAGCCATTCATGACACACCTACTGTAGGGCATCCAGGTTTCTTCAAAACCTACAAGAAGATTAGGGAGAGATTCTCATGGAAGGGTCTCAAGGATGATGTCATGCAGCATGTTAGAGAATGCTTGGCTAGTCAGCAGAACAAGTCCAATCACACTTTCCCAGCTGGTCTTCTGTAGCCATTGCCTATTCTAGAGCAGAAGTGGGAGACTATATCGATGGATTTCATTCCAGAACTACCGAAGGTTCAAGGACGACATTGCATATTTGTGGTTGTTGACAGGTTGACCAAATATGCACACTTCTATGCTATATTATCTAATTATTCAACTTTGCAGGTGGCAGAGTTGTTCTTCTGTGAGGTGTTTCGTTTGCATGGCCTTCCGAAGACCATTGTCAATGATCGGGACAGCAGGTTTCTCAATGCATTTTCGCAAGAGCTTTTCGGATTGGCAAGTACAGAATTGACACCGAGCACCAGTTATCACCCTCAGACGGATGGGCAGTCGAAGATTGTCAATAAATGGGTTGAGGGTTATCTTCGCAATTATGTTGTGGGGCACCAACGTGCTTGGATTAGGTGGTTGTATTTAGGAGAGTATTGCTATAATACCACCTATCATATGCCAATTGGCATGTCTCCATTCAGGGCGTTGTACAGATATGATGCATTATCCTTCATGGACTTAGCCTTTGATGACAATAGGGCTCCTCGAGCCAAGGAGCTGATGCAGGATACCCAGGACATCCTTAAGGTGCTTAAGGATACTATTCAGTAGGCACAGAATCAGCAGAAGATGTATGCTGATAGACATCGGGTGGAGAGGACATTTGAGGTAGATGACTTGGTTTTCTTGCGACTTCAACCATATAGACAGAGTACTTTGAAGAGAAGTGTTGCAGAAAAACTTAAGCCACGATTTTACGGTCCCTACAGAATTGTGAAGAGAGTTGGAGAGGTAGCATATGAGCTTGATTTACCAACAGGCAGCAAGATTCACAATGTTTTCCATGTATCATGCCTCAAAAAGGCATTGGGCCAGCATGTGGTTGCCTTTTCAGTCCTTCCATGTCATGTCCCCTTTTCGATAGCCACCTTGATGAGCGTTTAGCCTTTATTTATTCCCGAAGGCTAAACAGGAGAAATCAGGGAGTACGTATTAAATTAATTATTTTTAAAGTTATTTCAATAAAGTGAAATTATAAGATGACTTTATATTTAATTAATTTAATAAAGTGACTTAAAATAAACTAAATTACGGGTTCGGGTTCGAGTTCGGGGGTTTGGTTCGCCGGTTCGGCTAAAATTTTTGGGGGGTGGGTTCGGTTCGTTTTGGGTTCGTTAGTACAAAAAACATGTAAAAATAATATATATATATATATATATGCAGCCTTGAGGCAAAAATTAGGATTAAAATATCACATACATCATATAAACAACAAAACCACCATAAACTTGAATGTCATTTAAAACATGCATGATAAATATTCATCGTTGAAACTTGAATTGTGGTAGCTTGATATACAGAGTCTATTGATGCCAGGGTTCAATTTGTATGATTTTGAAAAAAGAAGCCAACTGAGTAGAGTTATCAGCATTCTTCAGAAATCATAAGAATTTCTTTATACACTAGCCATTTTGATGTCTTCTTGCAGTCTCAAACATTATTTTGTATCATTGTTACATTGGTCTTGAGAGTGGTAACTTAATATAGCTCCACAATACAAAATTTGTTTACCTGTGCAGTGTAACAGTGGAATAGGCAGATTTTTCTTTGAAAGAACCAAAGGGTGACTGCACAATCGAAGTGTATAAACACATATCTTTTTGTAATATCAAGGATACTTTTTGAATCTTCCATGCATTGCTAAACTAAAAGGAAAGGTCTTTCGCCTAATTTGTATGCAGCCATGCTTTTGACATTGTCAAAAAGAGCAAAACAAATGAATAAGAATGAGGTAGTTAAGGTGTTTGAAGTGATTAGAGGTAACTTTTAGGGTTCCCTTGGGCGTGGGTCAAATTCAAACTCCATAAAACATTAAAAAAATGCTCAAAAAAACACTTTTTGGATGCCTAGGCATGCAGGTTCTGTCTAGGTTCTGTCTCGGTTCTATCTCGGTTCTACCCGGGTTCTCTTGGGTTCTGCCTGGGCGAACCAGACCCAAAAATGAAGGACCCTGGTCGAACCCACAGGCGAACCGAACCAGGACCCGAACCAGGAGCGAACCAAGACCAGGACCCAGCCCAAAACCCAAAGAACCGGCTACTTAGAAAATAAACATTATATCATAAAGTCACTTAAGGGAATAAAATATTATTATTTCTAGAAGCTTCTTGAAATGTTAATGAGAAATCTTTGTAAGGAGTTGTTGGCTTGGCATTTGGGCATTCTTTATTTTGGAATTCATTTCTCATTACCAGTTTGGTAAGAAAGCTTGAATGCTTTGTTGCTCGAGGATTTGAAGACTTTAGAGTACCAGGTTCGGTTGTGAAAGATCAACCCTAGCTGGAGTTGTTGAGGAATCCATCTAGCGTTTCTACTTTGTGCTTCATTGAAGAGTTTATCAATTCCAATAGCTATTGTATTATTGCAATTCTGAGTATTAAGCTAATTGGGGGCAATAGCTGATTTATTATTGCACTATCATTTCGCGTGCTACAACTGAGGTATTGTTGCAAATATATTCTGAGGGTTTGATTGTTCCAATAGCTGTTGTATTGCTGCAATTACATTTGTGGAGAAGCCATTCCTAATAGATTCGATATTATCATAATTTAATGGTCATAAGACCAAATTATGATACAAGGAGAAACCAGTTCGTCAAAATCATATTCAGTATTACAGAAAAGACAAGGTCCGAATAAGGAAATCGATTATTTGCAGATATTGTTGAATAGTCCACTCCTGAGTTTTGTGATCATTTTCAGTATTTTGGATTATAATAAATATCAAAAATTGGTGACCTAGTTGCCTGTGTTCTTGATTGATTTTTACTAAAGAAGAATATTTTATTAATTTGTGAAGAGATTATTTCAATCTGCTTGGCATATCGCACTCATCATATGAGGACGATTGGAGAGTTGGAAATCGTGGGTAGCTAAGGCATTGCTTCTCAACATTAAGTTTGATATATCATTAAAGTCTAGAAAGATCGTGGTCACTAGTCACTACAAACAAATCATGGCTGCTAGCTTGCTATCGATAGAGGCCAAAAGGTCAAACGAGTCTTTCAAAAGAGACATATATCAAGTGCCAGATCAGAACATAAGTCAAAGTCATGTAATTCTAGGGGTTTGTTAAGAATTGGGTATTGTAAATCAAAGACGTGGTCTTTAAGGAAACCGTGTCTACTCATGAGCAGTTCGCACCATAAAATAAGACAATTAGGAGGAGTGCGATAGAATAATAAAAGTTTAGATAAGACAAGAATTTAGTTGTTGGGAGAATAAAACAAAAAAACAAAGAATACGTCTGCAGGAAAGAAGTCATCGATAAATACAAGGGGAATTATTTTCTAGCATATAATAAAGGAGGACGGCATATTATCGGGCTTTCAATTCTAAGTAGATAAGACAAAACATATTAACAGGAGAGCTATAAACTATTGCTGGAGATTATTATTTTGCTTTGTCGGGAGCTGCTAGTCAAAAGACAACGAATTTGAGAAGCATCAAACAGATAATACAAATCGCTGCATCGAATGAGACAAGGAGTTCGAATGAATTTGAATGGTCCTTAAGACCACATTCAAAATTATATGAAGGAAGTTGTGTATCTCCAGCTACAGAATAATCGCTTTCTATTCATCTCCAAGCAATCAGGTTCATTATATATTTCTGATTGCAGTCATTATAAATGCTATCTATCCAGCTTGTTGCATTGAAGTTACATTTGGTACTTTAAACATTATGATCTGAGTCTATAGCTGTAGTTTGTATCGCTATCATTTTGTTTGAGAAAGATATCCAATCTGCATATAAGTCTGCGTTACATCAATCCCATATATGTCTGGGTTTTGCATTAAGTTGCTGCCATCTAGTGAGTGTAGTTGATTTGCATTGAAAGAGTCTCAGTGTTGAGTTGTAAACAGATTGAAAACTTATTTGCAATGTCATTCTAAGGAGCTGAATTTGCACACTAAAAGGTTTGCATATGAACTGTTTGACATAATGTCTCATGACAATAGCCTTACATTTGCATGTATATTCAGTTGAGAAATCAGATATTACATTTGCATTGCAATTCTCTTTCATTTCTATCATTAGTTGGTTCCAAATAAAGTCTTTATGCACTTGGTATCGATATATACATCAAAACACCAGCTGGACAAGTTTGCAAGAAAACTACTTGACAATATTCTTGAAGCATCAAAACAGCAGATTAAGTGCAAATTTTGCTAGGCTCTTTACATTCCACCACTTGATGAGGAGGGGATTTTGATACTTGATCCTGAGTCCATTGTTGATATGAGGGAGCGCAAGTTACGTAACAGGACCATTAGCGAATATCTTATCAGATGGAGAGACTTGCCATTGGAGGATGCTACGTGGGAAGGAGAACAAATACTTCAGCACCCTAATTTGCAATTGTTTGAGGACAAGCAATCTCGGGAAGGGAGGACTGTAATGTCCCCATTCTCACAATGACAAATGGAGGTGAGAGCTAGCTCATTCTCCATTCCCGTGGGCTAGTCATCATGTTCAGGGAATGTTTTGTGGCCAAGAGAAATGGTTATATTTTGATGAGTTTGCTATTTTGGGGGAAATAAGAATTATTTTTAATGAGAAATAAAATATAATATTTTATTATATTTTATTATTATTATATTCCCCACTTGCAATGCCAAAGTTGTTTTATAAAGTGAGTCTAATTAGGGGGATGACTTGGGAGGCATAAGATGATTAAAATATTATTTTATATTATTCCTCCTAGAAGATGAATAAAATATTATTATTTTATTAGCTGGAGCAACGTTAAAAGAAGGCATTGTAAGTCATTTTGGGATATCGAGAATTGAGTTTGACTTTGCATTGAGATAGTCTCTTGGCTGAAGCACTTCTTCAGTCTGTTCAAGGTGATGCTCCCTTGACTACTAGGGTTTGGTGATGGCCTCATTCCCACATTGAGAGGTGAAATTGAGAGGCGAATATACTCAGAATTCACCATTGAGCTGATTGCATTCATTTTTGCAAGCATTAGGAGGGATTGATTTGAAGTTGAAGCTGATTATTGTATCATTGGAGCAAATCAATTAGGCAAATTTTGTGGCCAAGGGCCAAATTTGAGGATATTGATTGGAGATATTATTCTGATTGCATTTTTAGTATTATTTGCTGCTTTCATAAAGGTAGACCTGCACATATCATATTCAAATTTTGGTTCATAGCACTCACATATTGCATCGATTTCTTGTAGGCATTTGAGTGCTCCAATTTGGGAGCCATGGCAATGATGTTAGGAGCAATTTGGAGACTTCTTGTGACTGCAATAATTTTATATTGAAGACTTGCTTCAGAACAGGGGCGGCACCTTGTTGGGGACGATTTTGCCAATGTAAGGAGCTCTCATTGTGTTCTAAGGCTGCCACTACATCATCGATCGTAGGAGCAACAATTTCCAGGTTCCTCTTGACATATTTAGTATATTTTGCATTGCTACATCAGATTGTATAAGGTGCTGCCATCTAGCGCATTGTAGTTGCATTTGATATCATTGTAAGCCAAGAGTCTTGGCAATACATTTGTACTCAACCTTGCATTATTCAATAGATTGAAGGAATTGCAAAATAATCATAGCATTGCATTGTTGTAATCAGCATCAAGCTTATTTGGCAATACAAAAATCCTATGTTACCGGGTTCACCCTTGGGAAGCTGGGTCCTGGTCTGAGTTCGCGTCGGGTACGGGTCCTAGTTCGGTCCCTCTGTGGGTTCAACCAGGGTTCGTGCTTTCAGGGTCTGGTTCGCCCATGTAGAACCCGAGCAAACCCGAGAAGAACCCAAATCAAACCCGAGCGAACCCAGGAAGAACCCAGATCTAACCCGAGCGAACCTGGGAAGAACCCAGATCTAACCCAGGCGAACCAACGTGTTTAGGTGCCCAAAAAGTGATTTTTTTTGCATTTTTTTAATATTTTATGCAGTTTCATTCCAAGAGGCTATGTTTTCATTTTTGCTTGTCGGATTGACAAAAGGAGGTGAAGATTGATCATTCAAGCTTCTACAAACAATTGCATTGCCATTCCTACAAATTTGCAAGTGTTCATTGGCTGCCACAAAGATTGTTGAAGGATATTTTTGCAAAGAGGTAAGTTTTTCTCTTCTTTTTTTTGAGTTTTTTCATCCACTTTTTTGTTTTACAAACCAAAAACTTTGTTTTGTTTCATTTTATGATTTATCTATGTTTTTCCTTTCCATTCTTCTATGAATGTATGCATGATTCAAAAGAGCTAGGCTTTATAAAATTATAAATCAATATTTTGATTTCATTCAAATTTTAAATGTGTTGTTTGGAAAACAAATTGCCATAGGAATCACAATGTCAATGGGTTCGACCTCCGGTTCCGTAGCTAAACCAAAGTTCAAAACAAATCCAAATTCTCCTTTATGGAAGTATGTTGAAATGATAACACAGATTCCAAGTGGTGGCAGTTACATTTGGAAATGCAATGGATGTGAAGTTACATATTCTTAGTGTTCCACGAAGTTTCAAGGACAGGGACGGGGGGACGGCAGGGGACGCGTTTCTGAGATGGGAGACGGGGGGCCTAAATTTGGGGACGTGAGGGGGACAGCGGCACTAAAATACATATAGTACTTGAAAAATTAGTTATTAAAAAAGATGTATAACAATATAATTACATAACTGTAGAAGCCTAAGGAATAAGTAAAGTTAACACATTAAAACAAAACTTAAAACTTAAAAGATTAACTGTTTAAACAAAGTACAAACACAATAACACGTTGCAATAATATATCATTTCATTGAACAAGTGAACCACTGAACATTGAAAATCAAAATGAAAATAATAAAATATAGACATTGGAAAATGCAACAAGAACTAGATGTTTCATAATTTGAGTTTCATAATCATGATTCATGAATCATAATTACAATCAAGTATCACTGTATCATCAATGTTCAAACTTCAAACTTCAAAAAAAAAGTACAAGCAACAAAATAGTAAATACTAAATACTAATAGTAAATGGCTCCAAGCTAATGGCCTAATGCCTCTAATATCTAACCATCTCCAAGCTCCATGCCAATCTCCTCATCACTGGAACTGCTGGACTCCACATGCTGAAGCTCATCTAAACCAATACAAACCAGCCCTATCTGTGTAGGATCATCATCTATCTGTGCTGGCTCTTCTGGCTCTACATCCCATCTAGCTATTGGACTCTCCTTGTATGTAATTGTGTTGCGGTCAAATAGACGTAAGGCACTATGTACAGCCACAAGCTTCTCTACCCTCCCAGAATTAAGCCTGTTCCTCTTAACAGAGTGAATGAAGCTATAAGTGGACCAATTCCTCTCAGCAGCAGAAGAACTAGAAACCTGGGACAGCAAACGAATGGCTAGAGTAGTAATCAAAGATCTAGGCCCATGCATAGTCCACCACAACTTGGGGTCCTCCTCTGACATAGTCTCCAAATCTACCTTGGCCGCCTCTAAATATCCCCAAAGAGTGGCAAATTTTGTCCACTTGGTACGAAGCAAGCTGGCCTCCATAGGATCACACATTTTGTCAATGGCCTTCATGAACCCTTCCTTCACCTCAGCATCCTCTATAGGTGTTATTCTGTCGGGACGTGGCACATACCACTTTGGGTTCAATGCATAGGCAGCCATGTGTAAGGGAGTGTTGTGCTTCTCCCATCTATCCTGAATGATTGGATAAATGTGCTCGGTGTAGAATTGCATTGTGGGGTCCTTCTCTCGCACTTTAGCCTTCATTTGATCAAGCATGGAATCAATGCACTCATATACCTCTCCAAGGGAAGGTGCATTAGAGTCTCCAAATCTAATAACTTTGAAGACTGGATCAATTTTGGAGACAATATATTTGGCATCAGCCCAAAAGACATCATTCTTCACCACCTCCTTAACCCTCAACCCCTGTTGTGTCTTCGACTCAGGCCATCTGTTCCACTCTGTTGTCATTACCATTAGTTGCAATGGCTCTTGCAACTCAAGCATCCTCTCCAAGAGAATAAAGTATGATGCATACCGAGTCTCTATAGGTTTCAGGAATTCCTTCTTGGAGAAGCTCCTGAAAAGTGCATGCGAAGTATGGTGGTTGCAGATAAACATCTGCACATCTCTAGCATCACTCACAATTGATTTGATCCAGCTGATTTTACCCATGTCCTTAAGTGCATTATTCATAGCATGCACACAGCAAGGAGTCCACCAAATGTGTCCATAAGCTGCCTCAACCAATTTCCCTACAGCTCTACACACATGGGTCGCATCTATCACTACCTGCACCACATTTTGTGGCCCAACCTCCTCTATGGAATCCTTGAGGATCTGGAACTGATAATGAGCATCCTTGTTATGCCCTGAACAATCAATAGCCCTAAGGAGATAAGGGTCTGTTGTAGATGTGACCATGACGTTGATGAGTGGACGATGCCTAATGTCCGTCCACCCATCCATGACTATGCTGCATCCACTTGTGACCCAGGTTCTCTTCATCTTCTCCATCAAAATATTAATCTTGGAATAGTTTTGATCCAAGATTGTTGTCCTCAATTAAGTCTCCCCTAGTGGCACATATGATGGTCCCGCCCTTAATACCTTTGACATAGCTTCCTTATAATAAGGAGAGCGAGCCACATGGAATGGAATGCCATTGGCAAAGAAGAATTTTCCAATAGCATCATCTGCCTCTTCCTTTGCTTGTGCATTAAATAAATTTGCCAATGGTTGTGAACTTGAAGATGCCACTTTACGTTTCCCCTTAGGCTCTCCTACACCTAAACTGGATGGATTTGTTGGCCTTTGACTTTGCAAAGTAGAAGTAGAAACTGTTGCAATCTGATCACTCTTACTCCTATGTCCCAATGTAGCAGTCATAGGTGTTGCTTCCTCATTAGTACCCCATAATTTTAAAATTTC
Organism: Sequoia sempervirens; assembly: GCA_007258455.2. Classification (NCBI taxonomy): domain Eukaryota; kingdom Viridiplantae; phylum Streptophyta; class Pinopsida; order Cupressales; family Cupressaceae; genus Sequoia; species Sequoia sempervirens. Next base: position 104,407,492 of record VDFB02075321.1, on the reverse strand, counting down.
AGCTCTATACTTTGCATTTTTTGCCACCTTTTTGCAAACATCTACACCTTTGCCTCGAATAAGAAGTAAGTGAGCATTAGTTCTAGTAATGCTCCCTTTCCAGTCAAGATGACAAACGTGGCACTCCCACTTTCTAGTGCCCCCACGTGTCCCAGGCCGTGCTAGCATCTTAGATGCAAATTGTTTTAATAGTGATTTTGGATCAAAGGGGCCTTTGGCATATCTTTGGAGGATTTTTGAAGGGCATTTATCTTTTCTACTCCCAATAGAACCTGTTTCAGCTTGAGTTTGAGTATTTGAATCATGTTCACCCTCATCTATTTGAAAATATAAATCATCAAATTGAGACTCATTTTCACTTCCACTTCCAATTTTTGCTTCAACTTCAACCTCTTCACCCTCAACCTCATCATCAACTTTGTTGATTGGTGAACTCATTATGCCTTATTGTAACTAGGTAATGTCAAATGATGCTGCCAAAAACAATTTCAAAACAAAATCAGACTTTTATAAATTTAAAAATTTTAAAAAGAAAAATAAAAAAAAACAGTATTATCATTATGATATTTAATAAATAATAATTTATATAATTATATTATCAATTATCAATTTATCAGAAATTTAGAATCTTAGATTAATGATTCACAGACAACTAAAAATCATACAGTATTTGATATTCAAATTTGAATTATGAATTTATGATTATCAAAATTTCTGGAAAAAAAAACAGTATTTAATATTCATATAAATATTTTAAAATCAGTATCAGGCTTCAGAAAATGTGGAAGCATAGTTGTAGGCATGTGAAATTTTTTATAGTATGCCTCAAAGAGATGTCATCTCATGGAATGCAATGAATTATGAATATGATAAAAATAATAAAATTTAAATGATTTTTAAATTTAATAAATAATAATTTATAATTTTAATTTTAATTTTTTACAAGGGAATGCCCGTGCCAGCTCAGGGAATGCACTAGGCGCGGGCTTCTACAAAGCCCGCGCCCAATGCATTCCCTAAGCCGGCATGGCATTCCCAATCCCAGCCAAAAAAAAATGAAAACGCCTCCTTCCAGCACTAGACGGAAGCCAGGGCACAAATAGAATAAAAATAAATAAAACAAATAGAAAGAAATCAGATATGAAAACAAAAAATCTAACCTAGTGGTGGAAAAGGCCCGAAAATTCAAAAAACCCTGCTCTCCAAGTTCAGTCTCCACTTCAATCACAGGTTCCAAGCTCTTACGGCAGCTCTTACCCCAGGTTGCACGACATAAAAATGACCAAAATATCATATTCTAAAACATTATAACATGTCATTGTTCAGATTTTATTTTTTTAATAAAATTATAAAAATATTATTAAATTGCAAGTTTTAGTTTTGGAGGGGACTTGGGAGACGTTTCCCAAGAGTTTCCCAAGTTTCCCAGGCGTCTCCATCATGGAAGGAAACGGTGGGGGGATGGTCGATGGACGTTTCCCAGGCATCTCCCCGTCTTGGAAATGTCCCGTCTCGGAAACTTCATGTTTTTTGGGGGGGACACGTCCCCGTGGAACACTGCATATTCTAGTTCATACCATAGGGTGAAAGCACATTTGTGTGGCATAACTGAAAAGGCATCACGCCTTGCCCTGGAAAAGAAGGTACACCTATTCCACCTGAGACAATTGCAAAATGCATTATGGAGCAAGACGCAGTAGATCAACGAGAAGCCCAAAAAGGAAATCACCCTTTGTTAAAAAAAAAAATCAAAGGCAATGCAATCCCCATCTAATCCTAATATTGTGGTAGAAGACCACCCATTTATGGCCACTCCAGATCCTCAAGCTCAAAGAGCACAACCTATTGCAAACTGTTCTACCCCAAATTAAATTTTTTGCTACACTTAGGCATTTTGAAGAAATGAGTAAGAGTCTTGTCAAATTTGTCAAAAAAGGTCAAATTTTGGGTGTGCATGTCTTGCATGAGAGGTAAAAACTTGAGTTTTCTAAATCTAACAATTTGGGTTTGCTCAGAGCGACCAAATCAACAAAACCCAAATCTTAGTTTTTCATCCCTACTTTTTAGGAAAATTGCTATGTTTAGAAACTTTCTAAAAATAGAAGAATTTTCTTGGTTTTTCCGGTTTTCTTTTGAAACGGATGCTAGCAAAACTTTCTAAAAGTAGAAAGTTTGGCTTCTAGGGTTGAGACTAATTTTGATTGGCTCAAAATACTTCCTTATCAGGCTGGTGCAGTCAGAATCAACTCTGCAACTCCGTTTGATTTTTTGAACCTTTGCAACTCCGTTTGATTTGAAATTCGCTCCATGGGGTCCTCGTCACTTGCTTGACTTGCTCACACTGGTGTCTCACGTTGACCCGTTATTTATAACCCTGTTTCAAAAGTGACTTACTATAAATAGTAAGTGCTCAGATCACTTTCAAATTTTATCAGTGGACTCCTTGGAAGATATTGATCGTGATGGGATACCTTGGTTTTTGGAGATTCCAGTGTTTGATCACTCATTTTGGGTTCTGAAGCCGGAAACCCTAATCTGGCTTGCATGTTGCTCAAATGATCTCTGTTTGAACCTGTTCCTGTTGCATGTCGTTGTGTTCGTGATGTTGAAGTGTTGGGCAGCTACCGGAGTGATACTGGCTAAAAATAGTAAGTCTCTGAAAAAGTGACCAACTCTGCTTGCATGTCACCTTGCTGCATAGCTCTTGAAAAACCCATAAAGAATAACCTAACATGCACTGAAAAGTCCTGCATGCAAACCCTAAAAATAGCCTCTAAAGACAGCTCTTGAAAAAGGTCTTGATCCCGGTTTGCATGTTACATCACTGCGAAGCTTTCGAAAAACCCATAAAGAATCTCCAGACATGCATCTAAAAGTGCAACATGCAAACCCTAAAAATGACCCTCAAAGGCAGAAAAGCTAAAAATAGTAAGTTGTTCGTTTGCGCTTAAAAATTGCATGTGAGCAGTCTGAAGTGTCTTAACCATGATGTAGTTGCCAAAATTTGAAAATCCCAAGAAAATAGGCCCCAAATTAGTACTTACTAAAAATAGCAAGTTGTCAGAATTCAGTGAAAATTCAATGGGAACCTGCTTGAAGCATCCTAATAACAATGCTAAGCTTAGAATTCGATTAGCCAACTCAATTTGACCTCAGAGTAGCCTGAAGATCATAAACCCTAATTCATCAAAAAACCCTCCAGACTTTAGCCAGAATTCAAATCTAGGTCAAATGGTAAGTACATCACCAAACAAAAAGAACCGACAGAGAGAGAGACAGACCCAAAACCAACACCAAAAGACCCAAATGGAGCAAAAATTAGGGGGTCCCCATTTTGAATGGGGTGATGTGTGAAAAGGTCACAACAGGTGGAAAAGGCTATGAGAAACCAATTTTTGGAGAGTAAATTTGAGATTTGGGAAGCTTTGGCGTTTTGATCTTTATCTATCTTTGGAGATGATCTATGGGTCACTGCAAACCCCGAAATGTGACTCCTATGATAGGTGTAAATTGAAGGATGGCATCACTGAAGGTGGGAAAGATGAGTCACAGCCTCAGATCTAGCTCTATGGTGTATTTAATGAGATAAGTATTCTTTTGTTTATACTTTTGAAATCTAGGGTAAAACTTCAATTTTTGCTTTGGTCATTTGGATCTTGTGTGATTAGTAAAGAGAGATTGTGTTTTCTCTTGAATTGTGTTCACTAGCATAAGATCCTTTGAAGATTTCAAGTTAATTCATGTCAGATGTGTAGATCTCTACATGTGACTCTAAGATGAAAAAGAGAACTGTAATTTTGATGGCGATTAGTTGGTCACATCGATAGCATTCTCTAATGCATGAACTGTGATAGAGCCTTGAACTCTTGGAGAGAGTTGGTTCTACATGCTAACTGCATATTGCATTCAAGAAATTTGTAGTTGTGCAAATTGTTTTTTTGTTGTGCTGAGTTTGGCACTCTTGAGGGGAGTAAAAGATGGAGGAAAAAGTCATATCAAAATTAAATAAAGATAAGTTTCTTTATTCCTTCATTCTGATTCTTTGATATATTTCTCTTATAGGTTGATTTATTTATTCATGTTTTAATATTGTTCATAAATTCTTATGTATTCATGCTATAACTTGAAATAGTAATCCTTGTATGATTCTAGCCTTGATATTTCTTTGGATAATTATAAATTGTTAGTAATCTCTCTCTAAAATGCTTTTAGGATAGATCTAGGGGCAAGAAGGTGATGAGAGATTGCTTAGTGATGAAAAGCTTGAGGCATCTTGTGAGGAAGTCATGCCGACCAAAGAAATGATCAAGCGTGAAGTCACAACTTGCAGCCATGGGACTAAGTTGGTGGCTAGAGGGAGTTCACTTCCAAAAGTCTTCTTTGCAATCTCTAAAGCAAGGATCAAGAGGGAGTTTTGTAACTCACTGAGAAGTGAAGATTACTGTATTGCAAGGATAGGTGCTAAACCCTGAGAGGATCCCTTCAGCTGCTGAGATCATAATTGCTCAAGACTGTCATCTAGATTTGTCATTGGTAGCTCCACAAACCTATTCAAAATAAAGTGACCTGGGATGAGGTCGAGGAGGACGATCCTGAACTCTCTACAGTACCAGAAGTGTGCACTGGAAAAACATTTATTTAAGGCAAGCGTTGCAGGCAATCTTGGTCAATGAGGTCAGAAGGTTGATGCAAGTACTTAAAGATTCAGAGGGAGCCTACTGAACCTAAAGAAGATGGGAAGTATACTATTGATATTTTGAAGAGGTTTGGTATGATGGATTGCAAATCCATGTCTACACCTATGGAGACCAACCTACATAGGTTAAAAGAGGCTGCAGCTAGTTCAGACTTGGTGGATCCTACGATGTACAGGCAGTTGATTGGGTCCTTGATGTTCTAGTTAACACTAGACTAGATATCTGTTATGTTGTGAGTGCACTTAGTCAATTCATGTGTGAACCGAGACAGATACATCTTGTTGCAGCAAAACATATCCTAAGATGCTTGCGTGGCACAATTGGATATGGGTTGAGATATTCTTCAAATGTGGACTTGTAGCTGCATGGTTTTACTAATTTTGATTGGGCAGGGAGTGTTACTGATCGGAAGAGCACCTCTGGATGTTGCTTCAGTTTGGGATCTGCTATGATTTCCTAGTGCAGCAGGAGTCAGTCATCTGTAGCATTGAGTACAACAGAGGCAGAGTATATTGCAGCTTGTGTGGCAGCTCGGAAAGCAATGTGGCTTCGTAAGCTCCTTGCAGGATTGTTTGGATAATCAATGGAGCCTACTATCATTCATTGTGAACAGAAAGGAATGCTTTTTCTTGCTCTAAATTTCTAGGGCGTTGCTTTTTCGAAGCAGCCACTCAGCTTTTTCCATCTCTGATCACATGGGTCTCTCTTCTTTTTCATCCTCTTCAACATTGAGAAAATTTTCCCTCTTCTAGAAACTACTTTTTGGCCGATTTTTCAGGGTAGACTTTGTTTTTTCAGTTTCTAAGCATCTGGGTTTCTCCGAAATGTGATTTTCTATAAAACCCAAGTCCCAGCTTTTTTCAGAGAAATTGCGTTTTCAAGGTAGATCAACATTCTATTTTCAGCAGCACTCTCCACTTAAAATCAAGAAATAAATCAGCTTTTTGGCAGAGGTGGATGAGGTTTCAAGCAGCTTTCTTCTAGAAACGTTCTTTCTGCTTTCTTTCTATTCTTGAAACAATTCTTATCTATTCTTTGAAGAAGAGAAAGAAGATAAATGTAATAGTTGGCATTTTCCTATTTTCATACTTTCTTAGGTGTTAGATGTTATCTTCTTTAGTTTTAGAAATAAAGCTTGCTTGATGAGCAAGTCTTAGTTGTAAAAACAAGGAGATTTTAGGGTTCCCTACTCCTCTACTTGTCTATAAATAAGAGTGTTTTCTCATTGTTTTTCTTAACGGTTATTGTGATAAAAAATTGCAAGCCTGTAATGCAGCGAGTTGTTATTCAGTGTCAGTTCACTTTGTGTAAGAGCAAGTTTGCAAGCCTCTATAGCTGCAAGTTCTTGTTCAGTGCATGTGTCTTGTGTCAATGTATTCTGGTTTGACGGCTAAACTGTAAGCCTATTTTGCTACAATCCTGCTGTCCCAGAAGTGTAATCTCTTGTTATTGAAATTTGAGGAAATAAAGTCTTGTGCTTGCTTTGTTGCCCTGATATAAAGTCTCAGATTTTCGTTTATTGTGTTATGCTTATATGATCTCCATTTCAGCTTGCGTTGAAAGTAAGTAGATGTATGTTGGAAGAAGAGTTTATCTAAGTATTTTGTCAGAGAATCCTTCCTTGTCTATTTCTAACTCTCTTGCTCTATGTTTACTTGAGAAGTTAGAAACTTTATTAGAGTAGGCTTAGTCATAGTTGAACTTCTAAAACAGAGAATCTCAGCTACGGTGCTTGAGTTTTATAACCTTGTGCTCTTAGCTGAACAAAAAGATGGCAAAATTAGTTTTAGTTTACTTTCTTTTGAGCAACATCAGCAAAGAGGTAGCTTCCCTTCCTAATTCGAAGAGGAGTTTACTGCACATAGCTATCCGTTTCCAAGTCGCATACCAGAGGTACAATTTGAAACACCAACACAAACAAGAGAACAAGGCGGCCTTTGGAACTTGCATTTAAAAATGAGAGTAGAGCCCTTGCCGACCAATGTGTAGCAAGATGCATATATGCCAATGGATTAGCTTTTAATGTTGTTCGTTCTCCATATTGGAAAGAGATGTTGAGAACAGTTAATGAAGCTCCAAAAGGGTACAAGGGCCCAAGTTATGAGAAGGTGCATGGCACTTGATTGGAAAAGGAGGTTGAGTTGGTTGAAGATGCATTGAAGCCTATAAGAGATTCATGGGTTGAGATAGGTGTGTCCATTGTTTTGGATGGTTGGAACGACTCAAGAAATCGGCCTTTGATCAATGTCATAGCAATGTCTGCTAAAAGGGAAATGTTTCTCAAAGTCATGGATTGTGAGGTGCAAGTAAAAGATGGACAATTTATTGCTAATATTCTCATTGCAGCCAGTGAGCAAGTGGGACCCCGCAACGTTCAAGTTGTAACGGACAATGCCAAGAATTGTAGAGCTGCAGGGTTGTTGGTTGAGGAAAATATTCACATATCTTTTGGACACCTTGTGCGGTCAATTCACTCAATCTTATGCTGCAAAAGATTGGGAGTAAAATTGCATGGATCAAACAATTGTATAATGAGGTTGAGGACATTTAAATGTTCGTCACCAACCAACACTTGTCTCAAGGGATCTTTAGATCATTTTCAAAGTTGGAGCTATTGAAGGTAAGTGAAGTAATATTTACATTTGTCATTTTCTGGTTTTCATAATTTGATTGTGCATTCTAATTTAAATTCTTCTTTAAAGTTTATTTTTAAATTTTAATTATTTTTTTTAATTTGCAATAAGTTCCAAAGACCCGCTTTGCCTCTAACACAATCGTCTTGAGACGACTTGTGAAAGTTAGAGAGGCACTTTCTAGCATGGTGATTAGCAACAATTGGTCTATATGGAGGCAAAGCAACACTAAAAGAGCAAAAAAAATTAAGAGCATGATATTAGATTACTCATGGTGGGATCGTGTGGAGTATCTCCTTAGCTTTACCGAGCCCATTTTGAGTATGATTCGCTATACTGACAAGGACAAGCCATGCATTGGAGAGATATATGATGGTATAGACTCAATGCTTGAAAAGATCAAGTGCACCATAAATGCAAGAGAGCAAGACCTTGAAGAGACTTTCTTCAAACAACTGCAAGCAATTGTTGAAGAAAGATGGAACAAAATGACAACTCCATTACACCTTCTCGCCTTTGCATTGACTCCAAAATACTATAGTAGTCAGGTTCTTTCAGTGCCAAGAAGGCTTCCTCCATATAGAGATTTAGAAGTGGCTGAAGGGTACAAGGCAACATTTGTGAGACTCTTCCTTGATCAAGATTTGCAAAGTGCAGTCACGAATGAGTTCACTGATTTTGTGCACTCAAATGGTCTAGATGTTGATGCTCTTCGTGATAGGCTCTTAAAGGATGCTCATAGTTGGTGGTACTTCCATGGACAATACTTCCAACATTTGCAGCCCCTTGCAATCAAAGTTTTATCACAAGTAAGTTTAATAAATTTTCATATTTTAGTTTTAAAAGTTTCATAATTTCATTTATAATTTATAATTTTTTAATTGTTTACTTTGTCTTCATAGGTTGCTAGTTCATCTACATCTGAGAGGAATTGGAGCACATATTCTTTCATCCACTCAGTAAAGCACAATAAATTGCTCTCAAAAAGAGTGGACTTAGTATATGTGCATTCCAACTTGCGTCTCCTTTCACACAAACAATGTGACTACAAGGAAGGGGAGACGAAGTTGTGGCATATAGGGCCAAAGGATACAGACTTGGATGCTTCCACTTCCCACCGTATTGCATATGAGGAGTCCGATATCCAACAAGAGCATGGGCACAATACTAGTGCTAGTGGCAATGCCATTGGCACTACTTGTGATTCATCTAGTCTTCCTACTTCATCTAATCTCAATGTTGACATTGATATGTATGATTTAGAGAATCCATTTGATGATTAAAACTTTAAAAGTGTTGTACTATTGAACTTGAAGTTTGAACGATGAATATTTATCATGCATGTTTAAAAAATTAAATGTTTTAACTTTTAAATGATATTCAAGTCTATGGTGATTTTGTTGTTTATATGATGTTATGTGATGTTCTAATCCTAATTCATGCTTCTAGGCTGCACATACATATATATATGTTTTTTGTACTAACAAACCCAAAACGAACTGAACCCACCCCCCAAAAAATTTAGCCGAACCAGCGAACCGAACCCCCAAACCCGAACCCGAACTGGTAACTTAGCAAACATCTATGGAGGTTGCATTCAAAGTGTATGACGAAATGACAGTTGGTTGTAGCTACTCATTTACATAGAGTTAAAACATATATTGCATTTGAAAAAGCCAAAAATATTTGCATTTCATTCCAGAATTTACTTGCAAGCATTTCTAGTTGATTAGTTAGATTATTTGCTCATAACATCATCAAAACAAGAAGGAAAACAAAAACAGAAACCTATATCAGTTTTGGGACAGTTTACTTGTCAAGTGTTTGACAAAATTACTAAGGCCAAAAATCAGAAAATTTGGATCAGATTTAGCAAGGGATATTTCAAAAAGGTCGCAAATGCAAGACAGAAACTCCAAAAATTATATTGATGTCTCTTGCTAAGTCTACGTTGGCCATTCCTATCATATTCAATGAGTCGAGTCTTTCTAATGCCGGATTGAAGAACATGAACAATCAGGAGGTGTAACCGTTGCTTTCTGAAGGTGTGACACATTAGGCAGAGTTGGGGTTTTGTACGAAGTCGTGAGTATTTACAAGTGATAAATCTTCGATGGACGTCACTATACAACCTGTAGCCGTTTTAGATGTATTTTAAAATTTTAGTCTGCAAACTAATGTCGCTACATCTTAGAATGGAGTCAGAATTATACTGAAGGAGGAGACGTGTACATAAGGAGATACATGGCATTTAATTGTTAAATGAGAATGACAGGGAGCCACTGAATTAGAAGTCAGGAGCAGTTTAATATGTTAAGCCAATCTTTATATCAGTTGAATTAAATAAAGAGTTTTGAAGCCATGAGCAAATCAATGAGCCGGAATTAATAGTAATAATCACAAGAAGTCTCGGAATGATAATCATAGCCAAGAGAAACTATGTGGAAGCTTCAAATACACCGGCGCTGCTTGACTAGTCATTGCCACCACCAACACTACAAAACATGGAAGTCATAAATGATATCATATTATTTAAAAGGGGTTTGAGACGCAAGATATTACTAGCTGGGTTTAAGAAACGGTACATAAAGAATGAATTAAAGAAGTCGTTTCATATTCAAGAGGCAGAGAATCACAATAAGAAAGATATATGGCAGCTTCTTTTGAGAATTTTATATAGGGGCGATTTGTTACTATACGGAAGTCTTGTTAATAAACATCATTAACATTCTTTGGGGCGCAAAGAAAGTATAGAGGAGTTGATAAATAATTTCAAAGGAAGAACAAAGGGAAATAGTAGTCAACGTGATGTTAAGCAAACCGCACCCTTATGCCTAGACGTGGATTTAGTTGGACGAGATTGAAATCAAAATTATATTCAAGACTCAAGTTGTGGAGCTCTATGATATTTTGGAGTTTGCATTAAATCTAAGGACTTAATCTCATTATCAGCATGGGTGTATTGGTCCGAATTTGTAATGTCCCCAAAATTTGGATGAAATGATTTAATTATTTATTATTGCCTAAGCATCAAGTTGATTTAAAAGGTGATATTAAATAATTAATAAAACATGATGATAAAGTGACTTACGTGAAATATTTAAAATATGGCTTTATAAAGTCACTTTATAATATGGAGGGGAAAATTTAGTGAGAGATTTATAAAGACAAATGATCATATTTGGATGCGATTGCTATTTAAGGGGAAAATAAGAATAATGCTCATGAGAAAATAAAATATAATTATCATTATTTTATTTCCCACTCACAATGCTGAAGTAATATTTATAAAGAAGTCAAGGAGGGGGACGACTTGGGAGTTATAAGGTGATTTAGTGAAATATTTTTAAAGTCACCTTATGAAGTTTATTAAAGTGACTAAAGTAAATATTTCAAAAGGAAAAGAACTTTATTCAAAAGTCACTTTATTATTGAATGGCAAAATACAAAAGGGGGAAAGAGAGAAACATTTGTTACTTCTAAAATGAACATATTTTTCATCTGAGTAAACCTTCTTGCTGTGGGTTTATGGAACCCTAGCTTCTGTTTCGGCTGTGATACATCAGTCCTAGCAGAAATCCTAAGTGTTTTCAGGTCACCATTTGTGCAGTCGAGCTTGGAGCCAATCTAGAGGAGATGAAACAAAGTATTTTCTGATTTTCGTGATTATCCTTTCAGTGAGTTTTTGGCTGCTTCACAGGTGTGATTTCAAGGCATTTAACATTCCTTTGAGGGCGTGGCTTTAGGAATAAGCCATAGGCATTTCATTTACAGGTATGAGAGTCGGGAGAAAGGGTTGTTTATTAGATTTATGGGCAAGCTGAGAAAAACGTGTTTGCAAAAGGAAGAAAACGACTTCCTTACTCTCACAGCAGGATGTGGCTATTGGAGAGAGGTCTTAAGGAGGGCGTCTGGAAGAGTTAAAGCAGGGTGTTACACTTTTTAGAAGGGGCAATCATCCTAGAAGACATTCCTGATGTTGAACACGAATTATGGGCCATGCTGAAGTTGACTTCTTCACCTACAGGCTGAAAACAAATTGTAACCAGGTCTGAGTTATTTACACTTTATATCTAGTAGCTTGTGTGTTAGAAAATCCTTGGGACTGCCACGTAAGAAGTCTTTGAGCTGCTGGTAATTTCTGGGAATGATTGTACGTAAATCTGAACATCATAAACGCAAAAATTAGTATTGTAAATCTCACCATCCTAAACTCAGAAATTAGTATTTAATAATGTATTTCTGCTCAAATACACGCCTGGATCATGTTGATGTCTTAAGTTTATTGCAGCAACCTGAGTCACCATCATAAACTTGAATGCACAGAAAGATGTGTTTCCTATGCTCAATTACAGACTTAATAATATTGCTGCATATGGGTCATTCTATCATTGTGAGTCTTTGTCCAAGATATCAAGGTAACTACTAGGTACTGTAGCAAGCTATCATGTGAACTACTGTAATGAATTTCAGTCAGACTTACACTCAAAAAATAATTATTTCAGCTTACTGTTGCTGCTACCCAGTTAGTCTGTACTGTAGCAAGCTATCATGTGAACTACTGTAATGAATTTCAGTCAGACTTACACTCAAAAAATAATTATTTCAGCTTACTGTTGCTGCTACCCAGTTAGTCTGTTTGCAGCCCGTGTATTACATCAGCCCTTGTGTATTACATTTGTTGTATGCCAATAGTTGTATGTGTGAATCAATAATTGGGACAAACAAATCTATTCCATCAAACAGCTGCAAAAATTTACACGATCCACTCAGGGAAGTTTACAGTTGTATCAGAGCTAGCATCCTGCCAGCCTGTTTGGGTTTGTGACTAAAAAAATTTCAGCTATCTAACAATGATTCAAATGGACAGTCTTGTCACTTTTAGAGAAAATAAAAATGTGATAATAAGTACCCTCCGAAAACTCCTACAAAAGGAAGAGGATGAGCAGGTGGTAATGAAAATAGAAGCCAATAAAATTGTTGTCGAGTACCAGGGATTACCAAATGATTTCAAAAGTCATGTCTCCTTTGATGAGTTTTTGGGAATACTTGAGGAAGGAAATCCAAGTAAGAAAAAACTATATAACTATATCAAAAAATTGAAAAAGGAAGAAATTTTGGATTTTGGTTTGTCTACTAACAGCAATGCAGTAACAGTGCTTGAGCTTAGTATTCATGAGGAAGGAAAAGAATTAATTACATTGCAGACAAGCACACCAGTTGTAGTGGGGAACCAGGAAAGGTGTGATGAATGGCTAATAAGGGCAAAGGAAGCGAAGTTGATAGCTACTCAAGCAAAACAACAATTACAGAGAATTAAGGAAACATCAAAACGAGCTCCCTTCAAATCAAACAAACATAAAATTTCCACACTTTCCAGAAAGGCACTTCACATGGACCATTCCTGTGACCTCTCAAATCATGAAAAGAATGTTCTGAGACAAGGAAGTTATGAGGTGGAGTACCTAAATGTACCCAAGGAAAGGTATGCAAGTGATAAATTTATTGAGGTTGCAAATTCTTTTTCAAAAAAAGAACGGGATGAAGTTGAGTATGTTGAAGTTTCCAAATCAGCATAGAGTGAAGAGTTTTTACACCACTCCAGTGAGGATAGCTTAGATGTTGGGAAAGAATCCCCAATGTTCAATGTATATCAGTTTGATTTCCAACCAGCACCTATGGAGAAAAATGTCCATGTTAGCTTCAACATTTTTTATTTAGATGGTGATTTGTTTAAGGAAACAACAATGCATGGGAAATGCAGTGAGCATACTTGTTCTGATCCAAACCATCAACTCATAAGTTTATGGGATCCAGGTATTTCAACACTAAAACATGGTGAAGAGAAAGCATGTGATGATCTCTCTTTTGAACACAACGTTTTCCTTACCACAGAACCTAGAATATGCAAATAAATCATAGATGATATGGGGTACACTCTTGGTGGATCAGCCACTAGTATTATACCTACACATGTAGAAGGAGATGTAAGTGATTCCATTTGCGTTGAACATACATTATCCACAATGGAGGAACATTTTTCAGGATTATATGAGGCATTATGCCTTAGAGAGTTGATTGTAGAATCTAAGAGATCGCCTAACAAGATGAACCCACAATTTGATAATGTTTGGTTTGTTATGGATACAACGCCATGGAGTTGGATGGCAGCAAGGATCATATCAACTAAGGAAGTGATGGTATGGATTAGAAAATGGGACAGCAATCTTTTGACATCTCATGAGCATGAATCCAAGCCAGATGGTGGTGACAAGAAATGTAGCATGGTAGACATTCATGAAAAGATAGACAAGCATGAGGTGATGGTGGGAACTCCTACTTGCCTACAACCTGAAGTTATAACAGCAATGGGAAAAGAACATGAGTCAATTTGTATGTTGGTTCCTCGCTCTTATGATGTTGATACTTTGATTGAGTCTAAGGATATCATAACTTCAAGGTTTGATATGCTACAAGGTTGGGTTGCCAAGTGTACGCAAGCGTGCTCTTGCATTGAGGTTTTACAGGGTAATGAAAGAAAAGGTACAATCAGTCCTAAATCACTGGTTGGGGACAGCAGCGTTATACTCCCTCATCTACATGAACTTGCAATCCCTATTCTTGAAGTAATTGGTGACAATGAGTTTCCAAATGATAGCTTACATGATGCGTTGATTAAGCATGGCTATTTTCATATTGCTTCTTCCAAGAGAGCTAAATTTGTTCACTTTAGAAAAAGAGCCATAAATCAGTCCAAAGAAACTTGTAACATACATCACTCTATACATGATGAGAAACAAGATTTCTCTAATTCTGAGTTTGTAGATGATGTTTTCAATGTTAAGGAGAATGAAGTGGCGTTAGGTATTCAATGGTTGAAATCTCTTGGAAGATTTGTCCAAGACTTCAACAAAATGATATTAGAACTCACTCACATGGGTAAACACATGGTGCTTAAGCCACAAAGGAATGAAACAAAGGATGGGACAGTTAAGGGCATGTTTGTGTGCTCTAACATTGATGACTTCAAAGGCATGGCTAAGAATGAAGAATTCGGTCTTAATCTTCTGATTTTGAACAGCAGGGATATATCCTCACTTCCTAATTATATTGCAGCTTCTAACTATTGGGAAAGGAGTGATATTGTTTCTACTTTGGTTGATGCTCAAGCAACATGCATAGGTCATGGTAATTTATATGATGCATCCCATCTTAGGGCTGAATTTAAACACTTTGGAGCAGCAGATTTAGAGCAGTCCCAAATATTGAATGATGGTTGGCTAAAGGGGGCAAAGCAAACCAAGTTGTTGGCTCAACAAGCCAAGTCCTATCTTCAACATAGTCACGATATGCACCCTTCTTTAGATGATGATGATAAAAAATTGACTAATTCAGAAAATTCAGTTGTTGTTGAGTATTTTCTTGATGGTGATAATGATTTTGTAGAGAGCACCCCTAGTGAGCCATACACTCAAGAGTTGTCTTTGATGAGTGTTGATGACATCTATGCTACACCTTTGGGTTTATCACCTATTTCTCGTGGCATGACAGCGACTTATTTGTTGACTGGTGACTTCATATTCATAGATTCATCATGGTTTAGTGACTGCACTAGTTGGATTCACATTGCATTTCCGGACTTTTCGTGTTCTACACTAGCTATTCAGTTTCTTGGGAGTGTGTGGAGGCATGTTTATTTGATGGGCATTGAGTATTTGATGGATTTCTTTAGTATGTATGGGTATGTTGACAACTATGATTTCATTCTTGTTGCTAGCATGAGTTACAACAGCAGTATTTGGTGGTCTAGCGAGTTGATCTATGTACACATGGGAGGTTTGAGCGACCGGCTCTACTACAATACATTGGAGATTGACACTAGTCAATTTTATCAGAAGAAGGTGGGTTTCCCTAGGACTTGCACGTTGGATTTTGGTTTTGATCCAGCTTCTTTCATGGAGGTTGTTGACATTCATGATGATACCCTTCTGAATCCCGAAGAACCATCTCTTTCAGTTGTGATTTGTGAGCCTTCTTCTGATGATGGCAGTACTAGATGGGATACGCATGACTACTATGGTTTTCCTCTAGCACAGGCAGGGGAGTTTCACTTTGGTTGCATTATGAGGTGTGCTCACCAGTTTTCGTTCAACCCACATGTACAGGATTTAATGATGACATTGATGACACAGAGAGATGGGTTGAATAAGGGACGTGTCAATTCACTCTGGTATGGCATGCTTCAGATTGCAGATGATGAGTCCAAGTTTGATAGGACTCTCACTTTGATTTCTCCAGTTGGATGTTTCTAGCAACAGGAGTTTGAGACTCAGATCGATTGGACTCTTGGGGTTATCAGAGTGGTGCAACGGAAGTCGGTTGGTGTTGAGATTGATGGACTTCCTGTTTGTTTATGGATTGTGTGTTTGCGTGAGGTTCATCACCGCAGTTCGGGGATGGCAAAGTTCACCGATCAGCAGATGGAGATCCCTATGCACAATTTATATAGAGGTGAATTTCAGGTTCTGGATCCAAGAGTTTACTTGTTGGGCAGTTGGCTTTATAGAATGATAGGGCTTGACCATGTCAGGAGTTACAACTGTATATAGAGGTTGCTGGATTGTGTTCTTTCTAGGATCAATTGGGATCCAGGTGGTTGGTGGACAGACATAGATGGTTTGTTGTTCAGGTCTCAGATGTTGTGGCAATTGAGTTGGTTTGCAGTTGCAGATTGCTTGAGGGCAAGCAATTTTCGGGAAGGGAGTACTGTAATGTCCCCAAAATTTGAATGAAATAATTTAATTATTTATTATTGCCTAAGCATCAAGTTGATTTAAAAGGTGATATTAAATAATTAATAAAACATGATGATAAAGTGACTTACGTGAAATATTTAAAATATGGCTTTATAAAGTCACTTTATAATTTGGAGGGGAAAATTTAGTGAGAGATTTATAAAGACAAATGATCATATTTGGATGAGATTGCTATTTAAGGGGAGATTAAGAATAATGTTCATGAGAAAATAAAATATAATTATCATTATTTTATTTCCCACTCACAATGCTGAAGTAATATTTATAAAGAAGTCAAGGAGGGGGACGACTTGGGAGTTATAAGGTGATTTAGTGAAATATTTTTAAAGTCACCTTATGAAGTTTATTAAAGTGACTAAAGTAAATATTTCAAAAGGAAAAGAACTTTATTCAAAAGTCACTTTATTATTGAATGGCAAAATACAAAAGGGGGAACCTTCTTGATGTGGGTTTTTGGAACCCTAGCTTCTGTTTCGGCTGTGAGACATCAGTCCTAGCAGAAATCCTAAGTGTTTTCAGGTCACCATTTGTGCAGTCGAGCTTGGAGCCAGTCTAGAGGAGATGAAACAAAGTATTTTCTGATTTTCGTGATTATCCTTTCAGTGAGTTTTTGGCTGCTTCACAGGTGTGATTTCAGGGCATTACACATTCCTTTGAGGGCATGGCTTTAGGAATAAGCCATAGGCATTTCATTTACAGATATGAGAGTCAGGAGAAAGGGTTGTTTATCAGATTTATGGGTAAGCTGAGAAAAACGTGTTTGCAAAAGGAAGAAAACGACTTCCTTACTCTCACAGCAGGACGTGGCTATTGGAGAGAGGTCTTAAGGAGGGCGTCTGGAAGAGTTAAAGCAGGGTGTTACACTTTTTAGAAGGGGCAATCATCCTAGAAGACATTCCTGATGTTGAACACGAATTCTGGGCCATGCTGAAGTTGACTTCTTCACCTACAGGCTGAAAACGAATTGTAACCAGGTCTGAGTTATTTACACTTTATATCTAGTAGCTTGTGTGTTAGAAAATCCTTGGGACTGCCACGTAAGAAGTCTTTGAGCTGCTGGTAATTTCTGGGAATGATTGTATGTAAATCTGAACATCATAAACTCAAAAATTAGTATTGTAAATCTCACCATCCTAAACTCAGAAATTAGTATTTAATAATGTATTTCTGCTCAAATACACGCCTGGGTCATGTTGATGTCTTAAGTTTATTGCAGCAACCTGAGTCACCATCATAAACTTGAATGCACAGAAAGATGTGTTTCCTATGCTCAATTACAGACTTAATAATATTGCTGCATATGGGTCATTCTATCATTGTGAGTCTTTGTCCAAGATATCAAGGTAACTACTAGGTACTGTAGCAAGCTATCATGTGAACTACTGTAATGAATTTCAGTCAGACTTACACTCAAAAAATAATTATTTCAGCTTACTGTTGCTGCTACCCAGTTAGTCTGTTTGCAGCCCGTGTATTACATCAGCCCTTGTGTATTACATTTGTTGTATGTCAATAGTTGTATGTGTGAATCAATAATTGGGACAAACAAATCTATTCCATCAAACAGCTGCAAAAATTTACACGATACACTCAGGGAAGTTTACAGAATTCTCCAGGTCAAGAAAACTGTAATTTGAACTCAATATGAATTAAATTGAAGATTGACTTCTGCTGTTCTTAAAACTTTATCCCATTTGGTGATATCTGGCATATACATGATACTGTGTCTGCCATATTGACATTAAACTAAATCTGGAAACTAAATTATTGAAATGATGTGATATGGGGAAGCTGTTTAATGAATGTATGGAACATAAACTATTTCAATCTATTGATAAAACTCCTAGGCAGAGTATTGCCAAACTATTTGACTGAAAATTTGTTATTAGTCTGAATTGGGAATTATTTCCAAGTAGACATATTGTGGTTTTCTCCAGTGAATGTTTGTAAGGCATTAAAGTAATTGATAAACCACTGTTAACCTGATCAGAGCAGTACTTAGAAAACTATTTGACGAAATGCCTAAGTCGTCTAGTTGATGAAATTCAAAAAAAAAAAAATTGTATGCAATTTGGGGTGGCTTATTACAGACTAAGGAGATGGCATATCTACTTGGAGGGTCATCACTTTACAAAAGGATACATCTCTTCACTCAGCCATGAAGATATAAAAGCAATCAGATTTATGTGAAGAAGAATGTGTGTGGAAACAAAAGAAAAAATATACAAACACAAGCAGATTTGAAGAAGAGGATTATAAAAGATAATGTTGGCGTAAAATCTAACACCTCTGGAGTGCAGGCTTGTACGGACAGCTATGTACACTATGCAATGACTGCTCTTCAAATTAGGAGGGGAAGCTCCCTCGTTGTGCTGGAATGCATGAAAAAGAAAAGTAATCTAAGTCCTATCTTTTTGTTCTCAGCTGGAAGAGGCACAAGGTTAAGAAAACCAAGAACGTTGCAGCTAAGGATTTTTTGGTTTCGAGATCATTAACTACAACTAAGCTATCTACTTTAAATCTATCCAATTTCCTCAAGAAAACAGAGCATGAGGAAATGGAGCAGGGTTTGACTATCAGACGATAAACGAGTTTAGATTCTCTACTTGAAGGCAAGGTGGCGCATCTATCAGCTCAATCTAGACAAGTTTATTGGGCACAAAACAGATTTGAGAATTTACCATGACAATCTTATGAAACCCTATGTGGCATAACACTTGATCATAATAGTAAAGACTCATAAAACAGATTTATCATCACAATCTCACGAAACCCTATGTGGCATAACACTTGATCGTAATGATAAAAGATTCACAAAACAGATTTATCTAAACTATGGGAAGAATTTACCACGCCAATCTTATGAAACCCTATGTGGCATAACACTTGATCAAAATAGTAAAGACTTCACAAAACAGATTTATCATCCCAATCGCATGAAACCCTATGTGGCATAACACTTGATCAAAATGATAAAGATTCACAAAACAGAAAGAATTCACCATTACAATTGCATGAAACCCTATGTGGCATAACAATTAATCGTAATAGCGAAGACACATGAACAAATACCAAAAGAGCAATATTGAGGGCAAGGTAGGCGCAGCATATATTTCTCTCTCAAGCAAAAGTTAATTACAAATGAGCAAAGCTTTATTTATATACATCAATGTAGGTAACCCTAAAATCACCTTGTGTTAACTACCCTCGCAAATGCATGCAAGATTAATTATTAAACCCTAATGAAGTAAACTACATTAACCGGAAAGCTACCATCGTTAAGTACAAATAACCTAAATGGACCATGTGCAAGCATGCACGTCCTTATTTAAAGCAAAGTTAACTGGACACTACCTTCAGTTAACTGGAAACCCTAACCCTAACTCCTGTGTTGATAATTCCAAGGACGAGATAAGCATGTGTTAAGTCAGCAAGTAAACTCAAGATTGAAAGTCAAGTTAATTGTTGCTCATGACTCAATCCTCGAAATTAACTGCAGGTTCCAACTGGCAGATCACTCCATGTCATCTCGGTCTAACACTTCGACCAAGAACTCATCGATCTCTCTGTCATCTGGCACTTTAACGCTGCTCAAAACAACAGTCTGTCTCTTTAGTTCTCTACCACTTTCTGTAATTGTGTGCATACATTCTTTAACATTTTCAGTCGCCTTCTTGAAACTCGCTGCAACAACTAAAATGTGATCTAGAATCTCCATCAAGATATCACGAGCATGCTTCTGAAACTCAGTTTGTACAACCTTGAGATCAGCGTAGGTACTATTTTCATGAAGACAATGGCACAAGATCTGAGTGACTTTGGCGGCTCCGTAAATGAAGTGATCTTTGTTTCTTTTGCAGCCTAATGCTTCATTGTCAGCTGCTCTGATGAAAACCTAAATTAAGACCGATTTGGTCTTGAATTCAGTCTAGTTGAACCGCCTTCTGAAAAACTTGCCCGTTGACTGTGAACACGGCTATCTTCTGACAACTTTCTCGGAAAGCTAAAATGGCTCCTGGTGAGGCTAAAAATACCGTCGGAGGATAATTTTCACCAAAAATTCTGAGACATGGGTTTTGTCCAGAAAATAATTCTAAGACAACCCACAACGTCAGAATTGTGAAAACATGTCGTTTAGCTTGACATGCAAAGATTCTTTAGTCGAGAACTGTAGGGGTTTTAGGGCTTCTCGGGGCAATTTTTCTTGAGAAAATCTGGAACATGGGTTTTGTGCACAACGGAATTCTAAACAAACCCAAATGATGAGATTTTCAAAAAGATGTGATTTTATCCCACATGCAAAGAAATTCTCGGAAAAAAGCACAAAGCTTCAGAATGAAGGCTACGGGGCGATTTTCTCAAAAAATCTAAGACGTGGGTTTTGCTGCGATGCTGAAATATGCGAACCCAGATGGTCAGATTCTGAATATTTTTCCGTTTTCTTTGACATGCGAAGAAAGTACCTAAGATGAGAAATAGAAGAAATAAGACAGAAGATAGAAGGTTTTGCTTGTTCTGCTTCTGAAGAATTCGCCAATCTCTTTTCTGGAACTTGATGAAACCTGCATGCAAAGTGAAAATAAAGTCTGGAATCTTCTTCCTCTGCACAATCTGAATTCGTTGCTACGAAGAACGCTGAATTCTGACACCTGTAGCACCTTTAGCTTGCTGCTCACTCAAGAAGAATGTAGACTTCGAAGTTTGAAATGAAGAAATAATGGACGCCAAGGCTGAAATAAATAGGCTTTCATCATTGAAATTTGCATAAAGCACTAAAGCTTGAAAAATGGCGCTTGGCTTCTAATTGGACCTCATTTTAGTTAACTGAAACTAAAATATGCTAAATAAAGCACCATGCTTTAGGGTTTTCCCTTTTCAATCTTCAGTTAACAACTTCATGCGATTTTGACTTTAGTTGACATTCTTCATTGAATTCGCCATCCTTCACACTTGCTTTAAATTCACAATTTAGAACTAAAGCGTCCCTTTTGAGAACTCCAGTTGACAATCTTTGTTGAAAAGAATTCGCCAATTTCATGCTTTAAATCTAAAAATAGCAACCCTTTCAAGACTTCAGTTGACATTCTTTCTAAAATGCGTAGCTTCACTAATTCATGATATTTAATTTAATCAAATAAGGTGTCCCCTTTTGGAACTTCAGTTGACAAAGGGTGAAGCGCCTACTTCACAAAATTTTCATAATTTCAACCAAAATTCGTCATGCATGTGAACTGAAGTTGACTTTCAAGTACAGACTTTAGTTAACTGAACATGCAAACAAGTTAACTCAACATGCAAAGTAGTTAACTTGACATGCAAACTAGTTAACTCGACATGCGAACTGAAAGATCACTCAACATGCCAATATATGAACTGAAGATGACAACCCAGAAAACGTTTAGTCTAACTGCAGTCAGAACTCCAGTTAAGGCGTCCATTCAACTTTTCGAAAATCAACTTTGAGCTATTAAGGCGAATTCCAGACTTAGCCAAATTTCATGAAAATTTAGGCTTAAACCTCTGCCGGGACCTCGTTCATCCTCGACCTGGTTGGCTGACTTCTCCGATTAGTGACAGGTGCATTACAAAGCTGAGTAAAAGCGATCAAAAGATATCTTGAGACTAGACCATAAAACTGACATCTGAAGGCTCAAAAATCCAAGCGCCTTTTCCCAAAAGCTGCGCTTTTCTCAGACTTGGTCAAATTTTGACATCTCGATTTCGTACAAAGGGAAAAACAAAATCCTTCATAACTTCTGATTTACCAACTTTTAGGACTAGATCTCAGGTTCACTGCGGAGCTGACCTCATTGCATAACAGCTGCAAAGGCACATTTCCCGAGAAAACATCATGAGGGGTGAAAATCAAAACCTTTTGAAAGGTTGCTCTTTCCTCCAGACTTAGCCATTTCTGGCTGGCTAGAATATCACAAAAACTCCGACTACAAGCTGCTGAATCATCTTACGATCGTGAGGAGATAGGCAACGAAAATTTGGCGCACGGACACATTGAATATCGATATCATGGAAAGAAAGCATTAAAGGCTTGAAAAGCTCGAGCGCCTTTCTCAAAATGTGCTCTTTGCTTTTCTTTTGATATTTTGACTAAGATTTGACCCGGGTTTGACCTCCGGTTCGGGCACTTGACAACTTCAGATTCACCCACTGATGGATGCGTCGCGAAGCTAGAACAAAAGTGAGACAAACATCTTGGATGGCATTTAGTCAACAACCTTCATTTGACACCTCAAAAAGATGGGCGCCTTTTTCAAAAGCTGCTCTTTTCTCCAGTGTTAACCAATTCTCGCTTTCGCCTCATTTTGCGCTATATCTTCCACAACTTGCTCGAAACAGGTCCGTTTGACAAACTTGATAGCCCGCTGCGAAGCTGACGTGATGCCGGACAAATGTCTGCTGGAAGTGACAAACCCTAAAAACAGGATCTGGACCCCTAAAAGATAGGGCGCCCATTTGAGAATGTGCTCCCCTCTTGAGAGATAGAAAATTTTGATGTTTTCCGTTCAGATTTTCATTTTTCTCAAATCTCTTCAGTAACAGGCTGACATGACACTGACACCAACTCCATATTTAAAAACCCCAAAAACGACCATTTGACAACACTTTAACAGGATTAAGACTCAATTAAGCAAAATGCCTTAGTGAAGCAAAAATTTTGGTTTTGGGTACAACAGATAATTCAAGGCAGATTTTGTGAAGGAATTATGACAAATCTATAGAAAAGAATATAAGTTATTTTTGAGAAGAACTTGCTGATTTGAATGAGATTGTTCGTCATCCATTGAAGAGGACTTTCATAAGAAGATAGTAATTCTATTGCATAGAAGGTTGGTGCCTTAACAAGAGATTGGTGTCTCTTACTGAGTTGGTGCACAGTTGTGGGGATTGGTGTCTCTAGTGGGTTGGCTCTAAAGTTGTCTAAGAGGGGATTGGCATCTCCTGTCAATTGGTGCCTACAAACATTGTAAGAAGTTTTATATATTGCATTATTTTGCCGTGGTTTTCTCCCGCAAGGGTTTCCACATAAATTTGGTGTTCTTATTGTGTTCTTAATTGTTAGATCTTGCATGGTTGTTATTGTTGTTGTCTAAGTTTTAAATTGGGAAAAGTTTGGCTATACTAATTCAACCTCGCCCGCCTATTCCCCCTCCCCCCTCTCAGTATAAGCGTGTGTTCATCTTGTAGTAAGAGGTAATTTGTGGAGAGGCAAATTGAGAGCAAAACAAGCTGTTAAGTTGTTGTAGACATCTAAGAGCAGTCATAATGGCCTATGAAGCTCCATAGAAGTGCTAGCACCTTGTATTTGGTGAGGGTGAAAGAAGGCATATCCCCATTTTCTAGTTTTTTACCCACCATGTTTTCTTACAGCAAAGCCTGCGTTGGTTACTTGTGTGTTTTATGTGAATGATTCTCTTCCATGTTGCACTTTCAATTCTTCATTTCCATCACTTGACTTTCAAGTTGGACAAATATATGAATGTGGGTGCCTATGCTCAGTACTAAGAATCTGCATATAAACAACTGATTTCAATCATATGCCAAGTATAATCATTCAATGAATTAGACATTAGAATAGCCACATCCTTTACAGATCAACTTTCACTTGGGAACAAGAAACTCAAAATATCTGGAAAGAACAACAAAGTTCATACAATATAATACAAAATACTGCTAGCCTACTTATTTCAGCAAATGATATCTTCCAAGACATGATATACCAGAAAAGGAATTTGAGACCTATATCATTGCAACTGTTTGCATGTTCTATTAAAATCATAGAGTTTAGGCTCTACCTGGGTCGCATTATAAAAAGTATTCGAGCTCCATGTGCATAATCCATAAGCAACATTCTGACGCAAATTAATATCAACCAACTTTTTTAACCACTTTGAATATCTGTCAGCCATAAACACAAAAGTTGTGAATCATGGAAGAGGCAGTCTCAGATTCTTACACTTTGTTGTCAGAAAATCAAGCTATACATATGAAAGAAACCTGTGAAAAAGGGACAATAGAGTAGCTGCAACCCATTACCTTTCACATTCCTGCTTTTCTGTCCCAAATGTCCGTACAATTCTTGCCAAAGATAGTGTCTCTTGAGCTACCTGTATGAGAACAAAAGTAGTGGACATTATATTGTGCGTCATGAAAACCATGAAAAAATCTGACAAATTTTCATCATAAGTATAGAACATTTATTTTTAGGAGATGATCACAATTAATATAGAACATCTTTTTATTAGATACCTCATTAGCTGATGCCACAACCTCTTGAGCAAATTTTGCCATATTTTTCTGATACCTGAAAGGGCAGAAAATACAGTCAAAACTTATTTGAATTATCCTTTCTAACTGAACATAGGCCAACACAAAGAAGTTTTACTTAATGAAATATGAAGTATGCACAAGGCTATAATCACTGGTAATATAACCCATCATTTAAGTTTCAAAGATTTCCCTTTAATCTCACAGCACTTAACACAGTCCTAAACTATGTACCAACTCCCTACATACTATATGCCACGGAACACAATAATTTGGGGGTGTTGTTAGGTAAAAATTTGAATTTTGCAAATAGACACAAAGGGATAGAGGAAAGATGCAAATGGCAATGGTTCTTGCACCATGGGTCATAGGATCAGCCAAAGAATCTCCTAAATTCATTTTTAATTAATTTTTTTCTTGAAAGCATTGTTCCTTTCCTAGTTATTGTAACATAATGATATTGCCTTACCCAGTATCATGGAGCGAGGAATAGGACATTCTTTTATTTGTAATGTTCCACACAAATGCATCCCTCAGGTGTCGTACTTGGAGACTTGGAGGGGATGTCTCCTTTTTCAGGATTGAAAATCTTGCTCCATTTGGTGTGTAATTTTTTTGAAAAGGTAACTTTTTAAGCAAAAAAATACTAAAAACTCCTCCAAACCTACGGAGGTGATTGTCATTGCAAATGCAACACATGGTATTTACTTCAAGTAATTTTAATAGTTGTCCCCTTGCTGTCCCCAAAATTTGGGAAATTTTTTTCTCCCCCAAAACCTTGTCCCCGCGTCTCAGAAACTCAAAGAAACAATAAAAGTGTTATTTCTTAAGTGTTACACTTTAATGCTATCTTGAAAAGAATAGGAATGTAAAAAGCACAAAGCACAAAAACCTAATAGTGCATGAATAAAAGAGTTGTATAGTTAGTGAGTATTAATAAAACCAGATATGATGATTAAATTTTGTTAACATATTTTTTGGAAGATTTTATTTTATTAGCCTTCTAGGATAATAGAATAGTACAGATCTTTTCCATTACATTCATGTATGTTTGAATGCATTTAATACATGGTAGATAGCTCAAGACTTAAGCTAGTAATCCTGTTTTTTGTGTCAATAATCAGAGCATTGAGTTACCAACCCATTATCAAATTGTATAATTGGTAATAAAAAACTAATATTGCCAAGCTCAAGTAAAAATAAGTTGTATGAACACTGAATCCAGTTCTACTGCAGTGAGACAGACTGATTTAATCCTGCAAAACTGTGAGACCAAAGAGAGAATATTGGTTTTGGCATGATTCCTAAGTTTGGGTATACAGTAAGAAATCTTTATGAGAGCACATCAAGTGCCAAATTTCTGGTACAATAATCCAAAAGTGTAATAATGAATTGCAATTACAGTGCAAAGATGACAATAGAATGAATTTGTGAATAAATTAAAGAAGAGCTCTATCAAAATAGAATATAAATAAAGATAGAATATAAATAAAGTTCACAAGAATATAGAGAAAATTATGACAAGAAATAAAAACTTTATGTTCATAATGATGTGTAAAATCAGTTTGTGATCAGAAACACAACCTTGCTTTTGACTTCAAAGACAATTTGCTCAGGACTTACTTAAAGCTATGCTCCTCCAAGTTTCTAGGATGGGAATGGCAAGGTATGGGGGGGCATGTTCCGGTATGGAATCTTTTCTTGGCCATTTTTTAGGGGATGGCAGAGGACAGCTATTAAAAAAATAAGGAAATTTATAAAAATATAAAAAAAATTCAAATATTCATATGATAACATTAATAAAGCATTCATCATTTTAATGTCCCCTTCTCCTTAGTGATCTCTCAGGTGCTGGATTAGCCTATTTTCTGTCATCCGGATAGGCTAATTTGGAGTTATAAGGGATGAGTGGGTTGCTTTTGTCATTTATTTATTGATGGAGAAATATTATTTTATTGGAGCTTATAAAATAATATTATAAAAGAAAAATGTCACTTTATGTTACAAAGTTAAATTATAAAAATTAAAGTGACTTTACTTTTGAGGCAATAAAGCAATATGATTTTTATTTAATTAAATATTGCCTCCTTGATGTGGACCCCCCTTGGGGAAAAGATAATTTTATTAAAAAAAAAATAATGAGGTTTGAAGTCCACCTCTTGTGGGAAAAAGTTTATATTGAGGTTTCACATCATTTGAAAGGACACATTTGAACACTTGATGATATTGATATTTTCTCCATTGTTGCTGGTTTGACAGTAGCAACCATATCTGAGGACGAAGACCCTTAGATATTTGCAGGTTGGACGAAAACCCAATGCTTTTAAGGAGGTGGGTTCACTCAAAATTCCTCATTGAGCAGATTGGAATCATTTTAGCAAGTTTGTGAAGTTTCCAGCTAGGGTTTGGACGTATTCTTGGCATCTTGAAGGGTTTAATCAGCATATCTTCCATTGGTGATTGTTTATGCATAGGCGGCTACCTTAAGGAGCATATTTGGGTATTGTTTGCTTCAGATTTGTGATCAGACCTGCACTTCCAGTCTACATCAGTTTATATCAGCTCCATACACTCTTAGATCAGGCTTCTTCAAGTTGGATGACATCCGGGTATGATGTACTATGATTTATTTGATGTAATGTCAAGAGTTAATGATGTTTTAAGGGCTGCTGTATGACTGTTATGACTGTAATTGATTATATCAGTCTTCATTTATGCAATAAAAAGGTCTTTCTTCAGTATTGTAGTGTTCATGTTTCATAGCTCTTTCAATTGGGTTGCATTATTATATATTGGATTCAAAAACAAGCATTTAAACATCAAACAAACTCAAAAGAAAAACAAATCAGACATTGCACACCAAGTGTTTGACAAAATTCCAGTTGGAACAAATCTGAAAATTATAGGCATAATAAGCAGGGGTGCTTACAATCATAGACATTATAGATAACAAAATTTAAATGCTTTCATAGTCAATGTGCATATATATTATAAATTACAACAAAATTTGTGATGTCCCCTGCCTAGTCAGCACAGCTGGATTTGAGGTTAGCCTCTCATTCTGATCCTCGTAGGCTGACAGATATGTGTAGAGGATCAATTGAGGCAGTTACCCGGTGTTCAGGAGCATCATTCTTTCAGTTGATTCAGGTTGGGCCTTTGCAGAATCGTTCAGAGAGGTTTTTCAGACACTTACTATTTTTAGTAAGTCAGGCAGGCGGAAGCTGCTATTTTGGGCAGGGCACCTGGTTCAGCTGATTAGCTCAGAGTCGACCCAGTTCATCAGTTCGTTGGTCAGATGGGGAAATAACGGAGCATTTAATGATTATTGAATAATTAATATTTTGACTTTATATTAAAGTAACTTTATTAATTTATTTAAATATTTGATGATGGCGTATTCTAAAGTAATTTTTATACTTTATAATAAAGCGAAAAAATTAATATAATGAATAAGTATTTATTCATTAATGATGGGGGCGCCAATTATTTATTATTTTTCTCCTAAGTCAAAAAGGCGAATTTAATCATTATTTAAATGATTATTAAAAAAGGATGCTGGGGTCGAATTTCTTAAGAAGGGTATATATTCATTGCCAAGACAAATCAAACTCTTATGTTATGATTATTCAATTTGTCTTATTCTTGCTATGAGCATAGGAGTTTGCAAAACCTAGGGTTTCAGCAGACGTTTGATTTTGAAGAACGATACCTCTTCAAGATCTGGCATACTAAGGCTGTGGAATACCAGCTAAAGATTGTCAAACTCGGTGACTTCATACAGAGGTTGCAGTTGAGCTTACTGGATCGATTCGGGCAAAGATTTACAGAGAATACTCATCAGTTGTTTGGAGCGACCTTTCAAAGATCATTTCACAGGGATCTGGCACTTCTTTCAAAAAGGCTGTACCACATTTATTGCAGCTGTTGGGCCGTACTATTCTGTACCAGCAGGGTCGTACTTCTCTTCTCAGAAGAATACGCCTTAGTTCTCAACTTCTTTCAGTGGGATCTTGTGCGCCTTGGGGTTCTGGAGTTTTCTCACCATTCTGAGCTTGGAGATCTGTGTTCTAGAGTTGGCCGTACTTTTTCTTTCATTCCTTCAAGCGGCTGCAAACAGCAATCAGGTTCTCTTGAAAATAAAGTTGTTTCTTCTTCATACGTTCGATTTTATGTATTGTATATGCTCTGGATCATTAATAAACGTATGCGCCTTCATTAGAGAGCAATATTGATGCGTATTTATCATTCATTTATTTATTACGAATTTTTAAAGCATTTTAGAGAAAAATCGCAGTTTATTGTTTATTGCCAAAAAACCTAAAAAACACAAAAAATACAAAACAACACAAAAATCAGCTTTTTCCGTCAGGGGTTTGGGTTGAGAGACACCTGGTCTCTTACAAAATTCCCAAAGACTGCAAGTTTCAACTACAAAATCACAAAAACATAGAAAATATATAGCTGTCCCTAATCAGGTATCTACATCTGATAGGTTTGTATCAAAATCAAAGTTCGAGGTTGAGTCACTGCAATTATAAAGGACTGCCTCAAGCAATGGAACCCCAACCAATCCCTCTTGTGTCTACTCTTCATCAATCTATTTAGCATCTTCAGGACCAACATCCCAATGTGAGGCTAGAATCTAGCAATACTCAAGGGTCTCTCAATCCTATAACTGCAAGGCACTATGTATAGCCACCGTCTTCTTCGATCATCTAGAGGTAAGATTGTTCTCTTGACTAACTCAATGAAGCTAAATGTGGACCAATTCCTCTCTGTGGTAGAGGAATTGGCAACCTATCAAAGGAGGCAAGTGGCAAGCATCCTCAACTCTGGTACATCCTTGTCATGCCACATCCACCATCCCATAGGGTCGGTTTGAGCTAATGTAACTCTGTCCATTCTCACCTCTATTTTGTTGAAGCTTGGACCATGAGGATTGACAAGTGCAGGCCAATGTGTATGAAGTAAAGTCTTCCAAGCTTAGCTACATACCATTTAGGATTTAAAGCATAGGTTGCCATATGAAGTGGGGCCTTCATAGTATTCCACTATTGCATCACAATGGGCCTAAGATGCTCCTCATAAAGTCACAAAGTAGAACCCCTGCTATAATGGCCTGCTTCACCTACCCAAGCATGCTATCAAAGGTCTCATAAATCTCTCCAAGGCTAGGAGAGTTTATATTAGCATAACTTATGACTTGCACAATAGGCTCAATAAATGAGCAAACATATTTGCAAGCGCAAACAAACTACCAAAATTCAAATTTTAAAAAAGATTAAGAACTTTAGACTCAAATGATAAAGTGAATGCTATTAATAAAAAATGAAAATAATTTACAAGTTAGAAACATTAATAAATTAACTTTTTTTAAATTTAATAACAAAACTAGCAATTTCTTACCTCATTATGGACCACCAATCATGATCAAGGATTTTTTATTTCACACTTATTCCTCTAGGTGTGCTTGCCTCTAACCATCTACCTCTATGAATTAACCACCATTAAGATAACCGATAAAGTTTCCTAGACCTCAAGCATCCTCTCTAACAAAATGAAGTAGCTAGCATATCTAGTATCCAGAGGCTTGAAGAGTTTCTTCCTTGAAAAAGTGTCAAACAAAGCAAGTGAAGTATGATGGATGCAAATGAACATTTGCACATCTCTAACCTCTGATACCACTATCTTCACCCAATATATATTCACAATGTCCTTCAATGTATTCTTCAATGCATGAACACAACATAGGGTCCAAAAAATGTGCTTGTAAGCACCCTTCACCATTAAGCCAACTAACTTATACATAGTCTAAATCAATCACCACTTGTACAACATTAGAGACTCCAACCTCTTCTATGGCATTATCCAAAATTTGAAATTGGAAGTTTGCATCCTTCCTATTCCTTAAATAATGAATAGCTCCAAAAAAGGAAGTAGCCACTCAGGTTGATCATTTGGCCTTTTTAATTACCGAAGCCTAAAGGTGAATTTAGGGAATCCTTTACTTAATTATTTAATATTGCCTAAGTGACAAGTTAATTTTAAAAGGTGATATTAAGTAATTAATAAAATACAATTATAAGGTGACTTAGGTGAAATATTTAAATATGAACTTTATAGAGTCACTTTATATTTGTGAGTGGGAAATTAAGTGGGAAAATATAAAAGGCGAATAGAAGCTCATTTCTCACATTCTTGGATTTATTTTCTCACATCAATTTGGAGAGCCTTTGGAGGTTTTTCATGCTTACGGTTTGGAAAACCCTATAGCTCAGTTTCGATTGCGAGACCATCAACCCTAGCTGGGAATCGTGGAGAAAGTCATACAAGCTTTCTATTGGAGCTTCAATGGAGTTTGTGAATCATTTTCAGTGGTAAAGTGGAGGGATTAAGATTGCTTATATTTCAGAGTTGAGCAAGGGTTAGCGAGTGACTGCATTTCTTCATCTGTTGGGCGCCATATTTGTACTACATATTTCACAATGATTGGTGTGGACATTGAGAATGAAGGGATGTGTGTGATTCTTGTGCCCTAGAGACTAATGAGGGTTATTTCAGCTGTTGGGAACATTCCAGGAGTCATGTCAGCTCTACTGTGCTCAAAACATGTTAGTCATGGATGCATATAATGTCTTCAACCTGTGCGCCTTCTACAATGTATAGAGATTTAGTGGAAAATCAGTTTGCAACCATTCTAGAGGTCACTAATGTCATTTGAGAACATTAAATATGTTTTGGTTGGTGTGGCACTTTATTGTAGCAAAGGCATGAGTTTTCAGATACATAGAACGCCATTATTCAGTCAATAGCATGTGTTTCAACTTCTGGTGTGAGTTTTTGAGTTCTTGGAGCTTGGGCGCACTTCCAATCAAGGGAAGCATTAGTCTTAGCTTGCTGTGTGTAGCTGATCCTTTATTCTAGGCGACTTTGGAGGCTTTACTTTCATTTCAGATTATAGCCACGACTTTCCAGATCTGAGACACTCGTACATTCTTTGTAATCTGCATTATATTGAAAAATCAATTCACTACTGTCACAAAATCTAGTCGATGTGGTCTTAGTCAGTCTGTGTGAAGTCTTTGAATGTTGTAAGCTTGTCACAGTCTGAAAACAGACTTTCTAAGCTGCTTTTAATATCTGAGTTGTATCTCAATAAACCAGCTATGCATTTCACTTAGAGGAATTCAAATTAGAGATTTGAAATTGTATTTCTGTGCATCCCCAGCTCATAGATCCTTCTAAGCGTTATGTTTCAGATTTGATATACTCAGTCTATGTTTCATTGTGCATTACAGAAAGTAAATAGGCAGCAAGCCAGCCTCTTCCACTTATTCAGCGGGTAGTACAAGAAAATAAGTAAGGAAAAGAAGTGAGAATGCTGAAAGTACTACTATTCAGCTTACAATGAGATAGAATGCCTGCCAAGAACACAAGATTAGGAATTCGTCAATGCTGCAATAATGCTTGACAACTTTCCAAAGCTCCTTAGACCCTTAGACTCAATTTCTCACTCTACTAATGAATTCCCACAATCTGATATAACTGATTATTGACTGGAAATGCACAGACCAGCAGCTTAACAACTCACTCAAATGCTCACAACTCACTCAACACTCACCCAAAATGCATGGAACAAAGTGCACAAGACCCTAAGAAGGATGGCACCCCTATTCCAATGATGAAAACCCAACTCTCAGCCCTTAATCTTTTCTTGCACAACTCCCAATGCAGCTTGAAATGGTACGGCCCTCAAGGAGGGCGACTTGCTTCTTAAAATTTCAAATCTTGTCAATAAAATTTGCAAATAATGACAAAGGGTCACCCCTAGCAAAGACACACATTGATGCAATACCTAGAATGAAAATGTTTTTAGTTTCAAATTTATGAATGAAACTTACAATCAGCTACTCAAATCAGCAACTCCAAAACTTGGCTAGAATGCAAGAAAATTGAACTACATGATGCTAGAAACTCAAATACAATGCTAAACATCCCAACTAAAATCTATCTCCCAACTAGTTGCTATCTTTCAAGCAAGAAGCTGAGCCAAGTGCTAGGAGGTATGCTTTCCTTAAAGCTTTGCCTGAAACAATCCAGCAGCATAACAGTATGGTAGACAAGAGATGAAGAAATGAAGAGCAAAGCTCTTCTTTTATAGACTTGAGAGGAATCTTCTAGAAGCTTCAAGAAGGGCACCCACTTTAAAATTTGAATTCACCTCCTTTCCCTCCAAAAGTGGCGTCCCTTTTTCATAAGGCAAGCTTTTAACTTTTATTTTAAAATAATCTTCTCTCACCAAGTTGGCGTCCCACTTCTCAAGCATGATTTTTGACCTTAGGAAATATTAAATTACCTCCAGATGAGGCGTCCACCCTTGAAGTCCCCCTTTCCGAACAACTTTAAGTCATAAAGCTAGGCCAAGGGGTTATAACATTAAAATATAACATTAATTTAATTAATTTGACTTATCTCTCCAGAAAATGTATCAAAAGGCCAAAAATCACAATACCAATTGAACTGGTTGAAGAAGAGAGCCAACTGCACTGAAGCCAACAAGACCACTGCCAGAAATGGAATTTACTAAAAATAGCAACTTCCTAAAGTTGCTCGGATTACCATGCATGTCATACCACTGCAAAGCTCTCTGAAACCCAGAAAGAATCCACAATCCAAACTCCAAACTTCAAGATACAACCCCCCCAAAAATAGGAAACCCTAATGTTCGCCCCCCGAGTAGCCTACAGATCTCTAGAATAGGCCAACGGTCAATTGAACTAATCACTATTGAGAAGGGGACATTACAGACTTTAAGTGTCGGAAATGTTTTAAAAATGAATTAAATCACTTTTCAGAGATTTAAGGCTTATTAAATTAATAGAGTTCTTTATATTGAGTTTTCCAAAAAAAAATCTCGAGAAACTTATAAAAGGAGATATGGAGGGCTCTTTGGGATTATGCAGTTTATTTTATTTCCTCTTGTGAAACCCTTGTGGTTCTATGGGATTGAACCTGGTTCATTTCAACCTTCTTGAGGACGAAAACCCTCTTGGAGAAGATTAACCTCGATGGTGAAAGATCCTCCCTGGTTAATACCGTGTGATTCATTCAAAGTCACAGTTTGTACAAAAAAGGTTTGTCGATAGATTTACTTCAGAATCTACACTTTTAAATAGTAACATGATGGTGAGCAAAAGGGATTAAGAGGAACTAATTAACCTCATTCCAAACATAATTTCGGAAGCATAGAACAATAATATTTGTAGCCCGATCTCAGAAAAGGAAGTCAAGGAAGTAGTCTTTCAACTTGACCGAGACAAAGCCCCAAGCCCAAATGGCTTCCCTGTGTGCTTTTTCCAGAGTTTCTAGCACATAGTGGGAGCGGGTGTGAGCCAAGCCATTGAGGATGCACAGAAGAATTCAATCATGCTTAGGGACTGGAATAACACCTTCCTTGCCCTTATCCCTAAGAAGAAACAAGTATCAAGCATGGATGACTACAAACCAATATCCCTTTGTAACGTCATCTATAAGAAATCAACCAAAATAATAGCAAATAGGCTAAAACCACTCCTCCCCATGTTGATATCTGAGGAGCAAAGCAGCTTCACCCCAGAAAGATCCATTGTTGAAGGCATCATTATAGCTCACGAAGTGATCCACTCCATAAGGAAGTGTCGGAGGGAGAGAATGATTGTCAAATTGGACATTTGGAAAGCATATGACAAAGTGAATAGAGATTTTTTGATCAAAGTATTAGAGAAATTAGGCTTCACAAAGAATGGTGAAACGGAAGCCCGCATGGTTTATTCACATCGTCCAACAAGTTAAAACAAGGGGACCCAATGTCCCCCTTTCTCTTCATCATAATGGCTGAAGCTTTGCAACATCTTATCCAAAGGGCAAGGGAGAGAAGAGACTAGAAGAGTTTAAAGGTTGCCCCAAACATGGAGGCCATAACACACCTAGAATTTGTTGATCACACATTGTTGTTTGGTCAAGCTAAACTAAGGGGAGCAAGGGTAATGAAGAAGACATAGAAAAGTATTGTGGAGCATCAAGCCAATCATCAATTGGAAAAAATCTGAAGTATATTTCTTCAACACAGCCTTCTGGAAACAGAGAGAGATTGCAACAATCCTGGGCTTAAAGCTCAGTAAACTGCCCATCAAACACCTCAGAGTCCCACTTTTCACAAGAGTAAACAGAATTAATATGTGGGAATCATGGTCTCAAGGGGAAACTTAAATCATGGAAAGGGAAGTGCCTTTCCTTGGTAGGCAAAATCACAATGCTCAAATTTGTGATTGGGGCATTACCAATATACATGATGTCAAGCCTTAAAATGCCAGTAAGCACCTAGGAAAAGTTAGAGAAAAGGATGAGAAATTTCTTCTGGAATGGTTCAAAGGACAACAGCAAGTTCCCATTTGTAGATTGGGAAAAAATATGTAGGCCAAAGTCAAAAGGCGTTGTGGAGCTAAGGAATTGGTCGAGTCTCAATCAAGCCCTAGGGAGAAAGTTAATCTGGACCATGGTCAATAACCCGCAGGTAAAATGGGTTCGGATACTACAAAAAAAATACTTGGATTCGCAAGAGTTGGAGCGCATATTGACAATGCAGAATCCTACAAGGGGCTCGAAAATATGCAATTTCATTGTGGAATATAGAGAGGTAATAAGGAAGCATTGCACATGGAATGTTAGAAGCGATAGGAAATCCAAATTTTGGGAAGACTCATGGGAGGGGGGTCCAATTCTAGCCAACATTTTGGAATTCACAGACATCTAATAAAGTCTGAGAACTAGGTGGGTAATATATGTGAGGGACTACATGGAGCAGTGGGTGGATAATGGTAGAACAAAATGGAAATGGAGAACGATGGAGAGCTTTGGATTTGATAGAATGCAAGTGCAAAATCTAGACGAGGAGTTAAAGAAGTAGACTATAAACATAAGCAATGAGGAAGACAAAATCAAGTGGAATGCAGCATAATCAGGAAACTATAGTGTCAAGCTAGGTTATACCGTCCTCATAAACCCAAGCAAAAAGGAAGGATAGTTGAACACTCTCTTTTGGAGCAAATTCTACCTACCAAAAACGGGAGCGTTCGCATGGATCGCTGCCCAAAAAAGAATCCTAACGGGGGACCGCTTGAACAAAGTGGGCATTCCAAGTCCAAGTAGATGTGTAATGTGTAAGAAAACTGAGGAGATAGCAGATCACCTGCTACTAAATTGTCCCTTTGCAAGGGAACGTTGGGCTTTTTTGTTGGGAAAATTGCATTGGCATAGCTCGCTATCAAATGACATCCATTTTGTTCAGCTCATGGTCGATAATATGCAAGACCTCGGTGTATGTCAATCTTTGGATCACTTCCCCATCTCTGCTGATTTGGGAGATGTGGAAAGAATGCAACCGTCGCATCTTTCAAAACAAAGCTATGGAGAGAAGCTAGTTTCTAAGGAAAATTGAAGTGGCGATTGTGGAAGTAGTTAACAACAGGGTCAGAATGGAGCCAATGAAGAAAAAAGCATTCTCATCTTGGGATCAATTATCGAGAATGTAATGGCAGGGGTTGATCTTTCCCCCTATTAATGGGGCCTATACCGTTCAAGCTAAGGCGGCCACTAGAGCCAACATGATCTAGCATCCACCAAAAGGATGGACCAAGTTAAATTTTGATGGCACTTCAAGATGTAACCCTGGCCCTTTTGGTGCAAGATCTATCTTGAGAAATTGCAAAGGGGAGACATTGAAGGAACTAAAAATACACCTCCTAGATGGCACGAACAACGCTGCAAAAATGCAAGCCCTTTGCTATGGTTTAGAATTGGCCATCAAAAATAACATAAGTTGGTCATCGAAGGGGACTCCCAAATAATTATCAATGCCATAGCAAAACACAAAACGATGAACTGGAAACTCAATAAAACACTCGTGGTTTGTCTCAAGCTCCTTAGTAGCTTTAAAGATTATAAGCTAACACATACTTATAGGGAGGGCAATAAAGAGGCTGATGCCTTGGCAAATGAGGCCATCGATGATGTCACTTCGGGTCTCGACGTCACCACTTTCTAAGCTCAAGGTGGCCAAATAAGAGGAATTGACAGCTCCCAAATCCTTAATGCGCGACAAGTGTGAGCCCTGTACATATTGCATGGCATCTCAGTGGTGTAGTATAGTGTGGTTGAGTTGCAATGATTCATGCACTCATCACAAATAAATCCGAAAGCATGGGAAGGACCGTTGCAAAGGAAGGGAATATTTGGAAGAGATTTTCTCCTCACGTAGAACGTGGGATGGTGTGGCCGCGAGCTATATCATCGTGGCCGAGGATGAAATCAACCATTGGTTTGGTAAGTTGTTGTTTATGGTGCTCGCCAAAGATGGACACTCCTATCCGGCTTACTAGCTCACGAAGGCAGATGGCATTCTTAGGGAATTTTCCAAACCAACGACTGAAGATGATGATGGACTTTAGTGGTAGGTCTCTGAAGGTCGTAAAGATGATCTTGGGTGCAAACTTCCTGGTGGACGGAAGGTATTAGGGTCAACACGGACATCACATCCCATTTTGTTGCCTCTCTCTCTTGGACCTTGGCAGGCTCAAGGAGATGGTGTGAGAGATAGCCTATGCAATCTTCAAAAAACACAATCTGGTGGGGCTAGAGAATGCGCTACATGCTATGCGCTATGGTGTTGGTGTCCTGCGACCAAAGCATATACCGAGGGTGCTAGAGGAAAGGGTCGTGGTTGAATGGCTTCCCTTCCTTGGCAATTTTCATTCCAAGATCCTAAGGCAACACAAGGCAATTGTGAAGAAAGGGAGCCAATACTTGAAGAAGGTAAATAATTTAGAACCAATTGACAATTTGGAGTGGATCAGGGAATTTGGCGAAGCACCTGCGGTGGGGTTATGAAATGTCAATTTGGTGTCTGTGCTTGTGAATAGTATATAGATAGTTATATGACTACTCATTTTGTCTATGAGCTTAATGTTTATGCAAACAAGCCAACATGGCCTCAAAATGTAATCACTTATTTTTGTTAATATATAATGCAGCTTTTTCTGCCGTTATGTATCAAAAGAAAAGTAGTAGTTGGCATTTTATTTATTTCTCATTAAATGTCATGTAAAACCTTATAAATAAGTGCTCTTGACACTTAATTTAGGATAACTATTATTATTGTATCTTCTTTGTTATTATGCTTTTACGAGTCAAAGATTGCTTAGCTGTTATTGGAAGTTGTGTATTATAGTAGTTATTAAGTTGGTAGTGTTGGGAAAATGTGTCTCAACCTTGCAATTATATACGGTTTATTGTTTATTGCTGACATGTCAAGGTTTTTTCCCGCTGACACGTCAAGGTTTTTCCGTCAACAAGTCAAATGAAAAAGACCTTGTAAAATACCCTAATTCTAGAAGGTTCCAAAAAGTTTGTTATAAGTAGCTGGGATGTATGTAGACGGGGTGTATTCTAAGAGTCTGATAGCAGTCGTGTTGTCTCTTGATCTCTGAGTGGTGATACTCCTGTGAGAAGCTTGCTCTCCAAGTATATTGTAATCTTTGTGATTTACTGAATAATAAATCACTATGCCGTGGTATGCATGATATTTATGTTTATTTTTGTTTAAGTTTTTGTAACTGTTAAAGATCTATAAAAGTTTTGCATTATTCTCCTCTCAAGATTAGTGTAGGAAGTTGTTCTGCTACCTTAGCTTCCTTACAAATGGTATCAAAGCTTGATCACCTTTAGTTTCAGTTGAAGGTGTTGATTATGGTGAGATATTTTCTCCTATTGAAAAAATGACATCCATTAGATTTTTGCTTTCTATTGCTGCTGCTTATGATTTAGAGGTTGAGCAAATGGATGTGAAAATTGCTTTCCTTCATGGTGATTTGGTGGAGGATATTTATATGACACAACCAGAGAACTACGTGGTGAAAGGTAAAAGTAAGTTGGTTTGCAAATTGAAAAAATCTTTGTATGGCTTAAAATAGAGTCCTAGGATGTGATACCAAAAATTTGATACATATGTGTTGAGTTTGGGATTTGAGTGTTCTAAATCAGATCATTGTATTTATTATAAAACCGATGGTGTTATTGCATCATATGTTGATGATATGTTATTTATTGGCAAAGGGAAAGGTATGATTTTAGAACTAAAATCTCAACTCTCTGCTAAATTTGAAATGAAAGATCTTGGTGCAGCTAAACACATTCTTGGGATGGAAATTAAAAGAGATAGAGTGAACAGAAAGCTATGGCTTAGCCAAAGTATGTCAATTCAATTTTACAGAGGTTTGATATGCAGGATTGTAGACCATTATGTGTTCATGTTTCAGTTGGAACAAAGTTATCTATTTCAGATTGTCCAACATCTCCATCAAAGATGGAAGACATGAGCAGAGTGCCTTACCAGAGTGCAATTGAAAGTTTGATGTATGCTATGGTTTGTACTAGACCAGACATTGCCCAAGCAGTGGGAGTTCTTTCTAGATATATGTCTAATCCTGGTAGAGTTCATTGGGATGCAGTTAAAAGAGTCTTCAAATATCTGCATGGTAACTCAGATTATTCCTTGTGTTATCATAGTAATGTGACTGAAGATGAAATTCCCCTTGATATTCATGGTTATGTGAATTCAGACTGAGTAGGTGATATTGAAAGCAGACGATCCACCAGTGCTTATGTGTTTACTTTATTTGGCGGTGCAATCAGTTGTATGAGTAAGCGGCAGGCTGTGGTTGTTTTGTCCACTACTGAAGCAGAGTATATGGCAGCTACTCATGCTTGTAAAGAAGCCATTTGGCTTAAGAGATTGTGTTTAGATATTGGAATAAAACAAGGTGCAGTGATAATTTATTGCGACAATTAAAGTGTGATATGTCTAGCCAAGAACCTGACATTTCATGCCAGGACCAAGCACATTGATGTACAGTATCAATTTGTTAGAGACATGGTTGAAGATGGCAGGGTGAAGCTAGTTAAGGTAGAGACTTTGATGAATGTTGTTGATTCTTTAACTAAGCCTGTGAGTACAAAGAATATTAGATGGTGTTCAAAGACTATGGGTCTTTCGGCCCCTAGCAATTAAGAGACGATGTTTACTCCCTCCCGTTGCTCTTGCAAGGTGTTCGACAAGTGGGAGATTTGTTGGGAAAATGTGTCTCAACCTTGCAATTATATACGGTTTATTGTTTATTGCTGACACGTCAAGGTTTTTTCCCGCTAACACGTCAAGGTTTTTCCATTAACATGTCAAATGAAAAACGACCTTGTAAAAAACCCTAATTCTAGAAGGTTCCAAAAAGCTTGTTATAAGCGGCTAGGATGTATGTAGACAGGGTGTATTCTAAGAGTTTGATAGCAGTCGTGTTGTCTCTTGATCTTTGAGTGGTGATACTCCTGTGAGAAGCTTGCTCTACAAGTATATTGTAATCTTTGTGATTTAGTGAATAATATATTGGGCGGATTTTAGAGTGTGGGGTTTTCCTCCCGAAAGGGTTTTCCCCACGTAAATCACTGTGTCATGGCATGCATGATATTTATGTTTATTTTTGTTTAAGTTTCTATAACTATTAAAAATCTGTAAAAGTTTTGCATTATTCTCCTCTCAAGATTAGTGTAGGAAGTTGTTCCACTACCTTAGCTTCCTTACAGGTAGGTGTAGCTTTGAATGCAACTACTATATTTAACTCATATCATTTGTTTTATATATAAAGTGAATTGAAGTGCTTTTACAATTAACTGCATGCTTTTTTATTTCAAGTCGCAATAAAGTATGTCTAATGACTTTGTATGTCATTGCCCTCTTCTTATTTAGCAAATCTTTTATAGTATTCAATCCAATTTTATCCTTGTGTGTACTTGCACTGCACAATCCTACCTTAATTGAACAGCATAAGCATGATAGTTGTAAGCTTTACTCTTAGTTAAAAAAGCATGAAATACCTTTTTGCCTTAAGTATAAGTGCATATCAACCTTTTTCCCTAAATGAATCCAAAAAGACATTTTTAGTTTTATTTTCTGTGTGAACCACCTTAGAAAACACAATATATATTATAATAAGTAAGCACATATTGTTTAGATTAGGTTACTTTTTGTTACAAGGAGCTTCTCCTTGTAATTCGAAGAGTGGTTCTAACTTCTACCATACATTTGTTTAGTTTTCTGTCCCTAAAAGGTGTGAATTAAAACACTAAAAATAACAATTAACTCTAGATTCACCACATACTCACATTCCTTAATTGTCACTAGTACAAATCACTCACATCCTCTTTCTTGCCCAAAATAAACATTGTTCAACAAGCAAAAATGCATTCTTATCAGAGACCCTTTATGTGAAACAATTGCAAAGGTATAAAGAGAAAAAAATTTAATAACTATTTTAACTAAATAAACTTACCTGCCGTACAAAAACAGAATGGTTGACATGAGGCAGCAGAGTAACACTGTAGATAGTGCAAGTTGCCACGAAAGTGTCACCAAATATATCAATGCACCTATTCCCTAGAATAGGCATCATGAAAATTATACCATTACATATGGATACAAGTACCTTGTATGTCAGTTAGACAAAT
This sequence comes from Sequoia sempervirens, assembly GCA_007258455.2. Classification (NCBI taxonomy): domain Eukaryota; kingdom Viridiplantae; phylum Streptophyta; class Pinopsida; order Cupressales; family Cupressaceae; genus Sequoia; species Sequoia sempervirens. The sequence goes on along the minus strand of VDFB02075321.1, from coordinate 104,366,470 downwards.
TACTGCTAACATAAATGATTCTCACCTGAAGTCCATTACGGAATATTTTATTTAAATCATTGCCGATGATATGAGAAACCTGCTCACAGTCTAATCCTAACCTACTTGTCAACACACCAACAGCTTCCGTGTCGAAAAATGCAATATCCTACATATGATAGGCAAAATGGTTGTAAAGGCTTCAAATTCTCAACCAGGTAAGCAAAGCGACGTAAATAATCGAACACAAACTACATGCTAAATGATCCATCATGCCTGCAAGAAGTATCCAAACCTCATTGCGTATAAATCAGAAATTTCCAAAACTTATATACACAAAAATAAACCTAAAGTTTGAGAAAATAAGGGGTGCTGATTGGCAGATTACTAGATCACTTTTTAAGGACACATCAAACCCAGATAAACCTGACAAAGCAGCACTAAAAACAACTTCTCCCTCATACGCTGCACCTGAAAGAGAAAAATGCAACCATTTATCAAAAGCCTTTTATCTGATACATAGCATTTTCCCCCAGCTACACTTATTCAACTCTAAATCTAGAAAGGAGGATTTCAGACAGATACAAAACCTTTGGCCATATAGTTACAATACAATAACTAGCAGTTCCCAGAGATGATAAACTCTGAAAATCTAAAAATGGATGCAATATTTGAAACATACTACAATTGTAAAAATATAAATGAAACATTTTTCTCACCAGAAATTGATTGGCAACGCCAAAACAACCACCACGTATTCCACTGGTGCATATGTGAAATGGAAGAGATTAGTTTGCCTAAATTTCCATGAAATAATAAATGGCAGCATAAAGAAAAATAAATCTGACTATAGCCTCATTAAATGTAGAGAATTATTGCATGAATCTCCATGAAATTCAAGGACAACCTGAAAAATCCGAATGTGCAGCACATCAAAGCCAATAGTTGTGCATTCCTATAAAATAAAACTTTTGAACCACTTTGTGCAGAAAATATAGTTGCTGCAACAAAATGAGGTATTGAAATTTCTGAAATCTGGACATAAACCAAATAAGGTCAGAAAATCCTTAAAGATCAAAGCAAAAACAGATAAACCTTTTATTCATTTTCCTAAATCCACCAATCTACAGCTAGATGAATGTTAATAAGATAAGCAATAATAAAGATCTCCGTTTGTCCATCTATTTGTGGGTGATAATTGGTACTTGGGGTTAGTTTTGTCCCTGCTAATTTGAACAATTCTTGCCAAAATATGCTAAGGAAGCGGCTATCTCGATCACTTACAATATTCTGTGGAAGGCCGTGTAGTCTGAAAATTTCCTTAAAGAATATCTCGGCCACTTAGGGAGCTCTAAAGTCTGTGGATATAGCTATAAAATGTACATACTTGGTGAGGCGGTTTGTTACCACATAAATGCAATCTTTGCCCTATACTTTAGGCAGCCCTATTATGAAATCCATGGAGATACTCTCCCACTTTTGGTTAGGGATAGGTAGTGGTTGAAGTAGCCCTACAGGAAATGTGTGTTCTTCTTTATTCTTCTAGCATACCATACACTCATTAGTGTGTTTCAATACATCTCCCTTGAGTCCCTTCCGTGTGAACCTTTCCTTGATTTGTTTGTATGTTTTGAAGTACCCCTGGTGCCCAGCTAATGGGTTATCATGATAAGTCTTCAAGATTTCCTTTTTTAGCCGTGATTCTAAGGTGATGTAAATTCTATTTTTGTAAAGGATGAGGTCGTTCACAACTTGGTATTTCTCATCCTACACTTTCCCTTCCATTAGGTCACTTGAAAATTTGTCTTTGGCATATTCAGTGATTAGAATTGTCTTCCATTCTGTGGATATTGCCACCATTGAACCAAGGTGGGGTCTTCGTGATAGGGCATCTGCTACTATATTGTTTTTACCTTTCATACATTCAATGTCAAAATTGTACGTTTGTAGTCTACTCACCCATTTTTGTTGTCTATCGTTCAAGTCCTTTTGGCTTAAGAAGAATCTAAGGCTGTTATGATCTATTTTTACAATAAACCTCCCGCAGATTAGGTATTGTCTAAACTTTGCAAGGGCGTGCATAATGGCTAGCATCTCCTTGTCATAGACTAATTATGTTTTCTCTATATCCTTGAGCTTCTTGTTTCAAAAGCTATAGGGTGCTTATCTTTGTGATGAACCCTGCTGGTTCAGCTTTCAACCTCCGTTGCATAAACTGATTCTCTTGTGTATTTGGTGTTTTTGTAATGTTTTGTGCAATAAGGGTTTTGGCGTTTTTTTGCTTTTTTTGTGTTTTTTATCGTATATATGAATGGTAATGCAATGCCAGGAAATAAATACAAATGCAATACTGAAAGAAACTATAGCCAATATTATTAAAATGATTTGCTGAACAATAATAATGCAACACAACATCAAATCATACCCGGAAACTGAAGGAAAGAACTTGCTGCTGTAATTATGAGCAAAAAGCAACCCTAAGAATCATCGAACCATCAAATACAATCATTATTTTGCCAAACTGGTTTCACATATGCCATGTATTATCCTAGGTGACCCCTCTTGCAATTTATTGGATTTTTTTGAGGCCTGGAGACCCTAAATCGCCCCTCTGAGGTATGGCGCCACTTGCTGCTCCAGAAATGATTATTAAACCAGCAAATCGTCCCTTCTGAAATAGATGGTAAACAATGTTGGAATAAAGAAGATAAAATCGGCAAACAATAACAATCCCTACTGGAAGATTCAAACTCTGAAACCCTGCAAATAATCTCTCAATCTGCACAACCTGAACCTCTGAATGAAGTTCACAGGATAAGCAATAAATCAGTTGATATTTCACAGCCTCTAAACTGCAATACACTGAAGATGGCTCGTTCTCCAATGCAGAAGAAAACAGTAAACCCTAGGCTTCATTCTTTGGAAGAAGAATTCTAAAAATCAATATCATATGCAATTCATAATGAAGTTTTCACAAGTGAAAACCTTATATTCTTTCAAGAGGGTCGACTTCCCTCAAAAAGCACCATTTAAATAAAAATTGAATTTCACTTTTAATAATTCCATAGTTTGGGCGCCCAAAATAATTATAATTATTAATTGAACTTGGCCCCCTTTCCATGATGGTCGACCCCTTCAATAAAGTCACTTAAGTTATAATATTTAATTATATCATAACTTTATAATATAAGCTCCAACTAATTAATATTTATTTTAACACATAAATATTAATATCTCTCTCAATATAAGTCCAAATGACAAATCGTCTGAAGTCGGATGATAAGTGACTGAATCTGCATATGACCAGACCATACTGCTAAAAATAGCAGGGGTGCTCCGTTGAGTGTCTCCACTTACTAAAAATAGTAAGTCAAGCAAATGATGTCCGAAAGACCCCGAACGAAAGCCAAACTGAATAGCTCTGACAACTGAAGCCAAGCCATGCGTCGACAAGACCCTCTATCCTCCATATTAGCCTACGAGGGCCACATAATAGGCTAATCTCAAGTACTGAGAGATGTCAACTAGAAGGGGACATTACAATCTTGCATTAGTATGGCTTCGATGCCTTCTCCTGAGGCATCACAATATAGCTCAAAGGGGGAATTGAAATTGGGGATTGCTAACACGGGACAAGAACTCATTGCTTCCTTTAATTTCTCAAATGCTGCTTGTGCCTTCTCATTCCAAGAGAATGCTCCCTTCTTGGTTAGGTCAGTGAGTAGTGCAGTTAGCCTTGAAAATCCCTTTACAAATCCTCTATAGTAGCTACATAGTCCTAAGAATCGTCTAAGGTGAGTTAGAGTCTTAGGATTTGGCCAATTTCAGATTGCCTCAATTTTTTCTTCATCTACTTTAACTCCTTGGGCACTAATTTTGTGCCCCAAGTATAAAATCTCCTCCATGCCAAACTCACATTTGGACAACTTGGCGAATAAAGAATGTTCCTCAAGTATACTTAGCACTTCATCTATATGTTTCAAATGTTCCTCCCATGTTTTGCTATAGATTAATATGTCATCGAAAATATCCAATAAGAACTTCCTTAGTTGCTTCCTAAAAATGTGGTTCATGCAGGACTAGAAGGTTGCGGGTGCATTGGTTAACCCGAAAGGTAGGACAAGAAATTCAAAATGCCCATAGTGGCATCTAAAAGTTGTCTTTGGTATATCTTCCTCCCTTAATCTGATTTGGTGGTAACCCGACCTTAAGTCAATTTTTGAAAAATAGACTGCCCCATGAAGTTCATCAATAAGTTCATCAACTCTAGGGATAGGGTACCTATTCTTTATTGTCCTTTGGTTCAAAGCCCTATAGTCGATACACATCCTCATAGTGCCATCTTTCTTTTTTGAGAGAACGACTGATGAGGCGAAGGGACTGGAACTAGGTTAAATATGCCCCATCTCCAATAACTCTTTTCTGGTCTTCTCAATTTCTTCCTTATATTTGCAAGGATGGCGATAAGGGGTGGTAACAACTGGTTTTGTTCCTTCTTCCAGTTTGATGGAATGTTCAAAGCCTCTTTTGGGTGGGAGACCGGGTGGAATGTCACTGAAGACCTTTTTATGACCTTCTAGGATTGGTTGTATGTCTATGTGGATTGACTTTCCCTTGGAAGTTGTTTTACCAAGGATTGAGCATTGAGCCACCCACTCAACTTGGCCATGTCTAAGGGATCTTTCCATCTTTTTTGATGAGATTACTCTAGTGGACCCGTTGGATATTCCATGTAAGGTAACTCTCTTCCCTTCATGTACAAAGCATACCTCTAACTTGGGGAGATCAAAGATAAAGCGACCCAAGGAATGCATCCATGGGGTACCCAAGATCACATCCATGTCTCCCATATCCACAACGTAGAACTTGTCTTTAACTGGGTGCCTTCCCAAGGTAACGTTAAGTTGGGAGATTTTCTTCCTGCTAGGGGTGGTGGATCCATCAGCCAAGGTTACATTGAATCCTTTGAAATCTTCTGTCTCTAGCCCTAGTTTTTTTACCAATTTTTCATCAATAAAATTGTGGGTAGCCCCACTATCTACTAGGGTCGTTACCTTTTGTCCTTTGATTACTCCTTGGATCCTAAAAGGATGATGCTTGGATGCTTTTGAAATGCAAGCTAGGGTTCCTCCTTCCTCATTACTTTCATCAAGTTTTCCCTTTTTGCAAGGGTTCTCCTTCCCTTCAATTTGAAGCATTGCCTTCCCACGAGCTTGGTTCCCTCTTTCACACCTGTGTCCTGGTCCCCATTTTTCCTTATAGTAGTAGCATAAGTCTTTCATCTTAAGGGTCCTTTGATCACACAAATGACCCGGACCCCAAGGTTCATTGCACCTACGGCATTTCTCATGGCCTTCCTTTTGCTTGCATACATGACCGGGTTCCCATTGTTCTCAACAGTCAAAGCATAGTCCCTTCCTTCGAAGCTCTTCTCGGTTGTTATAAGGGGGGAATGTTCTTTTGTGTTTGTCCTTCTTATGGAAGTGTTTGTCTTTTGATGTGGTTTTACTAGAGGAGGGATTTCCCCTTGTTTGGGCAATATCAAGTCGAGTAGCCTTGAGGATTGCTTAATGAAGTGTGGAGGGATCTAGAGTGCTTACAAGGCCACAGGTGGCGTCTGACAACCCTTCTATAAAAAGGTAAGTGAGTCTATCCTCAGATATTCCTGGGACCATGACTGCTAGTATTTGGAATTCAGAAATGTGCTCCTCAATGGTCCCTCTTTGTCTTATTCTGGTTAGCTCCCTAAAATGTTTTTGAGGATGATTTTGGTCAAATCTTTCAATGAGTCTTTTCTTGAAGACTCCCTAGGCCTTGATGTTTTTGTGATCTTGGGTAATTAGGCCATGATGCCACCAATCATGTGCCCCCCCCTCTAAGTGTAGTATGGAAAATGTAATGGCATCTTTTTCTGTCATGGGGCAAGGGGTTAGGTAGGTTTCTAACTTTTGAAACCATGCATGGGCTGTAATTTTCCTCGATCCATCAAAGTTAGGGATGGACAGTTTTCCTATTTTACTTTGTATATCTTTGTTGGGTCGGTTGTTTCTACCCCTATGATCATTTTTGACAACCTCACAATATGTTGTGAAGGGGATGCTTCTTCGGACTTCGGGGTCAAGGCTTGCATATTCTAAGGCGAGTTCACGTGCACTTGAGTTGTTAATTCTTTCATTTTCCCCTAAAGAGTTTTCTTCGGCCAAGAATTGGGGTCCATGGGTACTTGGGTTTGATCCTATTGTAGTGTTATGATTGCTTTCGGATTGGCTAGGGGTGCTTTCTCTTCCATGACTTGTATTAGGCCTAAGGTTATTGTTTATGTTTTGGAGGGCTTGGAGCATGGCTTGACTAGTTTGTTCATTCTTTTCCATGAATGCTCTCAATTCCCACTCCATAGTTCTCTTCTTTTCTCTTTCTAGGGCCCTTAAAGTTCGTTGGCTTGATTGCATTAACTATTACCCCTCAGGCTGGCAGGATGGTGCTCTGATACCACTTGTAATGTCCCCTTTTTGGGATAACCCTAAATCTGCCCTAATTAATCAATTCCAAGTAATTACCTTGGTGTTGGGGAATGCTTATAGAACAATTAGGTCCCTGCAAAACAGAATTCAGAGATTATTTACAAGAAAATGTTAATTAGCATGCATGTAAGGAAATCAAAGAGAATGGGTTGGGGATACAACTACCTGTTGACCTGCAAAGTGTTAGTAGACATAAAATAAGACACATCATTTCATAAGCATATTGAATCTCCTAATTTACTCTTCCTTGAGTATGAGGGTCTGGTAGGGTGCCCAAGAATCCCTAGGCCCAAGGGCAGTTACCCCCCTTGGCCCCATGTGACCCTTGCCATCCATATGGGGTGGTGTACCTAGTATTCTACCTCTGTTCCCCTATACCACAGCCATCATTGCTCAATCATATTGAGAGGTTGAGGGTGCAGCTACAACAGGGTGTCCCAGATAGTCATTTCCTCTAAAGCCCAAGAGCAATTTGCCCCTCTTGGCCCATGTATCCCTTGCCATCTAGATGGGTGGTGTACTTAGAGGGTGACCTCACAAGCTGTTTCCCCTTCAGTAGTCCCTTAACTCCTCTATTTTTACCTATGTTCCACGACGTTTCGGGTACGGAGACGGGGAGACGACAAGGGACACGTTTCCGAGATGTTTCCTAGGGGGCAATTTTTAGGGGACGGCGGCATAAAAAATGCATATATATATATGAGTTTTTCAAAATTTACTAATATATTATAGAGAGAGAGAGAGGGAAAGAGAGATAGATATGTCAATAAATTAATAATTGATAACAACAATATTAATATGTAAATAAATCACGAGAATAGTACTATAACAGCATAAGAAATGTCATTAAAGCATTATAAAATTTATCGCAGTAGTATCAAACATCAATAAAACCATGGTCTATCAATATCCAAATGTCTCAAACATGCATCCAGAAGTCTCAAAGTTCAAACATGAAAATCAAAATTTAATAAAATCTCTTATCACAATGTTATTCGTCTTTCTTGCTACTGGAAACTTTAAATTTTTGCAGTTGCCAAAGGTTCGATTCAAGACTGTGAACAAATTCGCCTGAGAGAGCCACGTGCATGAGAATGAGCTGAGTGCATGCCATAAGAATGAGAATAAAATAAAAATGTTAATATTATGTTTGCTTTGGACTTTAGGGAAAAATTTTAACATTGGGAGAGATGGTTGGCCCCACACGATTAAGAAAGAAGGAACAAAAATTTTAAAAATCATTTTTTTTAATTGTTTTTTAACCCCAAGAACCTCCCAGCCAGTGGGGGACAGCTAGCCGTGCCCGGTACAATGGGGGACATTTCCAACGTCCCCCATCCGTACCATGGACGGGGAACTGTCCCCAAATGGCTGGGGACGTTTCCTGGCATTTCCTACTGATTGGGCTGCTTCGGGGATGACAGGGGGACGTCCCCTTTGCATCCCCCTGTCCCGGGGACAGTGGGTTTTGGGGCAGGGGACGCGTCCCTGTGTAACCCTGATTTTTACTAGTTAATTACAAGCAGATCATATGAGTATTATTCATAGTGTAGACACACAGATTTACCTATTAAATGAATGAACAGATCCATTACATATTGTACTCTAGTAAAATGCATATATTCTGATCTTGATTTCTAAATCAATGATATGTGTTTGATTCATAGCATATTACATTCATAACCCAGATTTATTATTCATATACAGCAGTAAATGGTACTCAGAACTATATATAATCTGAAATGCTACTCAGAATTATTATAGATACATGTATGCACAGCCTATGATTTCTGTACACATAATAATTACATATATCGAAGACATTTAACAAACATAAAATGCAACTTACTTGATACACAATACTTAAGTATGTAGATTGTTACTTACAGCCTGTACATATTTACAAATATTATTGGCAGACTTACCTTGTACGGTGGCTGCAGTAGATTGTTCCTTCTGCTGCTCTGGCTTATTCTATTTTCTTTTTATTATATCCTTTCCCTTCTTGCATCGTCCCTCTTTATAATGGTTGATGAGTCTCTTGGTCGTGGCTTTTGGTGCAACCATTACATTGTTTCTTTGAGTCGATTCACCCTTTGGCTTCATCATGGCTTTTTGCTTTTAGTTTGGTCATTATATTTTGTATTGTATTTTATTTTATTTTAGTTTAGTTTGATAATTATATTTTGTATTGTATTTTACTTTATTTATTTTATTTTATTTTATATCTTGTGTGCTGTGTGAGATCATTATTAATCTATTATATAAGTTATTGCATTTTAATAAAAATGAATACAATAATAATTAAAGTCATATTAAATAAAAATTTGGATATCTTGAGATTTTAATTTCTGTATTTTGATACATTTGGGGTAAATATTTTCAAGGGACATGACACATGCTCTTGCAATACAAGGACAACCATCCTTGAGATTGCTGTTTGCAAACATTTCAAGTGAATTTTTAATATGATTGGCTATAGGAATATGCCTTGGAATAATCATTAATGATGTTAAAATATTTTGAATTCAAATGTTAATGATGCAATGAACTATAGATCTAACTAATGTGATGTTTTAGCTATGATGTATTGCTCTCAATATTATAATATTTTATGTATTAATCTGAATATTACCGCAAGTTCAATACTTCTTATTACTAATATCAGTTTTTAGTGATTATTATTGTTTTACATTGTTACAAGCCTAAAACCAGGAATTTACTAAAAGGGGACATTACAAAGAGGATGTCCCATAGTCCAACAAGTAATTGGAAGAAAAGGACGAAAATATGTGAAAATGTGTGAATGTATCTAACTTGATGGAATGGCAGGCTGTGGCAGTCAGATTCTTGAGTTCTTTTAACCAGGAGGTTCAAAATTTTGAAAGATAGGGAGCATAATGTAACTAACCATTTAATTACTTGAGTCCCACTTCCCATCAGTTTTAAGCATTTAGGTATTTGAGGAAAATATTTCTTATAGCTGCCGTTTATAGAATTTGTAACTGCTGTAACAGTTTAGTAGGGTTTGCCTATTTTGGTGTGCATTTTTCCAATCTGTTATGAATTTTGCTTCTGCTGTTTGTTTATTTTAATTTCATGCTCACTGTCATTAGCTGCAACTAAAGTTTTCCTTGCAGACCAGGAAAAAAATTGCATCAAAGAATGATCAGTAAGTTGTATTCGGGAAAAGATCAACATCAAAAACAAGAGGGTAGAACCCACGCTTGTGGGGTGTGGGATTGAACCTGGTTGAACCTGCACCTATGATATCAACCCCCAATTGTTGAAAACTATCCTATCGGCTTCCTGTTCCGACAGGATCCTTCTATGGCCCAAGAGGGATACTTCAGCTTCATAACAACTATATATAGGGGTGGAGAGCATGTTGTAAGAACTAGAGGAAAGAGATGAGCATTGTGTTGATCAAGAAGAGGAGAATTCAGTGGTTCATACTTTCTTGGAGCTTGAAAAAGTAGTTAAGGAACAACCTGAGTTGTATCCACCATTTCTACTTGTTCTTTCAATTTACAGTCATTTGACAAGACAACCAAATTGGTTTAAAAACGGGAATCTACAGACTAATAGAAATGCATCGATATGAAAAATTTAAAAATATGAGATCGGAACTCACAGCTGCAATGATTAGAGCGGAAAATGCTCCAATTATGATGAACTTATCGGGAGCTACAAGCGCCCAAATTCGCCTCAATGTACAAATTAACGAAGGACCCTTGCTCTGGCTCCCATTTTGAACTGCATCCCCCACTCCCCACCAACTTCCGCCGGGTATAAACGATAAAATTAGAGCCAAAATTTGCCTTCCGCGCTCAAAAAACTCTTTATTAAAATCCTTGGCTACGGCGCCATTGCCCGTGTCGAGATTTATATCAGCAAATTCATCATTAATTCCTCGAAATTCACCATCCATATATCCATTTGTATTCGCTGCTCGCAAAACCCTGAAATTGGGGTTTCGAATTACAGAGAGTTGCCTCGTATTTAAAAAGGTTGAGATGGAATGGTGAAGCAAACAATTTGGGAAGGCAAAAACCCTTTTCCTAGGTGCCACATTTGTTGATGCAAAATAGAAAGTGGTGCGTTGTTTGTAATTCCGACCACTTGGGAGGACAGGTTGCCATAGAAGAAATCCAGAGTTAAGTGTTTCCATGGCGGGCACGCATTCGCCAAGGAAGAAATTATTGAACCGTTGCGAGCTCGCCCGATCCAACAAAAAGCACGCTTCGTTTGTTTTTTTTCATTTCGAAAACAAACGGTAGAGGGCCGCGGGGGCTGTCGGGGACGACGGCGGGCCTCAAAAATATCCAAGTGTTTCACGACCTTTATCATCGTGATGAATATAGGTACATATAAAAGCACGTCACTTGAATTCTTTAAAGATTCAAAAGAACTTAAAAACTTATTATATATTTTTTCAAACAATATTATTTTTATCAACGACTAATTATGAAATATATTATCAATTTAAAGAAGTTATATCAAAATTAATATTCTTTATATTTCAAAATATATTAATTTATAGATCTTTGCATGTTTAAAGTTAGTTTTTTCAATAATTTATTTATGTTTTAATTTTTGAAAGTAAGTATTTTTATGTTTTTTTTACAATATTTTTATATTAAATGAACATATTAACTTTTTTAAATGGTAAGTCATTTTGGAATTCAAGTTACAAGTCTCTTGAGTTTGTCAAAACATTTGATTTAGAGAAATTTGAGCAAATTCTTATGATCACTGAAAGTAAATACCTAACAACCAAAATCAACTAGATTGAATGAGAGGTTTATTAATCTTTCGAGTGGTTTCAATGAAATGTTTTAGGTTGCCTTCAAGATTTATATGAGAATAGATTTTTTATCAATCATATATTTGTATTCATACTAAGCATGAATTTTATTGTTATTTGTATTTGTTAATTGGTTAGACCATGAATTTGAAATTTTGATTTTTTATTTTATTTTAAACTTATTTTTATAAATTACCAATAAAATTAATACATTAAGATTTTATATAATGTGCACACAAACTAATCAAAAACTAAATCATCACAAAAATAGTTCATATTGATATTAGTATCATTTACTATCATTACTATATTTTAGTATATTTTTACCATTGCTAGGAAATCTAGTTGAGCTCTTTAAGTTCAAGGCTCTTACCAACATAGATTTTTTAAGAAGAAGAATGTGAATCTATAAACTTATATTAGTAGTTGATATAATTTTAAACAATTTAAATAACAATTTTGGTCAAGAATATTTGAAAACAATTACTATACATAATAATTAAAGCCAATTTTTATGTCATTTTATTTTATTTTGTATTTTGTTGTACAAATTGTATGTAGTGCCCTAAATTTTCTTATCAAATGTAATTCAAACTACTGATCAAAATACAAATATATTTATCATCATGAATTAAAATCCCTATAATACTTTTAAAGTATTGCCTTCATTAAGATAAGGCACACACAAATAAGTTAACTATGCATGAATGATATATGCATTAAATTATTTAAAAAGACTAAAGTGGTTCATTAAATGATTTGATCATTATTTAGTGTCTATATACATGATTTTGCATCAACCCCTTTTATGATTTGAAAATACAAAATTAAAGTGTTTAAGGATGTGAAATATCTGTAAGAGAGGGGGACCAACCACATCAAGGCTCCAGGTCACAAAGAGTCAAGAGCAGAGGGCTGCCCTAACTTAACTCACTCTAAAGGGGTGTTTTGAATAGAGGTCGAGAAGGATGAGGACTATAAAGTACTTCAATCACTCTTCAGACCTGAAATCCAAGTTTAGGCTAAGTGAGTTGGTTTTCAGAGTCAATATTGTACCTCAGACAACTCTCTATCAGAGGACGAAAGTGCGGTTTTGGGACAACAACGCGACGCGCTAGCGTCTCTTAGGCGCACTAGCATTCGTACGGCTAGAGGACAGAAAGTACAATAGAAACTACCAGAAAATGAACTAATGGCCTATATAACTATTCTTAAATGAGCAAAACAAAACAATAAAGTATGACAAGTACAAATGAAGATGATAAAGTAGATAGATGAAGGCTAAAGTAATGAAAATGATCTCACCAAGGCACCAGTTCACCAGCTAGCTCCAAATTCACATCCACCTACACACAAGAAAGAGGGGAAAATTGTTGGGGCTATATTGGGGTTTGCCTTAGTCAGACCCCCGTTTTGGTGTTTCCACCTCCATAGACAGCTAAACAGCAACAAGAGAGAAATATGCAATAAAGAAGTAAAGAAAGTAGAAGATGAAATAAACACTACAAAATAGTAAAGTGCTACTCAACCAAATCACAAAGGAGAGGAGCGAAACATTACCACCTCCACCCAAAAGCTCACTAGCCAATGGAGGAGAAAGCAGACTTGGCAAGGTCACTATAGCCTCGACTATGATGAAGAGAGGTCTCACAAGACTCCAAGCCCATGCTGCTATGGCTTGCTTAACACTTGCTTTGTGGAGTTGATGGAGTGTTGTTGCAACGGAGTGTTGAAGTGTTGCTAGAGAGTGAAGAGAATGCTAGAAGTGCTAAGAGAATGATAATTTGTTGCTTAGAGGCTCAAATGAGATGAAGAGGGATGAATTTGAAGGAGAAGTGGGAAGAATCTACCATTTTTGGGGTCAATTGGTCGAAGAGGGACATTACAAATTGACCCTAATCGAAAGTGTAACGCCTTTGCCAACTTCAAATGTAGGAATCCGTTAGGGACGTAAGTGTGTTATGCAGATGTCTGTGCATTGTGTATGCATCCCCGACAAATATTCTCTAACTGACACAAGAGACAGACGCCAAGTGGAAGGCAGTTGGGTGATGTGGAATTTCACCTTCAGATTTGATTTTCTAAGGTGAGGTTATGTGAAAGGGAAATTTGTGTAAGGGGTGTAAATTCACTCCTATACATTTTTCCCCCACTTTAGCGAGCACGAGTACTGATGAGTGCTTCAATAAAGTAGATTCAAGAGTTAGTAAGGTTAGAGATGTATACCTAAACCGTCGAGGAAGCAAATCGCGATCTAGCAAGCTCGAAAGCACAGGCTAGAACAAAAGACTCCATAGCCTCGCAAAACTATGAAGTTGCACAAGGTACACTGAAGGCCCTCATACCAACGATGGGAAAATCTTGCAAGATGAAAGCATCTCATAGGCCCGCGGACAGGTGTAAGGAGGTAGCCCCCAAGATCTCTCACATGAAGGAAGCCCTGTGAAGTATGTGCCTTACAAGCTCATATACCTGCAAGAAGGTATCCCCCAAGATCTCTCACATGAAGGAAACCCAGATGAAAGAGCCTTACAGGCCCGCAGACCTGCAAGGAGGCATCCCCCAAGATCTCTTTCATGGAGGAAACCCAAAGGAGGAGACTCTGCAAATTCAAATTGGAAAGCGACTTCACAGGCGCACTTGCAAAGCGACATGTTTACTTGTGGATAAAGCATGTCCAAAATAAAGTGGCCACATAGGCAATAAAGTGAGTAGTCACAAAAATCATCAACAAATTGGAAGGCTTTCAAAGGGGTCCCTCGGGAACCCGACGTAAGAAGAGGGTCCACCCAAGGGACGTGTTGTTCGAAAGTACAAAAAGAGACATTTTTTTCTCAAATCGATTCATCATCAAGGAATCCTTTAGAGAGATGTTCACTTCATCAAGGAATTTGAAAGGAAGAAAAATGCTCCCCTATGAGGGGAAGGCCAAAGCTTCTTCCACCTCGAAGGAAAGTTTTCAAGTTCTTTCGTTGCGAACCCACATGATGAAGGAAACACATTCCGTTAGGGGTCCTAACTGTGAATGCGGTTTTGAAAAAGAAATGTCTGCAAGGATTTTCAAGAAAAGATTTGTTGGCAAAAAATGTGTTTTCTGAAAATTGTAGTATCATAGAAATGGTGTTGTCACACATGAGAGGGACAACTCAGCCAAAGAAGAGAAAAAAGGAAAGGAAAAGAGAAAAAATGAAATAAACGTAAACAGAGGGCACAGGGGTGATCTGATATTTCAGGGGACCAGAACTACTCATAAATATATATATAAGTATAATAGTAGTATATAAATGAACTGTCATCAACCCCCTACTATATCAGACCATGTGAAGAATGCACGAGAAGATGAAGTAAAAATAAAAAATTGGTTCAACATGGAAGGGAAGCCTAAATGCCCCCAACACTTTGCATCGTCCCCAATTTTTCAAAAATAAAAACACATGTAACAGAAGAAGAATGATGATACAAATAGAAGAAGGTTTATGACACAAAAACCACTCCTATATCCAAGCACCAACAAGGGTCATCCATGAACACATAGCACAAGTACGGGGGAACACATCACAACACACACTTCTAATCTAAAGATAAAGAAGAAGCCTCCCCTAACACTCATTGACTAAGAGGTTGTCTGCTTCCCACTCTAGATCATCATAAGGGGAAGGAGGACGAGCCTGTAGTGGTGGAATATTAAGGGGAGGAGCTTCTAACCCTCCCACAACAAGGGCTAAGGAAGAAGGCTCTGCAAAGTCTCCTTCACTCGGCTCTTGTGGAGCTATGTTCAGCAATTTCGTGAAGATCGTTGACAAGGCCGGAACTTCATCCAGAGAGTTAAACATGCACTTCACTAGAGTGCCATGTCATACCTCAATGAATAGAGAGGGTGCACCTGAGATCCACCACTAGGCTCACCGAGTGATTCGAGAGCAGTGATGAACTCAGGGGAAGTCGGGGTTGGTTCCATCACTAAGATAGAACAAGCTAACACAAGACCACCCTTCAAAGAGTGTGGGATCCTCTTATGCCCTCCATCATTGAAAGGGCCATCCTCCATCTTCTACTTCATCAGGGGATGAGAACTCCCCACAGATGAGGCAATAGGTACAAAGGAAGAGGAGAAGAAAACCGCAACAGACACCATTAAATTATTTGGCATATCCATGGGTTTTGGGAAAGGCGGGACATCCGGAAGGGACATCAACAAGGGCTGCTCAACCGAAGGAGCGATGAACACCTGCACCTTTTTGGGATCAAGTGCACTCACAAAAGGAGTTGAAAGCAATACGAAGCTTGGTTGAACAAAAGCAAAGGGGAGGAGAGAGGACGTAGTAGGAGGTCCTGAAGCAAGGGTGGTCATCTCCCTTTCCTTCCTCTACAAGGTGGCCTGCTTAACCGTCAGAGCCTTTTGTCGGCACTTGCGTTCATGCATTAGGTGATTTCAGCAACTCTTCAAGCTAGAGACTGGAGGTTGTGAAGGAGCGAAAGACTCTTGCTCAACCATGAGAGTGTCCACCAAAACTATTTCCAACGAAGGGACAAGCTCCTGAATGGAAGCAGGAGGAGCAGGTTGAGAAGCAATGGGGGGAGTAGACTCTAGTGCCTCAGCAGCAGGCCTCTTCTCATTTACTGCTTTTGGAGTAGGAGCGGTGGGAGGTCACAGAGGCCGAGACATAGAGGATTCCCCTCGAGGACCTTTCTTTTTGCCATATCGAATAGGCTTAGGCTCCATGGGCAGAACAAGAAGCTCGAATGCGAGACGCTTATTGTTTCTCCAAGTGGGCACCATAGGATTCTCTCACAAATGTGGAACATAATCTAATGGTGCCACAGTGAGGCAAGAGGAAGCATTAGGTTGGACAACGAGAGAGGAAGAGGAGGGGTCCTAAAAGTGCTTCTTTTCTTTCCTTCGAGCCATGGTGGCATCGCTATCAAGATTTAAGCAAGCCCTATGTGAAACAACATAAGGCGATGGAGGGTACGTTACTTTAGGCATTAGGTTCCCTTTCTTGTACTTTGGATAAGTCTAGTGCAAGAGGTCCTTCCTAAGCGAAAGAGGACCAACAAGTGTAGGCCAAAAGTAATCTAAGGAATAACTACCATGTTTGATCGATGATCTATAGCTAGTATCGTGGATCACATGTACGAACCCTCATGCATGAATTTCAAAAACTTATGCACAACTGAGGGAAATACATTCATAGCTACTAACCAGGGGATACCTAGCTTCACTCTCAAGAGTTCAAACCCTGGGATTATATCGAACAAAAGATTTACAGATTTAGGTCCAACAAGAATTGATAAAATAATTTTACCAAGAGGAGGTACAGAAAGTCTGTTGTGCATGCGGATGGTGCTCACAGGTGCATCGTACCCATATTTATGCAAAATGTTAATTAGCATGATCTCCTCAGTTATAATGTTCATCTGAGATGTCGGGTCAATGAGAACACCTGCTACATTGTTTTCGTTGATTCACACAGGGATGTAGAGAGGAGACGGTTCCCTATTAAAGCCCATCGACAAATCCTACGAGGTGAAGGTTATACCTCCAGACTACTTCTCACAGGATGCACAAAGGGGATAGGTTGATGAAGAAAAGAGGTCATCACGCACACTAAACAATACTTTCACAAAGCCCCCAAAAGGTTGTAAAATAGGATAGTGACCCAATTAAGGTTTCGTTACACAACACTTACAAAACCTTCCAACTACACTTACTAGGGGTCGCAGGTTGGGTTGTGAGGCGAGGGGCCCCACAACACTCACACCTACAACACTCCCAGGACATGAGGAAAGGAGCTTTCAATACTGTAAGACGAAGCCAAAATGGTTCACGTCAAGTTCACCAAAAATGTAAGAGAGGGGGACCAATCATGTCAAGGCTCTAGGTCACAGAGAGCCGAGAGCAGAGGGTTGCCCTAACTTACCTCACTCTAAAGGGGTGTTTCAAATAGAGGTTGAGAATGATGAGGACTATAAAGTACTTCAATCACTCTTCAAACTTGAAATCCATGTTTAGGCTAGGCGAGCTGGTTTTCAAAGTCAATATTCTACCTCAAATAGCTCTCTATTGAAGGACGAAACCACGGTTTTGGGATGACAGTGCGGCACGCTAGCGCCTCTCAGGAGCGCTGGCGTCCATACGGGCAGAGGACAAAAAATACAATAAAAACTACCAAAAAATGAACTAACAACCTAGCTAACTATTCTTGAATGATGAGCAAAACAGAATAATAAAGTACGACAAGTACAAACAAAGATGATAAAGTAGATAGATGAAGGCTAAACTAATGAAAATGATCTCACCAAGGCACCAGTTCGCCGACTAGCTCCAAATGCACATCCACCTACACACAAGAAAGAGGGAAAAATTGTTGGGGCTATATAGGGGTCCGCCTCAGTCAGACCGTCGTTTTGGTGTTTCTACCTCCACGGACAACCAAATAGCAACGAGAGAGAAATGTGTGATAAAGAAGTAAAGAAAGTAGAAGATGCAATAAACACTACAAAACAATAAAGTGCTACTCAACCAAATCACAAAGGAGAGGAGTAAAACATTACCACCTCCACCCAAAAGCTCACTAGCTAATGGAGGAGAAAGCGAACTTGGTAAGGTCACCACAACCTCGACTATGATGAAGGCAGGTCTCACAAGACTCCAAGCCCACACTGTTATGTCTTGCTTCACACTTTCTTTGTGGAGTTGATGGAGTGTTGTTGCTGTAACAGAGTGTTGAAGTGTTGCAAGAGAGTGAAGAGAATGCTGGAAGTGGTAAGAGAATACCAATCTGTTGCTTAGAGGCTCAAATGAGATGAAGATGGATGAATTTGAAGGAGAAGTGGGAATAATTTTCCATTTTCAAGGTCGGTTGGTCGAAGGACATTACAAATTGACCCCAATCGAAAGTGTAACACCTCTACCAACTTCAAACACAAGAATTTTTTAGGGACATAAGCACTTTGTGCAGACGTCTACGTGTCGCACGTGCATCCTCAATAAATATTCTCTCACCAACACAAGAGACAAATGCCAAGTGGAAGGAAGGTAGTTGGGTGATGTGGAATTCAGCCTTTGAATTTTATTTTCTAAGGTGAGGGTATGTGAAAGGGGAATTTGCGTAAGGGGTGCAAATTCGCTCCTATACAAAATCAACAAAAAAGGAGCATGATTTCTTCAATCTTTTCAAGATCTCATGAGACAAAATAGTTTGAGCTTATGTGTGCAATGCAATAATACTATTAACCATGCACATAAGGGATATGGCTACCAAACCTTAAGTGGCACATTGCTTCAAAGGAGTTTCATTTATATGTGTGACATATGTTTGTCTCCAAACTAGAAAGGTAAGAGATCTTATCTATTTTTATTGTTATGTTCTACCCTAAATATGCACATGGCATTATGCAAGGAATATAATATAGAGTATATTCTTTTCAATTGTTTTATATTTTTTTCAATGAGCCCTTGGTCTACTGGTGAAGTTGAAAGGTTTGGAATGAGCCCACCAGGGATCAAGTCTTGCTGAGTGCACAGCCCCGATGCCTGAAAAAGGGATGAGGTCGAGATCATGCATCAGGCATATTTTGGTGGAATGGATACCCCTCAGTCCTTGACTCTAAGCTAAAGGGGGCCCCCTCAGAGGTATCTCCAAACAAAAAAAAAGTTTTATTTTTTATAAATCATTAAAACCCTCTATATTATACTCTTTTCAAATGTTCCATTTTCTTATAAATCATTAAATCCCTTTCAAGAATATTTTTCATTTATTTGAGACAATCATGGGACCAATCTATGCCCAAACAAATTGAATGTAAAATTGAAACACTTTTTCGCATTGAGGTCAAATGGTGAATATTCAAAATAATATATAATTCTCATTTATACTCAATAAATTGACAAATCCCATTTTAAAATACTAAGAATATTTTGTGGGTTACCTTTCCTTGAAAAACTATGAATGAACAACATAAAATGTGTTTGATTGTTTTGGATGAAGCATGAAAGCATAACTTTCACCCTTGATTTGCTACAAATTGTTGGGTCTATGTATTTTATCTCATTCAATAACAATCTAAATTGTTTTAGAATTATTACTTGAATCCAAAGATAAGCTACTTAAGAAAAAAGATGTAGTGGTTACAAATTTTGTGTACACAATTGATAGGCTAGGAGGAAAGTAATAAGATACTTTTGATTTACATGAAGACATCAATCACAACAAAAGACAATGGGAAAGACTAATATTAATATGCATCCTACATGACACAAAGTTTTTAAACCCACCGAGAATATTTTTAAAATTTCGAAGCAAAAAAGGTATTTAATACATGAAACAATCTATAATTCACCTCAAGCCTAGTTCATGAAACTATAATAGCATTCAACCTTCTCTCAAGTTCAAAGAAATTTGAGTTTTACCATTAAAGGTCTCATTCAAACCCAAATCACACTCACGTGTATTAACATGTTAATTAAGATCATTCAAATCCTTGTGATGATTTTAAGGGAAAAAATCATTTGTAAAATAAGACATAAGTAAACCTCAAAGCATTCAACCTACAATAATACCATTGAAGCCCCACTAAATTTTTCTTAGAAAATTTAAGAAACATAATAGAAAAAAGAGAGAAACATGTAACTAAAATAAAACAAATGACTAATCCATACCAAATTTAGACAACCACAACACTATTGAACCTCCAAAAATGAAAAAAACTAACCTAGAAGTACAAGCATTAAGCAACATGCAATAGGTTGGGGGTCTTCTCTTCCTTGACAAGACACATTCTACAATTTCTCAAGCAATGAAAAGACATACACATGACGAATTCTAGTGCACAGAAAGGAACACACAACATCCATTGCCATTTCTTGAGTTTATTTTAGTCATAGATATAAAAAATAAAATTTGCATCATGTGGGTATTATGTTGTAGCCACGATTGCCGCCTACTACAAAGGAATAATTTGATTTGAATTGTATTTAACAATAGTTTTGGTGGTGGAAGAGTTGGTAGGCATTGGGGCAATAAAAGGAATAATTTATTGGTTGAAGTTTTCAATTTGATGTTTTTCAGTTTTGAAGATCTTTGAATTGAATCAAATGGACAACTTTCACATGTGAAAATTTGCATAGGTTTAATGAACATCACCATACTCCATTGAATATGTACAAATGACGATAAATTGACATCGGTGAAAAATGACAAGACTAAACAAAATGTTAATCAAATTTTGTTCATAACCTTACTTTATAATATGCATGTAGGGTGAATTTATGAACAATGAGCATGTATATATTTAATATATGCATTAAAAACTCTCAACTATTAACTCTAACATAATTAAGTATAATCAATTTTGACAATATTATTAATAATATCTTTCAATTCTATATTTCTTAACACAATTTTTACTTTAGAGACATTAGATTTCCACCATCAAGATAAAAGGTAGAATAAGAGAAAGAAATGATAGATTGCAGAACCAAATTACATATTATTAAATGACCTATAAAACAAGTTTAAGCCTTACAAAACCACTTAAATAACCTATAATTAATTAATATTCTACAATTATCCAAATTTACTTTTAACATTTACATGACACTTCTCATTTAATAAGTGGTACACAAACATTAATAGATTGTTTCAACGTTTAGGCATATGGTGTTTGGCTATCTAGGTATAAAATGCCCTCCCCGTAAACTTTGAATAAGTTGGTTGTTGGCAATCTCTTAAATGTTTGTATTGAAAAGAAACACGCTCTATGTTGTCCAAATATTACATAGTTTTCAAAGGACTGTGGAATCTACGTGGACTTTCAGAAGATTGTCATTTCGCAATTTATAAAGGATTTGTATAATGATCATTTTGAAATCTAAGAAACAATAATTTAGTTTGTTTTTATTAAGCTAAGCCTTTTAGCATGATGAAGTCTGCAGTTAGAATCCCTGGTAATTATTTGGTATTTATCTGAAGTGACAATGAAAGCGGTATTGATATAGCAATTGATTTGTATGGCATAGGTTGTTGTGGCCCTCAGTCTGTGAAAGGGACATATTTTTAGAAGTTAAAATAAAGAAATAGAACTGTAGAATCTTGACTTGAGAACTTCAAGAGTAGTGCAACGACTTTCTGTACTACAAATCCAATTACTTCAAGGTAGAAGCTCTTGGAAGTATGGCGAGCAACTCAGTCTCAGCCATGGAGGAAAGACCATTGTTTGACACATCATGTTCTTGACTGCTGCCGAAACAACCACCACCAAACTCTTCTGGTGAAGTGGCTTTCTTTACAACATTTTTTCAGAACTGGAGTGTCTTCAGAATGTTGTCTGCTGTTTAACAGCAAGTTCATGTAGCCAGTCCCCACTTTTCTCATCAATGCTAGTCTTCTCCCACATCAAATCTTACCAGATCTGCACAAAAAGAGTTGATACAAATATTAGTTCAAACTTCAAAAAGAAAGAAAATGGAAACAATCCAGATGATCTTAAATGAAAGTAAACTTAAGAATGTGGAAGAAAATTCTCAAGATACACTAAAAGATAATTTAAGATGGCTAACAATGTAAAACTGCTATTGATGCAGGAGCACCCTTGTTTTTTAAGCGATCCTCATCACCTTTGGAGATCGAAAGAGTTTCTTTAATCCTCCTCACGCATCTGTCGTGCATGCCTGAAGATATGACAAACAAAAGCCATTTTTTGGGAGAAGAAGAGCTAAACTCGATGATCTGGCATCTGAATCAGCAGACAACATTCTGAAGACAGTCCAGTTCCTCTGCATTTTGGGCGGGACTGCATCACTTGCATCCGCCACAAAATCTTCTTTAAAAATATAAAATAAAATACAATAATGTTCCCTGTTGTGGTGAAAAAAAGGGACAGTCTGTTGGAAGTCAGAATGAGGGGCATTCAAGAGCAAGGTCGTGGGATCCTGGATACTTGCTAAAACTTACTAAAAAAATTTATCTGCCCTACGTAAAGTTGGGGTGAAGGGAAGTGCTTGGCAAGAGGAGAAAGAAAGATACAACTGCGTAAAGTTCAACTTCACGATGAGGAGAGTATGTGGCGTATGTGTTACAGGGGGAGAAAGAGGCAGTCCATAATGAGTGGAGGCAAGGGCCTCTTGCAAGGGGGAAGTGTAGGATGTAAAGTGGAGAGAGGTGGTGTTTAAGGTTCAGCTATTGGATGTAAAGTGGATACAAGTTGTGTGAGAGTATTAATGAAAGATGGAGGTGGAGGAGGAATAGTAAACATATTTGGGATCTAATAGAACTTGATTAAGCATGTTATCTTATAAAGAATATGGAAAAGAAGACATCATGATAGGTTCGTCGCAATATAAGTCATTCACATCATATGTGTTAAATTCTTCATGCTTAGTAGAATGTAGGTGATAGTTTGGATGGAGGAAGCAAGAGTTCTTGGTTGATGGGCTGTGGTAGGTGAGGATTTTACATCAGTAAGTGAGGATGGAAAAGATGGTGACATATATGAAAGTGAAGACATAATGAATGAAGGGAGTGGAAAGTGGCATGGAGGTGAGTTTAACACATTAGGGATGGTGGAAGGATAAGGTGGGGAGTCATATGAAGTAGGGATTAATGGGAGAAATGGATAATGATGGATGGTGGATCTATATAAGAAGGGGAAAGCTTATATGGCAAAGAGTAAGGATAAGGAGATATGTCAATGTCATGATGGAGTTTATCAAAAAATTATGTGGTGAAGGGGTTGTATGGGCTAAAGTCTTCTATATTGATGTCATTTATGAAGGTCTCTGAGACATGAGAATGGTAAGAGTTAGGTGAAAGCAATGGACGAGAATCTAGGTCATCCTCTTATGGATTAGGGATAATATTCTCACTAGATTAATCAATGAACAATAAATCATCAAGGGAAGTGTAAGATCCTTTGGGTGAGGGAGTGGGATGGTCAACAATAATGGTTGGGAGTTTAGGCTTATCATTAGGTAATGTTTGTTTGAAGGATGGGTGAGAGAGTGGGATGGTCAACAATAATGGTTTGGAGTTTAGGTTGATCTTTAGGTAATGTCTCTATGAAGGATGGTAGAGGGGTGGAAGGAATGGAAGTGGTATTATGGTAATAGGGGCAAGCTTGGAAATATGATGTGAAGGAGATAGAGTAGAACATGTGTCATCCTCTATATTATTGGGTGAAGTAGTGTGAAAACAAGCATGAACTTGGACATACGGGTGTCTAAGGTTTTAAGATAGGAACCAAGAAAAATTGTAAAGGTGGTGGAATGATAAATATAAGTGGATAAAAATTTATTGGACAATTGGGAGGAATCTAGCTCAAAGAAGCTAAAGAGGTCCTCCAAAACAAGGGAATGTGTTGAGATGAACTAGGAAAAGAAGTTGGGATCAAGAAAGGAAGCACTGAGGGAAGCTAGGGGAATAAGAGAAATCATAGTGAAGCACCAAGCAAATTGATGCAATCTTGAGCTACTCACATATCTATATAAGAAGTGGAAATGTAAGTCAAATGGGTTCACCAAAGAAAGGAGCCAAAAAAAAAACCTTTTAAATTAATTAGGTTTTTTAGGGCATTATTGTGTGTTCATATAATGTGCAAATTAATATTACCTAAGGATTTCTCCAGCTACTCTAACACTAATTTGCAACCACTAGAGTTATGACTATTAATTGATTGGCCATTGGATAAACTATCCTAAACTTGGACAATCGTGACTTGTAAATCAACAAATTAAAAAAAATGACTATGGAAATTAAATATTTGTGTAAAAGTGGGTTTAGATGCATCTAAGAGATGAAGTGACTCAAATGAAAAGTGATCAAAATTAGCTCCTATTGTTGCCTATGAATTTGGAGGTCTCGAGATCAAAAGGTCAAGGCCACTCAAGACCAAACAACCACCATAATAACATTGTCTAGAGGATGGCCTTGTCTAATGAGCAGGTGGGGCCTTGAAACTTTCCAAGAAGGTTCTTAACAAACTTTCCTAACTCCTCAAAATTATATACCTATCAAAGAGAGCTAAAGGTATGTGTTTTTTGATAAAAAAAAATGATGAAGTCCTAATGCACATAAATAAGACAAATAATGCAAGTTAGAAAGATTGAACCATTTCACCCCTGTGAACAATGCGATATGGTCTTAAAATTGAACTGAGATGTTGGTAATAGTGTACAAGAGTGTCCTTAGTGATCCTACCTCATGAATTATAAAGGAAGTGTCAAACCCAAGAATATACTTTCTACTCTTGGATAATGGAAAATTGAAAAGAAAATGAGATAAACTGACCTATTTCACTTGATAAATGATTTTTTATAATCACATATGGAGTCTTGGTGTTGATATTGCCTTATGACAACAAAGAAGGTTTAAAAAGATATTTTTTAGGCATAAAATGAAGATAGTAATGACTTATTGGATGGCCTTGACCTTCTTAGGTGACCTATAGGGTGGCCTACAAGGTGGTCCTAACTTGGAAGGGAAACTTGGTCCACTATCTTATAAATTTTTAAAACTTGTAGGGATCTTCCTTTCATAATGTTGACCGCTTTTTCTAAATAGAACTTTACTTGAATACTCCTCGATTTCCTTGTTTTTCACCTGTAAGATTACAAAATGTATAAGAAACCTTATAAAAAAATGTTAGTGGGTAGTTTACCTCAGCTAGTCCCATTGTAAGTTTTCAATCATGAATCCACATCAAAATATTTATAATCAATAGGCTATAAAACTAATCTATGTTATGAAATTATTCTAAATCAAAGCATACTTATGAAAAACCTTTATGATTCAATGGAAAATAATGCATGTAAAATCAATAAAACAACTAGGATGGATATTCAATGACACATCAAGGAGCATCAAGTCTATGGAGAATCACAATTAGTCATAAGGTAAGTAAATGATGACTATCAATTAACAAAAGATAAAAAATTACTCCCATACAAAAGAATGGTAGATAGCTTTAAAAATATTTTTGGGCATATCTTTTGAACAAATCCCAAGGTTGAACAATAAATTAGTTGATTCTATAAAAACTATTAGCTCTCTCCTAGATATGCTTCATAATAGTCAGCGTTGTGAATTCTTGGTAGAACAACTTTTGATTCTACCTTTCAATGTTTGAACTGGTATGTGAACTTGTTGGTCCTAACTCCCCATGGTGTCATGATGTTTACACCTACCTTCATCACAATTCAATCTTCCATCCAATCTATCTAATACCCAAAACAAAACATTCATATGTTGTTCCTCCCATTTTCTTATCCTCAACAATACATTATATCGAAGGAGTCTCGATGGTATCTTCCTTACCTGTCTAAACTTGGAAGAAGATAAAATTGCATTACATGAGATGCATGAAGGGGTTTGTGGGGCACATTCTAGTGGTCTTACCCTTGTTAAAAAGTTACTAATTATATGCTACTATTGGCCAACTATGAAATAGGATGCTCTGCAATTTGTTAAAAAATGTCACCAATACCAACAACATGGAGATTTGATTCATGCACTATCTCAAGAGCTACAACCAATAACCACTCCTTGCCATTTTTTACAATGGGGACTTGACCTCATAGGAAAAATCCACCCCCCTTCATCAAATATCCACAAGTTCATTATCACTAGCACCAAGTATTTCATGAAGTGGACCATAGAAGTTGTCCCATTATCCAATATTAACAAAAAAAAAAAATAGCAAAGTTTATCTTAAATTATATTATTTATTGTTATGGTATCCCCCTTTTCATCATCACTGACAATTGTAATCCTTTAAAAAATCAAGATGTTTGTGATCTTTTCCAACAATTTCATATCCAACACCATTTTTCCACTCTGTATTATTCAAAAAGTAACAGTCAAGTTGAGGCATTAAATAAAATTATATCAAAAATCCTTTAAAATATAGTTAATAAAATTGGTTATGACTAGCACTTTCAACTTCATCTTGCCTTGTGTGCCTATTGTACTAGTACTTGCACACCTAAACCTGAGCCACTCCTTATTTATTTGGATTTGGTACTAAATCCAGTTTTCCTATTGAGTTCAATATTCCTTTCCTAAGGGTTTCTTTGCAACATCTCATTGATGATGATGAGTATCAGGTGTCCAAATTGCACATGATCTTGAACTATTTGATGAAAGGCATCTTAATGCATTAAATAACTTGCAAACTTATCAAAATCACCTCCATCAAAGTTACAATAAAAATATCAAAAACTAAAAATTTAAAGTAGGTGACCTTGTCCTATAAGAAAATCAAAGGAATCAACAAGATCGAGACAAGAAAGGGAAATTTGAGCCTAAGTGGTTAGGACATTTTGTTATCATAGTAGCCTATGGATCTGGGGCTTAAAATCAACTTGCCACAACTGAAGGGAACCTTTAAAATAACATGTCAATGTCATTCATCTTAAGAGGTTCTTTTCTTGACCCTCAAAGTATCCTAAATGTTTTTTATAAATAATTGTATGTACATATGGTTTATAATAAGCTTACTATTGTTTCACATATCCACCTATCTATCAGTATCTCTTGCTTCACCAAGCTACCTACCATATCTGCTTATCCATCTCATAAAAATATCTTATTCCTAATTGAGGACACCTTATCCTTGATCTAGTCATTGGATTGGATCTATTTCACTATCTTGATAGCACTTTTTGTACACACACAACCTAAATTTGACACTTAAACAAAAGCAAACTAAGCAAAAACACAAAAAACATCGAGCTTTCATGAAATTTTGAAGAGACTATTATTGAGCTAATTTTTCTTCCTACATAGGTTATTGCCTATCTTTATCCATTTATTATCCAACTAATCCAGGCCTTAATGAAAATATCTCTTCTACAATGGGCCCTATCCAAAATTGAGCTTATCTTTTTGGCAAGAGATATCATGATTGTTAACTTGTTTGTTAGTGGGTCTTTTCCTTTTTATTTATCTTTTTGTATCATTCTCGTGCTTCCTCAATGCCATCTTGATCTTTCCATATCTTGGTGTGTTTAAAGAAGCTTGGAATGGGGCATGTTCATTGTTTTTGTTTGCCATGTTTTTGGTGCATTCTCATAATATGACCATGGATAATACTTACCTTGTGTGTGTTGAGGTAACTTCTTATATGCACAAAACATCCTTTGCATATACAATTACTCATACTTTTGTGTACTAGGACTTCAACACATTCCAAACATGTTTTATAGGCCACACTAATGAAGAGGAAAATTCAAAATTTAGTAGAGATGATTGTAGAACATAATCCAAAGACAAAGATAACTCATTTTAAGATAAAGAAGCCTCCTCTAAATGTTAGTCAAAATTATACGTGCACTCATGTCAAACTGTGAAAATGTTCATGTAGAGAATGAAAAAGAGGATCAACGTGTTCCCTCACAACAACTAAAGAAGAATCATCTCCATCAAAGAGAAGACTTATGTAATCAATTGTGTCTCCCAAAGCTAAAATGTGAGACTCAATAAAAAACCTCCAATGCCTATCAAGTACACATCCCATATAGCCATATATGGAAGATGATGTATATCCTACTGCATTGAATCATAATAAGCCAAAACTGTGACAACACACACATCATCAAATACAACAAAATATGGAGGAGATGGAATGAAAGTATCAAGAACACGATCACATAAGAGAACACCCAATTTTCAGTAACCAAAATTCTCCTCAAAATCATGGTCTGTGACACTAAAGTGTTATGAATAGTCAAAGGATCAAATTTGTTGGAACATGTTTGTTGTTGCACCAAAAGATCGACCTATTAACACTCAATACAAATTCCAAAGATAAACCAGGGATTTTTTTAGTAGCGAATCTTCGCCAATTGGCTAATAGTACATATCAACCAAGTTGAAATTGGTGAATATATTACAACCAATAGGGTGGCCAAATCACCTAGATTTTATGAATTATTAGTCCAATATATTTACATTCACATCGATTTATTTTATGAGGCATATTTAAGTAATATTTTCACCATAACAAACTACACATTTCAAATGGATCGATTAATATTTTCACCTGGAATCTCAAAAGCATGTATTAAATAACCTACATATTCGCCAATACTATTAAAGCAACATTGTGTATCAGGACACGTTTCACCAACATCATTAAATGTTCACTGAGCGTGAGGACCCACTTCACCAATTAAAATTTACAAATTGTTACTTATGAGGACCCATTTCACCAATAACATTAAAAAATAATTACATTTGAGGACACATTTCACTAATTACCATGACATCTCCATGCTAATCGTAGGGCCATAATCACCTTGAAAATTACAACGTATGTGTTTCGTCAAGGTTTGATTCGCCCAACACTTAAATGTATCGTTGTATAATCATGCAGGATTTACCAAATTTTTACTATACCATTTAAAAACCCCGTGAAATTTGCCAAATATGGATTGATATAAATACAATCAAAACTCTAATTTATTCTTACACATTTTGTTCAGTTATGAACTTGTGAGCTTTCGATTTGGAAGTTGGACTTAGAACCTTGATCATAGGCAAGTTACAAACTTACAACACAAGCATTCTTGCATTAACGAATAGAAAGTTAGTGAAAATATAAAGGTAAGTGATCATTTCTTCATAGTGTTATAAGATTTTTTTATCTCTTTTCCATTCATGCTTCAATCTTAAAGATAATATTGAGTAGGGAATGGGAATTGGGATCTATATTCTATGTCCTTCTTAAACAAGAAGACATTTTTTTCTAGCTTTTATTCAAAGTGAGAGATCAAGATGTTGATCAACAAGTGCAACAAGGGTAAGAATCCTCAGGGTGGTGAAGGGATTGGGAGGCCATCAAAACACCCAAAACATAGAGTTAACATAAAGTCTTACTTTGGAATTGGAAATATTTATGATCCATTGGATCAAGATGGAGCTACATTATCAACTCTTGCACCAAATATTAATGAAGAAGGCATTGGAAATTCCGCAAAAGATGTTCCAAGCCAGAACGAGATAATTGACTTGGATGAAAATGTTGGCATCGTAGATGATGTTAGTAGCAAGAAAAGAAAATCTAAATAAAAAATGGGGTGTGAGTGGGAAATGACAAGGAATTTTTAGATTGATTGGGTGTCAAAGTACCCATTCATTGAACCATTGGATAATACAAACAAAGATGAACCTCCAACAGAATGCAAGTGTAAGATTTGTAATTGGAAATGTAAAAGAGACAAGAAGTTGTAGCTAAAGCTTGACACTATAGAAAATCCTATCGATAAAGTTTATGAAAAACAAATCATAGATGAAAAGGAAAAATAAGTAGTAAGATGGAAATCAAAGGAATAATGTCTTCATGTTAATTAGTATGCCCTAGAATGTGATGAGGATATGCAAGGAATGATAAAGCCTTTTTCATGTGGAGGTACAATTGAGGCTCAATTTGGAAAAGTAATGGCAAGAGCATAACTAGGAAAAATTGTTCAGATGAGCGTTGTTTTTCATATTTTTTCTAAAGGGCGTCCTATGACAGACTACCCAAAATATTTTAATTTATTATCTTTTTTGGGTGTTCTTAACTTTTCTAGTGCACATTGGTCAATAAACATTGGATGGGAATGGGAAATTTGTCTTGCTACGATGGAAAAGCAAGATTTAAAGGAGAAAATAAAAGAGTCAAACTTTATTGTATTATCTTTAGATGAAGTTACTACAATAGACAATACTTCTTGGGTCTGTATGTATGTTTATATTGTACAACAACATGTCCACCAACCTCATCTTCTTTGTGTTCATAAAATTAAGGACACTTCAATATCACAAAATCTATTTGAACTAGTTAAGAAAAATTTGAATGAAATTGGAGGTATGGATGACTTGACAATTGCCAAAAAGTTGGTGCGTGTAGGAGCAACTGATGGAGCTGCAGTAATGCAAGGTCACAGGAGTGGTCTTTGCATAAAGTTACAAACTACCTGTGCATCATACATACTTGGCATTCACTACATGGCCCACAAAATGAATTTAGCATTTAGAATTGTAAGCAAGTATCCTACAATATCAAAAGTTGAAAATCTAGTTCACGAGCTCTACACATATTTCTATCGAAGTCCCAAACATTTTACAAAATTTCAAAATTTTGTCGAGGGAATAACAGTCGGAAACAAGCTTCTTAAGGATGCTCATACCAAATGGATCTCCTTGCATGGACCAACACAATGAGTTCTTTCAGAATATCGATCCTTGATTAGAATAATGTACAAACATCACAACACAGTAGATAAATCTCTTGACCTCTTACATAGGTTAAGTGATATAGAGACACTCTTAACTTTAGCTGTCTTCTCCCAATGCTGGATGAAATGAACAATCTTGTGAATAAATCCCAAGAAAGAACTATGTATATCTATGAATATACCAAACTACTTAGAATGACATGCATGACCCTAGATAATCTATATCTAGATTTAACAAATTATATACATCTCAAAGTCCAATCTTTGTAAGTTGGCAGTTAATTACAGATTTGAATAATCCTAAAAATTATTTACAGTTTAATGCAAGTGGGAAGTTATGTGTCTTTGTACATGGATTTAAGATACCAATGCACCATTGCACGATGGTCAAGTGCTCTACCAAAGAAGTACCTATTACAAAGGAAGCTTTTAATGATATTGTTAAATCTGTTAGTGTTAATTTAAAAGAAATTGCAAAATCTCTTTCCATAGAGATTTATCAACGATTCCCCCAAGATGAAATACTTGAAGCCATGTATATTGTGTATCCTTAATTTTGGACTCAAGGCAACTGAGATAGCCCATTCTTTTTTCATCAAAAAGTAATTAGTACCTTGGTCAAACACTTTTCAAAAAGTTCATAATACAATGGACAAAAAATAGGAGGAATTATTAATGAAATTAATCTTAGAGAACAAGTTAAGCATTTTGCATTAAGTATGATTGAATAGTTTGAGTCCATGGAGAATCCCGTGGAAGTGGGACCAATAACAAGGGCTTGGACAACCTTAGACCATTAGAGTGAAATATTGCATGATTCATTATCATAATATTTCAAACTTGTTGATTTATGTCAAACAATGATATTGGGGTTGGTGGAGGATGAGAGAGTTTTCAATGCATTATGGTTTTTGAAATCAAAAATAAGAAACAAACTAGACAAGAATTTGGAAAATTGCTTGAGGGTGTTTGTAACTAGCTACAACGTCCAAAGTTTTCCTTTTGAAATGACAGTCACAATCTAGAAATCTATATGCGAAAGAAGAGGGTTGTGCAACACTTCAAACACTAGTAGTGGTGGTAGTGGCACAAATGACAGTGACACAATGAATGTTGATCTTGAGATGCAGTTAACTAGACATACATAAGGAAAAGAAAATGAAGACCAAACTCAGAGTCTAGATGGCTCTCAATCTCATCGTCATTGTGAGGACCAGGACTTGATTTGGAAAATGGAAGTGAGTTAGCAATTTTTAGGTATTTATATTGCACTTCATGAATCATAATCCAAACTATAGATGATGAAATTTTACATTGTATTCCATGAAATTATGAATCATATTGAATACATTAACATATTATTAATGATTTCATATTTTAATTATGTCATACTGATAAGTTTTACATATACTTAGTGATTCATCATTCAAATCAATGCTTAATGTCTCCTTGCTAGCATGGATTTGTACATAAAACATAAAATTTGTAGTAACGTAAAATTTTGATTTTTGATTTGATATATGATTTTTCACCAATCTTCAAACTTTATGAATTATTTTGATCAGTGCCTTATCTGTAATAGAGTCAGAAAATGAAATATACTCCTACAACAGATATTGAATACAATACTAGAGAGTAAGATAGGTTGATATTCAAAAGTAAAGAAATACACTTAAGTATTTGAGTCATCTTTTGTTATTACAGAACAAAATTACAACATTTCCTATTTGTGCTATCAAATAGCTTAAACTGTGCAAAAAAAGATTACGGAGATGAAAGATCAAAAAATTAGAACCCTTTAAATGAGGCTCAAGATTCCCTTTTATAACATAAGGGAAGCAACAAGCAAAGAACCTCATCCCAGACCTTTCTGACAACCAAAATATCAAACAAGAGGCATAGGAATAAAAGCATGGATCCACTCACAGGTCGGGTAAACAATTCTACTTTTCATTCCATGCCTTAAACATATCCTTAGAAGGCTAGTCATGAGCTAAGACATTTTCTGAATTCTTCAAATTTAGATGATACTAGGCATCAAGTAAAGCACTAGCCTCTCTACAAAATTTTTCCATCAAGTTTTCTACATTGACCATCCTATTTGAATAGGAATTAAGCTGATTTAAATCAACTTTTTCATCTTTACAAATTAGAGGGAGGAGTGTGGGGATTATAATATTGAAACTATCCTTCCATTTGTGTAGGGTCTTCAACTCCCTATTATCTTCTAATAGGCGAGGTACAACCCTTTTGTCAACATTTAGGAAAGAGTTCATTTTTGCTCGTGCAACTTCAATTACACTTTCCAAATACCCTTTATGATTCTGTGCCATCTTGAAAATTTCAAAAGTAAGATGGATACCAGGTGGGGCATCAAATGTGTTTGTAGATCCCTTAGACATACCTTCCAAAGATGTAAATCTAGGATTCCATTTTTCAAATATACATTTTAGCCGCTCTTGATCCCCAGTTATTCTAGTAATGGCATCCCTCAAATTCTGATATGAAACACAAGTATTTTCCAGCCTTCTTAAAATTTTAGATAGTCTGTGCTCTAGGATGCAGGTTGCAATGTGCACATTCTCCTTTTGTTGAGTCTACTGAGCATTCTTCAACTGATCTTCTAGCATTTGAATCTTTTCTTTAAGCTCTGTGTTTTCAATCATCACATGAGCAGAGGGAACTATAGAAGAGGAGCATGCTTCCTGCATACTTTCAAGAAGGGGTGTTTTTTGAGCCAATAATACCTATTACTAGTTGTAAGCTTCCATGGGATCATTATGTTCCTTCAACAATGTATTATTTTTTTCTTGAAGCCTTTGAATAGTAGCTTCATTAAACTTGGCAACATCTACCACTAATACAACAACTTCAGGGGCAAAGATTTCAAACACCCTCTTTACAATCAATATCCCTTTGATATCCTTCAATGCTTCAACAATCATAGGCTTATTTGTAGTTGGGGCAAGGGCCCAGATTGCAAGGGCTTCCTAATGTGGATTGAACCCTGATCTTGAAAATGCCATCTCCGCTTCCTCTTATATGGAGAAAACTTCTCCTTCTTGTTTCCTAATACTATCAAAGATGATTGTAGAAGCAATGTCCCATTCAGGGAGCAGTAACAATCCACTATCTTGCACCATTCTTCTCCCTTCTTCAAGCGTAATGTTTTTGGATTCAAAATTCATTTCTGCCCTTACCTTTGTAACTACTTCATCATACTTTTCTATAGGCACATCTACTTGTGCCAACTCAAGTCTTTTATGGTACTCCTCCCTCTTTGATCTCAAAAAAACCTCTTTAAACTCCTGGGATTTTATAAAATCATCATCAGAAATGAATTATGAACATATGTCAATTCCCTCACATGATTGAGGTTATCTCTCCCCATAGCCACGTCCAACCCAAACCTTTGCTGAAGAAGGCCAATAATATTTGGTCTTGGGGGGGATGGCATATATTGTTGAATTTCATCTATGGTGATATGAACATCTTCACTTTCATCTGAATTGATGGGATTGTTAACCAACAATGGTAGTTGCTCAACTTTCATCCTCTTTTGTGGTTGCTCTCTTGTGGGAGAATCATAATCCACATTGAATATTTGAGGGGAAGGAGAGTGAGTGACCTGTGGTGGGTCTGATTGCACATTTTCTCTAATAATAGGCCCTTGGGACCTTCTGATAGAAAGGTCTGGTCTAGGCCGCTTTGTTGTTTTCTCTTCCAAGGTAGGGGCCTTACCTACAACTCTATCAAAATTCTTCAACACTGCCTCAATCTTGGAAATTGGGTCAACAATATCAAAAAATCCTCCATGATAATCCTTATCATTCTCTATCCTAGTAGCCTCTTCCTTGATGAATGCAATCCATTTCTCCTTTCTATTTTTTACCTCAGATTCATCCTTGCAATTTCTTATGAGACCTTTGTTTTCATCAACTTGATGGCGAAAATCAAACCTTCTGATACTTTTCCTGACCTTGTGTATGAAACCTTCAAGGTCAAAATCCTTGAATTTAACTGAAATAACCTCTATTCCCCAAGCATTTATTTTAGCCTACCTAACCCATCTCTGGTTGAAGTGAAATCTAAAAAGGCAGTAACATAAGGGAAAAAATACCCTTTCTTTTGTTTCCTTAAATGAAACTGACCAATCTCATTCAATTTCCATATAATTTCCATGAATTCCAACCTAGGTGACACATATTTGGGTAGCACATGGGGGGCTTGAGGGAAACCATATGTTATAATAACAACTAAGGTGTCATTTAGGTAATAATATCCCCAGTTATGTCATACTCCTAACTCTGACCTCCTCTTTTTGGGCCTAAGGAAATCCAATATTTCCTTGTGCAATCTAATTCCAAGTAGACCTAGCCTTGCCATGACTTGTCTTACAAAGCAAGTCTAAAGAAAAACATAGTTGGACTCACAACAATGTTTGTCCCAAATATGGGTCCAACATTGCACTGGGAGATCATTGCCCTCTTTATCTTTCATGTTAGTTGTAAAACTATGCTGAAATGATCTTTTCCTTTATACAAAAGCATATGGAAAAGGAGAGAATACCACTTGAAATTCACCTCCAACTCCTTACCACTTTGCCTTCTCTTAATGCCCACTAGCTGATTGTGAATAGCCTCGGGTAAAAAGCTAGCATAGTCAAAGTCACTATTGACAAAAGGATGTTGTATATCAACAACCATATACATATGAGGTACCTACATTTTTGAGTGTGCATATTCTCCCAAAACTTGGCATAATGCCTAATATGTTGCTCTGAAATAGTCTTCAAAGGACTTGACATCAAAAGGATCAAGTTTGTTATCGGGGATTCTTAATGACTTCCCGTTGAAGCCTTTATGTCTAAACCTAAGGATCCATTTCACTTTGAAGCTACTTCTATCTTGGTGGTATTTTTTTTTGAAAGAAGCAAGGTCTATAACCTTATATGCGACCACATTGAATCTAAAAACCTCAAAAATAAAATCCCTAGTTATATCCATTAGGACATTTCCATCCAATTCCTTAATTACTTTGATATTTTCATCATACCAAGAAGCAAGGAACCTAATGAGTTCCACATTTATAAAGACATTAGGAACAACTAGCTTCCCCAACTCATAGGTCCATTCATTAGAGATAGGGGAACAATGGTTTCTTTTTCCATACCAGTGTAGGAACAATTCCCACCTAGTTGTGACATCTTGGCTCTTTAGCTCAACATCTTTGCAATTTTTGGTTGTCTACCATCCCCTCTATTGTATTAGGGATGAGGATATGTTGACGCTGAGGTTTTTTTGAGGAACCCAAAAATTGGGCCAAAATATCCTCCTCAAAGGGTCTTTTAGATGTAGAGCCATAGGGTTGGGTGTTTGACCAACTCATAATTCCAAAATTATTTTAAAAATGATTTCTATAGTATCGTGGTTTTATAAAATCAAGATTGATTATGAGATTCAAGACTAACAATGGTGAATTTTTCCATGAAGGGTGTACCTATTTTGTAATTGTTTAGAGCTCAAGTTGATGCAAAACGAGCACACCTCTATGGTTTTTGCTACTATGCCAAACCAATAAAATGAGACAACCAACCTACATTAAACTAAAAATTTATGAAGGAAATTAACTAAAAAGATGATCCATCATCCGTCACATCTACCATTATTTCTAGTTCACGTGAGGGTAGTTCATTCATCTACTTGTTTATCGATTTTGAACATGGTCCATCCATCTGAAAGGGATGTGCAAATCTCAATGATGAGTAAGGCCTCAATTTTCTTGAAAAGGACATAACCGTCCGCTCTCTCCAATAGGATTCTCCCATGTCCCGCATGAGAATATCAACACACAATGTCCTTCTACAGTTCCTATTAGCTCCCAAATCTGCAACCTTAATTCTAAGTTGCAGAACTTAGCAATTTGGAGTAACATGGGAACACTCCTAGGCTGTGGGTCACCTAAACATGGAGTGGACCTCCAGATAAGGCTGTATCCTAAATGGTGTCACCTAAACTAATTATTTTCTGAGAAAAGGGTAAAAGGATAACTAAACAATGAAGCTAACTCCTAAGTTGAAACTAAATAGGACCTGCAAACTCAGTTCACATACACAATTTTAACAATGACTGAATTTGGCTTAGAAAACTCAATTTTGTATGTTTCCTGCATAAATACTTTATAAGGAGGCTTTAATGCTAAACTCTTAGAATGAAAAAAGGTTTCACAACTAAAAGTGTTTGCATTCTAAACACAGCTTATAACTTGCAACAACATACTTATCTACAAAAAGGTGCTTAACTTGAGACAAAATTACAAGGGAAGAGATAAACTTCAAAAGTAATTTGATCAATCAACCAGATGCACACAATAAATCACAAAATGAGAAGGAAAAATAATCAATATCATTGATATCCAAGGTACTCACTGGTTTACAAGTCTGTCAAAGAGTTACAATATTGCTTTTGCTGAAAGAAAACTCCAAGAAAGAGTTACCATACTATTGGAAAGAAAGAACTAACTTCAAAACCTCTATTTGAAGTTACTTTGCTTTTTTGAAAAATTTCCCCACACATATCCTTCTAGAAGCCTCTGGTTGTATGCCACAAAAAAGCCAAAATAAAAGCACTAAAAACCCCTCCAAAAGGTCACCAAAGTGAAGAAAAGTCAAGCCCTGACCCAACCCACACTAAAATCATGAGAAATTGTCCCCAAATGTAATCATTCCCTCCAAAATCCAGTCAAAAACAACCTTCATGCTTTCCACATGTTGTTCAATCCTCTCTGAATTCCCCACATGCCTCCAAACTATTTGACTCACACTTTTGATGTGTTCAAGCACCTCCATCTTTCAATTATAACAACTCCAACTATATCCCCTTTTGACTAATTTTTTGAAGGCACACACACCATTTTGCAATAAATAAAACATTAAAGTAAGTGATTTATAATAACATCACTTAAATAATTTCTTTTACATTTCAAATTCCCTTTTTGCAAAATAAAAGGTTCTTGACTTTGACCTAAGTCTAGGGAGACAATGCAAAAATTATTTCATTTAGGGGACACCCCTAGACACTTACATAATGCATGGGCATTAATATTTTATTTGCAAAATTTAAAAGAAAGGAAAAAATTTCCCTCGAGAATTGGCCAAAATTAGGGTTGAAACCCTAAAGGAAAAACTCATGGCCAAAGCATCATCTCACATTTCATTCTCACACTACACTTCTTGTTGCACCGCCATGGAAGTCTAGGGTTTTGCTAGAGCTTCTATGGGGTTTCACACATAGATTTTGTATGCATTTCTCATAGGAAAACAACAAAAAAATGTGGGTAAGCTCTTTGTTCTAGAATACTTTGCTTTTTTCTTCCATTTTCTATAGAAAATATGTTCCACTTGAGCTCTGTTATACAAAAAATAGTAATTTTTTTTATTTTTTGTATATTTTTGTTCAAGCTTCAAATTTTATACATAAGAAATGATGAAGAGCTTCATTTACTGTATGTTTCTCATGCATTTATAGCTGCTTTGGTTGTGCATTTGATATGATCCTCACATTCATTGTCGGCTGATTTTAAACTCCATCTCAATATTTATATTTATACTTCAAAACCAAACATCGTCATAATATTTGACTTTACCTTTTCTGGGCCAAGGGTTTGACCTCTCTACAGGTCGTGGCTTTTCCATTCTTTGTTGAATTTAAACACATGGGTATCTTCATTTTTCTTGTGATACCATGTAATGGTGGCCAACATTGTAATAATCATTACTATGGAAGATTTGTGCAAGATCATAATATGAAAGATATTTCATAAGAGGGCAGGCAATTAAAACAAGAGCTATCTCAACCAACTGTTCCACAAGAAAATGCTGCCCTATGAAGAAAAATGGTTTGCAAAATGATCCAATTTCATTGCATAGTACGGTTATAATTCACAACTCTACACACCTTTTCCATTTCGTCATAAACACTACCCTTT
The DNA here is from genome assembly GCA_007258455.2 of Sequoia sempervirens. NCBI lineage: Eukaryota > Viridiplantae > Streptophyta > Pinopsida > Cupressales > Cupressaceae > Sequoia > Sequoia sempervirens. The sequence goes on along the minus strand of VDFB02075321.1, from coordinate 104,327,961 downwards.
GGTGTTTGTTGATTGTATTTTTATAAAGACTGTCATCACTAACTCTTAGCTTTATATAATAATTGTACAGTGCTCTGAATACCTCTATGCACCATCTTTGTAAGCCTTTTAGACTATTGAATCTCATTAATCATGGCACTTTGTTGATTGAAGATACTTCCTCCCAGATATTTCACATAGGACTGCCTTCCTTAGCATGACTATTCCTAGAGACTTTAACACTACTTCAATATGACTGTTGTATTTTCATATTCAAAACTACCTTTCGTGCTTCACAAAATTCATACTACTATTGAAGTTTGTGAATGTAATTCTTTGTTTGATGACATTTCCCTTTGATGCCTAGACCAGAGATAATTTCCACAAACAGTCATATAAAAATCTTTCTTTGTCCTTAATAACAAAAAGACTTTCCTTTATTCATGACTTGCTACATATTGTTACTTCATAAGACCATCCTTTGATGCTACCCTCTAATAATTCCAGTGTATTTTTGAGAATTCATTCCACTCTTGCCCTTGACAATGCAATCTGTTTATTGTTGAATGCATATTGTATAAGGTATAGTCTTTCATTCCTAAAGAAACTTAACACTACATTGCACTATGGATGATCTATTTCTCCATGACCGTACCTCTTGATTAATGATTGCTCCTGGTATGAAGTGGCCATGCTTCTATATGCTGCATTTTTGTTCTTTACCCTTTAAGGTTGAAAGATCATTCTTAGTCCTCTTTGTCAAACTATATTGCCTTATTCAAAATAACCGTCTCTTCTAAAATTGCTTTTCACTTTGCAATCCATTGCAATGTACTTATTATACTATCACATTCACTGTAGCATGATCATGGTAATTGTTGCACTTGTATATTGCTTCATTAATTGTGGGTTTTTCCCTGACTGAGTTGAAGATTTATGATTCATGAATTTGATAATTATCCTTGCCTTTGAATATGAAATCACTGTTACTTGGGCATGTATTATTCCACTATCCTTAAGTCTGATAAAGTCATCATACTGCCACCAAGGTTGTGGGAGACTTTCCCTTTGAAAATCCTCTTATAGTGAATAATACTGTCATTATGCCACTTAACCCACAACTCTTACCCATGTTTATCATGATTTTTCACCATTATCTCCCCATTGATTGTCCTCATACCAGCAAACACTAGAAGATATAAACATAGATGGTACTTCTTTGCTTTAAACATCATTGTCATTACTGTACTTTTTCAATTTCTTCAAGAGTGCACTTAATACAAGGTAACCCTTGAATCTAGTGATTGTTTTGATTTTGTAGCACTGTCTAATCATGGTATTCATCACTTCACTGTACAAAGATCATTAATGCATTCAACTGCATCATTATGTTTTCCATTTATATTGCATTGCTCTTTGGGACAGCAAATGCAAACGTGCCTTGACCATGCATTCCATTCATCACCTTTAGCTGCTCCAAGTAGTTTATGATAGCTCCTGATAGGACTTGATAGGTCTTGCTCTTTGAAGCCATAACTAAGAGTTCTACATAAACAAAGCAATAGTTCATCATAGTTGCTTATAAAAATGACTATGTTTCTTTGATATAGTCTTTTGGCTCTACACTCATGATGTTAATATCTCTTTCCAATGCTTTCACATCTATAAAGATAAGAATTCATGTTATGGAAGTCTTATTACTGTATACTCCATCTTTGAAATGTATGTGGACTTCATTTCAACTCAGCTCCAAAACTTGACTGTCCCATGTATCTTCTTTAGAACTGTCATCACATCATGTTTTCCTTGACTGGAATGGGTCCACTAAGAAGATTGAAATATATATCCAGTAGAGTAAGCTTTCCAAGAAGAAAAAGTTGTCGAGGAACATAAGCAATAAGCAAGTTTCCTTGGTGCTCTTAATTAGTGAAAGCACTATATTTTGCATTGCATTTCTCTTCTTTTCCATGTTTGTCCCTTTGATCAACATGATGGCAGCCTACTGTTTGGTTCATTGTGAAATGATGAAGAGTAATCTTTCTTGATAATTCACATAGTTTTGTTCCATATTTTGAATATGATAATGAAATTTGATCAAGTGGTATGATTCCATATTGGTTTAATGCATCAAAAATAGGTTTATCATCAACTTGATCAAGTTGCTCAATTTTTCTTACATTCCTACCCCTCTTAAAACACAATAAGGTAGCATGCTAGGCTCAAACCTCATGGGAGCCACATTTTACTCCACATGCTATAGCTAGATGAAACAAAACAACAACAAAGATTTGACCTATACCTGCACAATGAGCAAACATGTTAGATAAAACAAAGCATATGATAGATGTGTTTGATAACTCTCTTGTTTTCCTAGAAATCTATGGTATGCAATCTATTTTAATGCACATGAGGATCAGACTATATGTCTATGGATGTCTACATATGTATTGATTGGTGATCCTTTATTGCTCTAACAACACTCTTCTCACAAATGTAGGAAACCTTGGAGTAGCAGGGGGCAAGCAACAACTGGAGGCTGGATAAGTAGGAGGGTTGAGGCTGATGCAAAGGCAACTCAACTAGGATCCATCATTCAAGAAATGACGGGTCCCCCTTCTTTACATATGCATTTTTCTTTCTTGTATATGTAAATGTGTAGTTTTTTCCTTATTTGCATTAAAATAGTCAGTCCCTCAGCTTGTGGGGAACACTATACACTTATGATTATCAATAAAGACTACCTTTGCAATAAATGTTGACTCTCTCTTCTCTGTTATATGCAATTGCATAACCTAATAATGTAGTCTTTTGATAAAAAAATTTATGCATATGAATGAACATAGTAGAATTAAATGTGTACCTTTTCCCTTTACTTTGAAAAATGTTATCTCAGCTCTTACCTAATTGAGCTGGAAGCAAAACCAGGTAACATTTTTGGTGACATCTACTAAACATTTTCCTGGTAAACATCTTGATTAGTTGCCTAAGCTTATCCATAGGTAACAAATTCAATAGGAAACTTAAACAAGACTTGAAAACAATCTTGAATATTGTTGTAACTCATTAGAACAATGTATAACACCTTGATAACTTAACCCAACCACCAAAACACTAAAAAAAACTAACTATGCAAAACAACACTTAGAGGAATTGAAAAACTACATCTAAATAGAAAACTATGCTACACTATCAGCAAGACAAAACCACTTAAACAAAACCATTTACAGGATGAATGAAGTAGCTGCCCCTTCTTCTCAATATGCAATGACTTGCATACTTGAGGATAAATAAGAAAAGATGATACACAGAAAAATGTTCAACAAGTTGATGCACTATCCCTTGAAAGAGATAAACAAGTTCACTTACCTCATCAAATGGATCATATGTATTGTTGTTTAGAGGAGGATAAGTGAGTTGAACATACTCTTGTTCAACTGCAAGTACATTCTCAATTCCATCTTTAGCTATAGCTTAATGCTTGGGTACAAGACTGGCCATTAGTGCTTCAATGGCCTCCATGCTTGCTAAATGCTTGATAGGAAATCCTCGTGAAAGAACAAAAAATTGAACTCTAATGTTGGTCTCTTCCTTGTAGACTACTTCTTTGACACCTTTTTGCTGATTGGAATCAGTTGTTCTAGTTGTCTCATTTGTAATAAACAATGCTACTTCCTCTTCTTGTTCATTTGGATTTTGATCTTCTAGCTTAGAAGATGCTGGTCTATCATCAAGCTCTGAGAAAAAAACCTCCAACTCATCCCAAAACATGTCTTTCTCTAAGTCTTCTTCACTTTTTTGCATTAGAAGAAAGTTCTCAACAACATGACAACTTTCTTGAAGGCTTATGGGAACTTCTAGATCTGCTTCCTTTAGAAAGGATTATGAATTAGTATCATTTAATACAACTTGATGAGAAGCATTATGGTCCTCAAGCTCCCCAAAATCTAAAACTTGGTTATATTCATGTTCTTCTTCATGGTTCAAGGCTTGATTATCACACTAATTTTTGTAGATTAGCAACTCACCACAATGCTTAAAATCCTTTTGTTGTTCCAAAGATGATGGTGATGTGTCCACAACTAGGTTTTCTTCATCATATTCAACAAAAGGAAGGAGTTAATTGAACCATGTTGTAGCATCCTCCTTTTCACCACTCTCTTCTTGTTCTTCATACTATTGTCCAAACTGGTTATACTCAACTTCTTGTTTAGTATCTTGTTGGCCCAACACTGTATCCTCATATTAAAAAAAAAATGGAAGTTCATTGAAAGAATCATCAAAAATTTCATGTTCAACATCATTTTCTTGCTCTATACCTTGATGCTCCAACTGATTATAGTCAACACTCAGCTATAACAATTCTGATTTAGACTCATCAAGTGAAGACTTTTCAACTATGTTTTTCTCCTTTCCTTGCTTACTAAAACAACTCTCTTGAGATAGAGTTTGTTGGGTTGTTTGAAGGAAAATGGATTCTTCAAGAGGTTTCTCTTTAGATATTATAGGTTGAACTAGCTCAGGTAAAGGCTCTTGTAATAAAGGATGCCCTTTAAAACTTGGGATATCAAATTTAGCAGGCTTAAGAGGCTCACCTTGTTTGAAGCTTGGAATATTGAACTTGGCAACTTGTTCTTCAAAAAAATGATTTGGAAATGTAATAGGCGATTGGGCTTTTCTAAGGAAAGAGGGCTCTTGAGAAAGCTGTTCTTGAGAAGTGGTGGAATGGGTTTGTTTAGGTACTACATTTTCTTGCACTAAATGGAATCCTCTAAAACTTAGAATTTCAAATTTAGAAGACTTACTAGAGGATTCTAGAGGCTTACCTCGCTTAAAGCTTGCAAACTTGTATTTGGGAACCTCTTCTTTCATATGCTGGTTCATTGATTCCAAAGATGTTGGTCTGAAACTAAGAATGCCAGGGCTGACTGGGTTTCATATCTTTGTGCCTCCACCTCTTGTTGATGAATATAAGCTTGAGAAGTGAGCTCTTCCTGTTGCATATCAAACTCTTGTTGCCTCTTGATATCATCTGATTTCCTTACTTGTGCCTCCATCTCCTGTTGATGACAATGAACCTACTGAGCCACCTCATGTTGCTACATTCAATACTCTTGTTCTCTATTGATTTCTTCAAATTGTTATTGGAAGTACACAGACATATTCTCTATGCTCATGTTATCAAAAATTCGAGGCTCATTAGAAAGGAAACATTGCTCGTTGGAAATAAGATAATGTTCTTGGGGTTGTTGATGAGCATAGGCATATTGCTTCAAAGCTTGAGTAGGGGTGGGTGGGTGAAAAAAGCACTGTGCATGTTGGTTTCTTTGTAAATCAAAGGAATTAGGTGTAAAACTAACAACATGACAAGTCTGAAATGGCTGATAAGGTGGTGGGTAATTAGCATTTTCATGATATGCTAGGTGATATGACATGTTTCCATGAAACATAGTCATGTTTATTAATTCAGAAGCTATAAAAATAGACAAAAATCAAATTTACTTGAAACTACCCAACACTTGATCATACCGAAACCAATAAAAACTTCTCAGAGTCATAGGTATGTATTTGAAACACCTCAAAAGGTAGTAATAAACTGTTGTTCACACCAAACAATAGTAGAAAAACATATAAAATGGACTGAGAATCAGTTCACAGTCCCACTGGGTGTGCCAAAATTGTTAGCTCTCAAATCCACACCCTTGCTAAGTTGCAAAGCTTAGCAATTTGGAGTAACATGTGAACACTCCTAGGTTGTGGGTCACCTAAACTTGGAGTGGACCTCCAGATAAGGCTGGATCCTAAATGGTGTCACCTAAACTACTGCTAAACTAATGCTTTTCTAAGAAAAGGATAAAAGGATAACTTAACAGTGAAACTAACTCCTAAGGTGACGCACCAAAAACTAACTAGGACCTGCAAACTCAATTTACATACACAATTTTAACAATGATTGAATTTGGCTTACACAATTCACTTATGTATATTTCTTGTATAAATACTTTATAAGGAGGATTTAATGCTAAACTCTTAGAAGGAAAAAAGGTTTCACAACTAAAAGTGTTTGCATTCTAAACACAACTTATAACCTACAACAACATACTTTTATGCAAAAAGGTGCTTAACATGAGATAAAATTACAAGGGAAGAGATAAACTTCACAAGTAATTTGATCAATCAACCAAATTCACACAATAAAGCACAAAATGAGAAGGAAAAATACTCAATATCATTGATATCCAAGGTACTCACTGGTTTACAAGTCTTTCAAAGAGTTACAATATTGCTCCTGCTAAAAGAAAACTCCAAGAAAGAGTTACCATACTATTGGAAAAAAAGAACTAACTTCAAAACCTCTATTTGAAGTTACTTATGCTTTTTTGAAAAACTGCCCCACACATATCCTTCTAGAAGTCTCTAGTTGTATGCCACAGAAAAGCCAAAATAAAAGCACTAAAACCCCTCCAAAAGGTCACCAAAGTGAAGAAAAGTCAAGCCCTGACCCAACCCACACTAAAATCATGAGAAATTGTCCCCAAATGCAATCATTCCCTCCAAAATCCAGTCAAAAACAACCTTCATGCTTTCCACATGTTGGTCAATCCTCTCCAAATTCCCCACATGCCTCCAAACTATTTGACTCACACTTTTGATGTGTTCAAGCACCTCCATCTTGTAATTATAACAACTCCAACTATATCCCCCTTTGACTAAATTTTTGAAGGCACAGACACCATTTTGCAATAAATAAAACATTAAAATAAGTGATTTATAATAACATCACTTAAATAATTTCTTTTACATTTCAAACTCCCTTTTTGTGAAATAAAAGGTTTCTGACTTTGACCTAAGTCTAGGGAGACAATGCAAAAATTATTTCATTTAGGGGACACCCCTAGACACTTACATAATGCATGGGAATTAATCTTTTATTTGCAAAATTTAAAAGAAAGGCAAAAATTTCCCTTGAGAATCGACCAAAATTAGGGTTGAAACCCTAAAGGAAAAACCCGTGGCCAAAGCATCATCTCACATTTCATTCTCACACTACACTTCTTGTTGCACTGCCATGGAAGTCTAGGGTTTTGCTGGAGCTTCTACGGTGTTTCACAAATATATTTTGTATGCATTTCTCACAGGAAAAGAACAGAAAAATGTGGATAAGCTCTATTGTCTAGCAAAGTTTGCTTTTTTCTTCCATTTTCTATAGAAAATATGCCCCATTCAAGTTCTGTTACACAAAAAATAGTAAAACATTTTGATTTTTTGTATATTTTTGTTCAAGCTTTGAATTTTATACATAAGAAATGATGAAGAGCTTCATTTACTGTATGTTTCTCATGCATTTATAGCTTCCCTGGGTGTGCATTTGATCTACTCCTTGCATTCATTTTCGGCTGCTTTTAAACTCCATCTCAATATTTATATTTATACTTCAAAACCAAACATCATCATAATATTTGACTTTACCTTTTCTGGGCCGAGGGTTTGACCTCTTTGCAGGTTGTGGCTTTTCCATTCTCTATTGACTTTAAACACATGGGTATCTTCGTTTTCCTTTAGATACCATGTAATGACTATCAAAATTTTCATAATCACCTTTACTATGGAAGATTTGTGCAAGATCATAATATGAAAGAGATTTCATAAGAGGGCAGACAATTAAAACAAGAGCTATCTTAGCCAACTGTTCGATAAGAAAATGTTGCCCTGTGAAGAAAAATGGTTTACAAAATGATACAATGTCATTGCATAGTACGTGTATAATTCACAACTCTACACACCTTTTCCATTCCTTCATGAACACTACCCTTTGGTGTTTGTTGACTACATTTTTATAAAGACTACCATCACTAACTCTTAGCTTTATCTAATAATTGTACAGTGCTTTGAATACCTCTATGCACCATCTTTGTAAGCCTTTTAGACTGTTGACTCTCATTAATCATGGCACTTTGTTGATTGAACATATTGCTTCCTAGATATTTCACATAGGACTGCCTTCCTTCACATGACTATGCCTAGAGACTTTAACACTGCTTCAGTATGACTATTGTATTTTCATATTCAGAGCTTCCTTTTGTGCTTCACGAAACTCATATTGCTTTTGAAGTTTGTGAATGTAATTCTTTATTTGATGACATTTCCCTTTGATTCCTAGACCATAAATGATTTCCATAAACAGTAATATAAAAATATTTATTTGTCCTTAATAATAAAAAGTCTTTCCTTTATTCATGACTTGCCACATATAGTTACTTCATAAGACCGTCCTTTGATGTTTCCCTCTAATAATTCCAGTGTATTTTTGAGAATTCATTCCACTCTTTCCCTTGACAATGCAATATGTTTATTGTTGAATGCATATTGCATAAGGGATAGTCTTTCATTCCTAAAGAAACTTAACACTACATTGCACTATGGATGCTTTGTTTCTCCATGATTGTACCTCTTGATTTATGATTGCTCCCTGTATGATGTAGCCATGCTTCTCTATGTTGCATTTATGTTCTTTACCCTTTAAAGTTGAAAGATCATTCTTAATCCTCTTTGTCAAACTGTATTGCCTTATTCAAAATAACCGTCCCTTCTAAAATTGCTATTTCACTTTGTAATCCATTACAATGTACTCATTATATATCACATTCATTGTAGCATGATCATGGTAATGGTTGCACTTGTATACTGCTTCATTAATTGTGGGTTTTTCCCTGACTGAGTTGAAGATTCACTATTCATGAATTTGATAATTATCCTTTGAATATGAAATCATTGTTACTTGGGCATGTACTATTCCACTATCCTTAAGTCTCATAAAGTCTTCATACTGCCACCAAGATTGTAGGAGACTATCCCTCTGAAAATCCTCTTATAGTGAATAATAATATCATTATGCCACTTAACCCATAGTTGTTACCCATGTTTATCATGATTTTTCACCATTATCTCCCCATTGACTGTCCTTATACCAACAAATACTAGAAGAGATAGACATAAATGGTACTTCTTTGCTTTGAACATCACTATCATTACTGTACTTTTTCAATTTCTTCAAGAGTGCACTAAATACAAGGTAACCCTTGAATCCAGTGATTTTTTTGATTATGTAGCATTTTATAATCATGGTATTTTTCACTTCACTGTACAAAGATTGTTAAGGCATTCAGCCGCATCATTATGTTTTCCATTTATATAGCATTGCTCTTTGGGAAAGAAAATGCAAACATGCCTTGACCATGCATTTCATTCATCACCTATAGCTGCTCCAAGTAGTTTATGACAGCTCCTAATAGGACTTGATAGCTCATGCTCTGTGAAGCTAGAACTAAGAGTTCTACAGAAAGAAAGCAATAGCTCATCATAGTTGCTTATAAAAATGATTCTATTTCTTTGATATAGTATTTTGGCTCTACACTCATGATGTTAATATCTATTTCCAATGCCTTTCTTGTTTACTCCATCTTTGAAATGTATGTGGACTTCATTTCAACTCAGCTCCAAAACTTGACTATCCCATGTATTTTCTTTAGCACTGTCATCACATCATGTTTTCCTTGACTGGAATGGGTCCACTAAGAATATTGAAAGACATATCTAGTAGAGTAGGGTTTCCAAGAAGAAAAAGTTGTTGAGGAACATGACCAGTAAGCAGGTTACCCTGGTGCTCTTAATTAGTGAAAGCTTTGTATTTTGCATTGCATTTCTCTTCTTTTCCATGACTGACCCTTTGATCAACATGATGATATCCTATTGTTTGGTTAATTGTGAAATGAAAAAGAGTAATCTTTCTTGATAATTCACATAGTTTTGTTGCATCTTTTGAATTTGATAATGAAATTTGATCAAGTGGTATGATTCCATATTGGTTTAATGCATCAAAAATAGGTTTATCATCAACTCAATCAAGTTGCTCAATTTTGCTTACATTCCTACCCCTCTTAAAACACAAGAGGGAAACATGTTGGGCTCAACCCTCATGAGAGCCACATTTTACTCCACATGTTGTAGCCAGATGGAACAAAATAGCAACAAATATTTGACCTATACCTGCACAATGAGCAAACATGTTAGATAAAACAAAGCAAATGATATATGTGTTTGACAACTCTCTTGTTTTCCTGGACATCTATGGTATGCAAGCTATTTTAATGCACATGAGGATCATATTATATGTCTATGGATGTCTCCATATGTATTGATTGGCGATCCTTCATTTCTCTAACAACACTCTTCTCACAAATGTAGGAAACCTTGGAGTAGCAGGAGGCAAGCAACAACTGGAGGCTGGATAAGCAGGAGGGCTAAAGTTGATGCAAAGGCAACTCAACCGGGATTCGTCATTCAGGAAATGATGGGCCCCCCTTCTTTACATATGCATTTTTCTTTCTTGTATTTGTAAATGTATATTTTTTCATTATTTGCATTAAAATAGTCAGTCCCTCAGCTTGTGAGGGACACTATAGACTTATGATTATCAATAAAGACTACCTTTGCAATAAATGTTGACTCTCTCTTCTCTGTTGTATGTAATTGCATAACCTAATAATGCAATATTTTGATAATTTCTCTTATGCATATGAATGAACATAACATAATTAAATGTGTACCTTTTCCCCTTACTTTGCAAAAAGATATCTCAAATCTTACTTGATTGAGCTAGAAGCAAAATTAGGTAACAATTTTGCAACCCAGAAAAGGATATTCTGCCATGGGCTCGCGAAATTGCAGAATCCTTTATCTTTTGCCACATGCTAGCATTTCGTGGAGCCTTTATTTTCTTGAAAAGGATGCAACCATCCCCTCTCTCCAATAGGATTATCCCATATCCCATGTAGAAATATCATCACACAGTGTCCTTTCGTGGTTCTGCAACGAAGAAAAGGACATGCTGCTATGGGCCCGCAGACTTGCAAAATTCTTTAATCTTTCACCATGTGCCAACATTTTATGGAACCTTGATTTTCTTGAAAAGGATGCAACCGTCCCCTCTCTCCGATAGGGTTCTCCTCGGTCCCATGTGGAAATATTGTCACACAATGTCCTTTTGTAGTTCCACAACCAAAAAAAGAACATTCTGCTATGGGTCTATGAACTTGCAGAATCCTTTAATATTGCACCACATAAGAGGGGGTTTAAGACATGTGGCAAGGAATAATTTTTGAGATCATATTCCAAGACCATAGTTGATGATATTTTATATTGTATTTCATGAATTTATGAATCATATTGAATAAATTAAAGTACTATTATCTTCCACTGTTTCTAATTTCAAATGTAAAATCTAGATTTTGAATTTTAATTGTTATCTAGGGATTTAACAATTTCTAGGTATTTAAATTTTATACTACATTTTATATTTCAAACTATAGTTGGTATTTTATATTGTATTCCATGAAATTATGCATCAAATTGAATAAACTAATAATAATTTCATATTTTAATTGTGTTAAATATGTACTTAGTGATTCATCACTCAACTCAATACTTAATAACATATTAACAATAGTAGCATGTACAACAATGAACATGAACAATTTTTTAATGTGTATCTAGTAGTTGAAACCAAAGTTTTTCTTCAATTGATAAAATAAATAATACAAATAATTGAACATCAACACATTACTAAATTTTAGTTTTTTATTGATTTTTAAATGAAGGAATACATAGAGGCAATGAAAAATCTTGCTCAAAGACAACTCTACATAGAGCTAAGTTAGAACTTGGAAACTCATATTATCAATATCAAATCATTCTATCTGCTTTTCTAGCAACTTCTACTGTTCATTCAATGAAAGTGTCATTTGTCCTAACTAATGTTGTTTGACTTGAAAATTTGTTAACAATGAATTGTTGAAGTTGGAACTTGACTTGAATGTTTTAGTAAAAGTTGCATTCAAGGTTATCAGTGGTTTGATGGAATCCAAATAGTTTGCCTCATCTTGGTTCTAAGGAAACTGGTCCAAATCAATCTTCCTTAGATCCTCCATCTTCTTTTTGAAATCATCCTTTCCAATGAATCACTTAGTTGTGTCAAAAGCCCTTGGAAAACCAAGCTCTGTCAAGTTCCTTACCTTCTCATCCATCTTCTTCATCTTTTTTGTAGCCAAATGCAGAAATTCCTCTATTGCACGCATTCTCAAAAACTTTTGAATGATAGATGACAACTTCACTGAGGCATCAATCTGATTATTAATTCCTTTTGATTGCAAATCATTGTCACTGGCTTTGTAGATTGTTTGATGAATTTGATTTGCAGATTTCTTTATTGTCATCAGATTTTTGTTGTCCATTAAGTATTTCTTGAGCTTCCTATAATGTAGTCTCATAGCATCAATCAATTGAAACAATTCACACAAATGTTCAATCCTCTGCATTATCTCCTTCCAGATCTTTTGTTTCATATGCCTCATTGTTTCTCTACAAAATGTAGTTAACTTATTTTGACAAGAGTTTATTTCATTTTCTGCTCCCCTCAACTCTACCGCCAATCTTTCACTTTTTTTCTTTCTTTCTCCAAATTTTGTTCCCACTATTGATTTGCTTTCCTCAGGTTTTTTTTAAATTTTTTTGAAGTGGATTTTTCCTCATCATATTTCTTTTTACTCTCATCTAACCTTTACTTCAGTTCATTCAATTCCACCTCTATTTGTTTATCCTCTTTGCTTGTAGATGTAGAGGATGATTTTTTTATTCTTTTTTCTAATTCATTGGTCTTCTTATCTACTACTTTCCTCTTTGCTTTCTCATTTTCTAGGTTTGCCTATAACTTTTCTATTTGAATCTGCAACCTTTCTTTCTTTCTCTCTCTCTCTCTCTCTCTTGCTTTAGAAATGATGTGTACACCAATTCATTGTTCTTCTTTGATACATTAATTTTTTCAGAATTTTTGTATTGACAAAAATCCAATTGGAAGTTGCTCACTTGAAATTCAAAGCGATCCATTTGATTTTTTGGTTTATTTTGAACTGTGGGAACAACAAACATTTACTCCATGATTTCTTTATCTGGGTCAAATGTGGGTAATACCCTGGTTGTTGTAGGCTCTAAAGTTACAGTAGGTGAACTATCTATCAGTTGCTTCCTATTTTTTTATACAATCTTTATTTCTTTCTAAACTCATCATTGTAATCAAAACTTGGGGATGTAGAAATAATGGAATGCTTGAATGGTGAAGGACTAGGAGTACTTGCGGTTGTTGTTGCAACCACACTAACTGGAGGAGTGTCTAGAAATAACTATTTTTGGGTGGAACTGGTAGTTGGAATTGGACCTATCATAATCCTTCCCCTCTTTAGTATGCCTTGATCGATGGGTGTTTGTGTGGTATCTTGTACTGTTGGCCTCTTGTGGGTAATTTTTTGTTGTAGCACATGTTGACCACTACTAGTACTACTACCCATACCACTGCCACCAGTGGAAGTGCTATTTGCACTAGTTTCTCCACCATGGGCATGTCCTAGATGTGATTGTATCTGACCACGATTATTAAGATTTTGAAGCTTTAACAAAATGAGTTGTTTCATATGTACTTGTATGCCCTTGGTCTATTTTATTAGCTCCAGAGCCTCACTTATCAATAGGATTTCTATGGTCTACATATATTTCTATACAAATTCCTTGTCCTTGGGACCACAAACCGCCACCTTCATAACCCATTTTTTTTAGCTATGGCTACTCCTAAAGTATATTTTTGTTTTATGGTCGCACTTAAACCAGATTTGAATTTTCTTGCATATTGTACACTTTGTTCTTCCCTATCATTATCAGATTCATCATCAGTTTCTTCATGTTCATTGGAATGCTCTATATTCCAAAAATTACTGAAATCAAAATCTTCTTCAATATCTACAAACTCTGCACTAGTTTTTGGTTCACCTAGCTCCTTCCTCATAGACCAAAAGTCAACAATTTTTTATCATGACCATTTTTTTTTGTAACATCCTTATCTAGAGAATTTGACATTTTTACTCTACTAGATGGTTTACCACTTTTTTCATAAAAAATATTTTACCACCTGATTTGATTCTCTACTTCTATCTATTGGTGTAATTCCATAATTTTTGCTGACAATTGTTCAAAATAAATACCTTTGTCAACAACAATTTTCCTCAACAATTTTCTCCATTACAATTTTGACCTCATCCAAGAAACCTTATTTCTCAAGTTTTCAAGCAAGGGTTTACTTTGATGTTGAATTCTATTTGCAGTATTCTTATTGGCATGGTGTCACATGGATCATACTGCCAGTGATAGACAACCTCAAATTTTAAAAAATTCAAAAGATCATGTACCTTACTGAATGCTTATCTCTTGAATGTGAACCCTCCACATGAAAAAGGTAAAGAAGGAAATATGGTCTTATTTTGCTGACTGACAAAGTATAGTTGATTAGTACTCTCCATCTTCCTTACATATTCCAATGCAAAAACCATTTATGTCACATGTATTGGAAGTTTGTATGGCTCTACTCATGATGCATAAAATCTTAACGCAATATATTCTTCCATTAAGTACCAATCAACCAATTCTATTTCTTTTCCTAGTTGAATGCAATTTCTACAAGACGTAAGCAATATAGGCATTGGAGTATTTGTAATTGCTTGATACAATGGAGCCAAAAATTAACCTACAAAATGATTGTAGTTCCTTCAAGAATCATGCATCCTTATCTTAGTGGTCTAATCATATACTAGAGCTATTTTATTTTTTCTTAGCATTCATATAGGGCTGGATCTAAAGCTTATTGGTCTGAAACATTTCAGTAAATTTGAATAGAAAAAATAGCATAAGTAGGTTGTGAACCTAAATGTCTTAGTGGAACCTCCTTTAATCATTAAAAATTGTTTATGCATGGATTCTACAATGTTCTCAAGAAAATTATATTTGATAGGTTGCTCATTATAATGGATATTAAATACCATTTCAAGGAGGCTAACATCCACTTCCTGATTGCTATCCAATTTGAGGAAAATGCTAGCATGGAAATAGTATCCTGAACCCATGGTCGAAAAATTACAAAATCACAAGGAGGCTTATGATTACTTTTCAATAAGTTTCTTTGAAAATATAGAACTATTTTATTCAGAAAAGTAATTTTCTCCCTTTCATCTACTGCTTCCAAATCACTAGCAAGCTTTTCTAGGTCAATGTGGACATTTCCAAATTCTTCAGCTGTAAACCCCATCACATTTCCAAATTCTTTCGTAGAAATGGATAAAATTTCTTCTTTGCTATCTTTATTAAAAATTACTCTTTTGTTATCATCATAATTGTGGGCATAGACCATGATAAATTCTGGGCAAGGGAAAACCTCATATAACATCATGCACCCTAATCCACTTACCCACAATGCACTAATACTATTAATTTGCATTTTGTTTGCAACCTTATTCTCACAAGAAAATATAAGTTCTGAGGTAAGCTCACCATAGATTTTAGGATCATAAATATTATGGTATTCATTAGTGAAACTTGGGGTTTTAAGCACTCCAACATAATCTATTTTTCTATCTAATTTTTCTTTTCCTTTCCCAACAACTTTGTTTGGTCTGCTAGTGGTGGTAGACATGCTTGTATAGTGTGAATTCCCTCTTAAGTCCTTAATTTTTCTTAAGTCTCTCAAAATCTCAACCCTAAACCCAAAGTTTGATAAAATAAGATTTTAAGAAATGATGAAACGTAGGAATTCTATCTTTCACTTACCCGAATTTTGATTCTTGAAAAGATACATACACACATACACACACACATATGTACATTATTTGAATATGTGGTAAATGTGAATGAAATCATTTAAATGCATATAGATATACAAATGCATATAGATATACAAATTTATATATATATATATATATATATATATATATATATATATATATATATATATATATATATATATGATACACATATATATACATATACATATACATATGTACATATATATATATATTCAAATTTGTATTGAATTCAAGTTGATAATCGATACATTCTAAATTGAATTGTGAAAAAATAAATGAATAATCTCAAGGAAAATCCACGATGGGTGTGTCCTACCAAATTCATAAAGACAATTTTCAAAATTAGAAGTCGGCGGCATGGCCATAATGCCATCGTCCTAGTAAGCATACAAAAATAGTGTTGTCTCTATTTTATTGTTGAAAGAGAACCCGAGCAAAAAACAAAGAAAAGAAAAATGTATCTAGAGAATTCATAAGGAAACAACAGGGTCAAACTAAATTCTAGAAAAATATGTGTAAAAATGACATCATAGTTCGATTGGGAGGTAATTCGATCCCCATAATTTTTCCATAGACTTAGCTTTATTGCTAATAATGAATCGTGCTAGAAGTTTTTCCTTCATTTTGTTCAAGTGTTATCATGGCATCATGAAAATGAGGTCGTTGTTTTGTATGTGAATCGGCTTGAAGCCGAATGAATGAGTATGTATATTTATCGATTACCACCACCTCATGAAGGGTGCATGGCCTATGACCTGCACATGTAGAAACTGACATAATCTAGAGCCTTTGTGGCTATCATACAGAGCCAGGACAAGGCTTGAGAGCATCCAACGGCTCTACCTACACCCTTTTTGTTGCATAAAAACACTTAGCCTTATGTAGGCTATAAAAATTTATCCGATTTACTGTATGTTTGTAAATCTATTCCTTGAGAAGGATCGATTTCAATCCTGTGGGAAGGACATATTTCTCTACATTTTATTTGTAATTTCTCTAATGCTTAATATTGATGGTTTGATACTTGTAATAAGGCTTGAATAAAAGCTCTTAGAGCTTTGCATATATGTATAATGTCTTTGAATGGGAAACCAACCCTGTTTGATAAGAATGATGGAAAGGTTTCTATGTTAGAGAAACACTAAGCCTGGCTTGGTTTGATCTTATTATAGATGGGATGACCCCCAAATGTGTAAAATGTATAGACAAAATTTTGCATGTTAATAATGTTGCATGCATGGTATAAAACAATAAGCCCTCTTGGGCGATTTCAATATATGTCTTTGATGCTTAGAAAGAAGATACTTGACCATTGAGATCGGTTGATCCAGAGCAACCGTAGTTGTTTTGTTGCAGCCTAAAAGGGCATGAGTCTGGTTTGAACCTAAAGCTTCTATGTTTTCTTTGACTAAAATATTTGCTGAAAAATGTCATCAAAAAACATGTCGAACATAGTTCTCTTAATGCTATTAAGTTGCTCCTAGTGATGAAAGTGTTCAAGAATTGAATAATAGACATTCTATCCTTATGTATGAAACTAGACTATTTGATTGTTTGATTTCAAGGGAAAACTCATTCTATTGTAAAACAAAGAACATTTAACTTGTAAGGTGACCTTTTAGCATGTGAGCAACTTGAGATCAACAAACAGAGTAAATGACATTATTTGTCTTTAAATGTAACTGTTAATCTAAAACGGTAATATGCTGATGTAAACGATGGTTATTCTTTTGGAAATGACACTATTTTGTTAAAAGTTACCTTTGCTCAATGAACTATTTAGTATGTAAACAACTTGTTGTATAACTATTTAGTAGGAAACAATACTTATTCTATTCAAACAATGAATGTTCATATGTAAATAGCTTGTTTTATAATTGTTTAGTAGGAAACAATACTTGTTTTGTTTAAACAATGAATGTTCATTTGTAAACAATGTGTTTTATGACTGTTTAGTAGGAAACCGTACTTATTTTGTTTAAAACAATGAATGTTCATATATAAACAAGTTGTTTTATAACTGTTTAGTAGGAAACAATACTTATTCCATTTAAACAATGAATGTTCTTATGTAAACAACAATGTTTAGAATACCATAGTTGTAACAATGCAATAACAGTAAGTGTGAAACTATTAGCTTAGACTTGTTCTGATTCTTTATTTTGACAAGAAACATCAAATGGAATACTATTTTAAGATTGCAATATGAATTAATGATTATTTCAAAATGTATGCACAAACTTTAACATTAGTAGGAACATATATGTGTATGCACATAGACTTTGTCTATGTACATACACATACTTGTGACATACCTTCTTTTGTTCTTAGTACATTTTTAAATGTAAAATGCTTATGATGAAAAGTATGTAATAGTCATAAGAATGATATGACTTATTGTAGATTGTACTCTGATGGCTTTAAATTTGATTTTTGTTTAGTGATTAAAATAGAATTAAACTCTTCTATTGAAGCATGAGTGAAAGAATATTCGAAACAGAATAGTGATACCTTAGTTGACTAGAGCACCTCATGGTAGATGGTACTAGAGGGTAGATAGCTATTATCTGATGTAGAAAGTCACCTTCTGGGAGAGGTGATGAAATGGAGTTTAGAGAGTATAGGTTTTCTTTACCAGAACCTATTGTTTGTTGTTGTTGGAACACATTTATTATGCTTAGCCAATCAATTTAGCTCATTATGTATGTATGAACTATGTGATCTCACTCTCTACCATTCCTAGCATAGATCTTGCACTTTCTTTTCTAACTTGTAGATAGAATTGCATGTTGATGTATGGGAACACACCAGATTGAAACTTGCAGATTATTCTCTTGCTAAACTTTCCATGTAGGGTTGGGCATTCTTCAAGTCGAAAGAATTTTGGGGAAGCGTAAGCTTCATGGTTGGGCGGTAAAGCGCTTCAAATATGTTCTTTTCCACCAATGGAGGTGAGCATCAAAGAAGAACCTTAGTTGTTCACAAGACTATTAAAGTCTATGATGTAACTTAATGTAATTCATCCATGTACTTGATGAAAAGTGTACAATGTAAAGTCTTTGGGGCTTTAGGAGCCAAGTCAAACCTAATATTGTAATTTGAATTTTGAAGTGAATATATAAATCTTTGACTCATTTTAAATGGACATGTGTAGCTATGATTGAATTTAGCCACTAGTTATGTCTTTTTAATTTGGAGTATATTCATGTGTCATTTACAATAATATTAATTAAGTAATAAATTCAAATGGGTTATTTCGTTTGGTATCAGAGCTTACAATTCAACTATAGGCCTTTTGAGTCTACCGTAGTTGACTAGGGTAGTTGACCCTTGACCCAAAAATTTGATGTCTTGAGAATTGACCAAACTTTAATTAAATGCAGGAATGGGAAGGTCTAAGGCAGGATGAAGGAAAGGGAAAACTATTAGAACCTCATGTAAGGATGACGTAAAGGAAGGAAACACCAAGACAGAGGTTCAATCAAAAATTCTTGATGACAAAACTCTAGCTCAGGATCTTACATGACTCAAGCTAGAGAGAGGCTTGAAGATTGAGGAGAGGCGAACACCTAAGGTCAAAAATCCTTCCACAATCCGGGACTAGCCTCTAGGGTGCGGACCCAATGCACCCTTGTTGACTAAAGAGAAAAAGGAGAGCCTACACACTCAACCATCCTCTTCTATAAAGTTTGAAGTAAACTCGAATGATGATCTAGAGGAATGCCCTCTATCTGATCTCAAGAAATTAGAATGATGTAACTCGAAGCCTATTATAAATAAGGGGTCTATTGACTCACCTTAAATATAAATAAAATCAAATGATATTTTTTTGGTGTGTTCCATAAGAGACTCTAAAATGTGTGTGCTATGTATGAATGTCTATGTCTTCTGTATTGAGGGATGTATGCATATGAAAATTATGTGATGTAGCATAAGAACATTTATTCGTAGAACCTTGTGTTGAGATGTGAAAAATGTGACTGTGTTGCAGGATAAGTGTGAGACGTCATGGTGACCACTAGGCAAGATACTGGTGGTAGTGGTTCTGATAATGGACCAAACAAGAGACTGGAGCAAATTCTAGAGCTTCTAAACTGACAAGAGTCTCACATGGATCATATAGAGAAAGAATTATGAGTGGCATGTGAGGACTGCGGCCGCAAGAATGCAAAAGGAAATCAAGGAGATAGTGGTCCAGGGGTAGGTCCATGAGGGAAAATTGAGGAAGAGCTTGGGAAAGACCTCAAAAGAGTAGCACTGCCCAAGTTTAATGGTAAGGCTATTGGAGCCAGAGCTGAGGCTTGGATTATAGAAATGGAAAAATACTTTGGGCTCCATAACCTTTCTGAACAGACCAAGGTGGCATGGGCTACGTATTAGCTCTCAGGTGAAGCAGTGACTTGGTGGGATAATGAGAAGTTAGAATGAAATATTCAACCTATCGAGATCACGTGGGAACTCTTCCTCCAAGCCTTCAAGAAGAGATGGTTACCACATTTTTTTTTTGACAATAAAGTGGTGGAGTTTCAACACTTAACCCATGGAAATATGATTGTGATTTAGTATTGGGAAAAGTTCACCAACTTGTTGAAATATGTGCCCCAGTATCAGGGAGATGAAGGGTTTTGTATCTAGAAATTATAATGGGACTTAGACCTCACATAGGAGCTGAAGTGGATATGCATGAACCTCAAACCATGAATGAAGTCTTCCAAAAAGCCACCAAACAGGAATAGAAGCTATAGCAACTCTCCAATCTTTGTAGTGACTCAAGTTATAAGTCTTTGTATGGGAAGAAGAAGTTTCATAAGGGATACAAGAACCATAAACTCCACAATCTCAAGAGGGGAAGTGAGTTTTAGTAAGATGGTAGTGGGGGAAAGAACAAGAAAGCAAACAAGGGTAAAGGAAAGGATGACCATAAGCAGAAGGGCTGTAGAGAGGACAAGCCAGGAGGTCGCAAGGGCCTCAAGATGGATGTTATACTTGTGGAGGCAACCATTATGCCTTGAATTGTCCTTAATGGTCGAAGTCACGGAAGGAAGGAAGGAACCAACATAATCACCAGATCCATGCTACAGTGGATAATAGATAGGTAGAATATCAAGCTTCACCAAGTCAGTTGATGGGTAATCTCTATGGCTAATATGTCTCTATCTTAATTGATACTGGAGCTACTAAATGTTTTATAGATCCTAGGATAATATCCAAGATACCCATTGGACCTGGATACATGGAAAATTCATGGACAATCCAATATCATAATCGAGTAGAGTGGAGGGTAGATACTTGTCTCTTTTGAAGTGAGTTAGAGCTTCCAACATTTCAAAGTTAGTTCAACTTGTATGTGTCACCCTTAGGCTCGTATGATGTAATTTTGGGAATAAATTGGTTAACCGAGTATAAGGCTATAGTGAATTGTGAGGATAAGGTGGTCAACTATCTAGATGATTATGGAAACCCAGTTGAGGTTTGTGGAATGCAGAGACCCTTAGAGCTTAGACAAATTTTTATGATGTATCTCAAGAAGGATCGTCGAAAGGGGAGCGAAATTTATGCAATGCATGTTAGCAATCTTGACAGCAAGGAACCATATTTAGATGACTATCCTATTCTCAAGGAGTTCCAAGACGTATTCCCTAAAGAACTTACAAAATTTCCTTTGAAGTAGGAATTTGATTTTTCTATTGACTTAGTTCTAGGAGCTGAGCCTCAATCCAAGACACCTAATCATATGACTACTACAAAACTTTATGAGTTGAAGGCCTAGTTAATGGAATTTTTGGACAAGGGACTTATAAGACCCAGTGTGTCTCCTTGGGGAGTGCTAATTATTTTTGTGAAAAAGGATGGAACTTTTCATCTATGTATAGATTATCAGATGTTGAACAAAGTTACCATCAAGAACTAGTATCCACTTTTGAGGATTGATGAAATATTTGATCAAATGAAGGGAGCAACAATGTTCTCCAAAATTGATCTTAGGTCAGGGTACCATCAATTGCGGATTAAGGAAGAAGACATTCTGAATACTGCATTAGAACTTGGTATGAGCATTATGAGTTCACAGTGGTACCTTTTGGTTTGACTAATGCACCAATAGCCTTTATGAACCTCATGAATAGTGTAGTCAAAGACTACTTGGATGACTTTGTTTTGATTTTCGTTGACAACATTCTAGTCTATTCAAAGACCGTTGAAGAGCATGATAAAAATTTGGGGATAGTTTTTTAGTGATTAAGAGAAAGGAAAATCTTTGGGAAGTTGTCCGAGTGTTCATTCTATCAGGATAGAGTGCACTATTTGGGCAATATTATTTAAGCTGAAGGAGTCTTCATAGACCCTGAGAAGATCAAGGCGATTGTGGAATGGCCAGTGCCTTAGAATGTGTCAGAAGTTTGTAGCTTCATGGGCCTTGCAGGATACTGTAGGAAGTTTGTGCAAGGGTTCTCCCATATTGCATCTCCTATTACCTAACTGAAAAGGAAGGGAATACGGTTTGAATGGACCAAAAAATGCAAGCAGGCATTCCAACTCCTGAAGGAGAGGCTCACAACAACACTAGTATTGACTATTCCTGATCCTAATGGGATATTCACAGGTAATAGCATATGCTTCAAGAGAGGGATTGGGAGTAGTATTAATGCAAGATGGACAAGTGGTAGCGTATGAATCAAGGAAGCTCAAGCAATAGAAGTGAACTATGTGCCTCATGATTTAGAATTGGTAGCCATAGTTCACGCCTTATAGATGCGGAGGAATTATCTTTTGGGAAATCCATTTGAAGTCAAGAAAAACCACTTAGGATTGAGATACATATTTACCTAGCCAAGTTACCTTAATACGTGGAAAAAAAAGGTGGTTGGAATTCCTAAGCAAGTATGAATTTGGAATTGAATATATAAACAAGAAAGAGAACAGAGTGGTTGATGCTCTTAGTAGACTAAGACATATGATAGCCATGATCTCAACAAGGTCTAACATGAGGCAACAAGTGATACAAAATCTTCTAGGTGATGAGCACTATAAGAGTGTGAAGAGCTCCCTAGCAGTAAATCCTTCAAATGATGGGTATGAGATCGAACCAGATGGTATTTTGAGATATCAGAGAAGAATGTATATTTCTGACTCTGGAGAGCTGAGAAAGTTGGTTTTAGAAGAAGTTCACAATGCACCTTATTCAGGACACTTTAGAGTATCCAAGATGATCACAGATTTGAAGACTCTATATTTTTGGCGTAAACTCAAGAAGGATGTAGTGGAGTACATAGCCAGATGCTTGGAGTTCCAGCGAGTCAAGGTTGAGCATGCACACCCAGTTAGGTTATTGTACCCACATGACATACCTGAGTATAACTGGCAAGTGATCAACATGGATTTTGTACAGGGGTTGTCGTTGAGCAAGAACAAGAATGATGTTATCTTGGTCATGATTGATAAGTTGAATAAGGTCGTGCACTTCATTCTGGGAAAGCTTAAGGATGGATCATTGACCCTGGCTAAGAATTTTTTTGAGATCTTCTACTTGCATGGAGTGCTAGAGACTATCATTTCTGATAGGGACACATGGATGACCTCAAGGTTTTGGACAACCTTGAATGCTGCATTAGGAACAAAATTGAATTTCAACTCAGCTTATCATCCTCAGACTGAAAGGTAGATAGAGAGGGTGAATCAGGTAGTCAAAGATCTCCTTTGAATGTATTGTATGGACCAACGGTATAGGTGGGAAGAATATTTACCTTTGGTTGAATTTGATTACAACAACTCATATCATACATTCTTAGGAATAACACCATTTGAAGCCTTGTATGGGCAGAAGTGTTGTACCCCCATCAGTTGGGATAAATTGGAGGACAGGATCGTAGTAGGACCTGAAATGCTTAAGGAAATGGAAGAAAAAATGAGGGTCATTAAGAGCAGATTGAAAGAGGCAGAAAATTGATAGAAGAGTTATGCTGACAAGAATCAAACTCTTAGATAGTTCACAATAGGGGATAAAGTTTTCTTGAGAGTTAAACCTCATAAAAGTTCTATTTCTTTTGGAAAGTCTTCCAAGTTGGCCCCAAGATATGTGGGACCATTTGAAGTCTTGGAAGTCATTAACCCAGTTGCTTATAGACTAACTCTACCACTTACTCTGGCTCAACTTCATAATGTGTTTCATGTTTCCTTGCTTAAGCCATACCATCCTGATGTGACTCATGTGCTTGATTGGAAATCCTTGCAGGTACAAGATCCAAGAGTGGTGCTGGTGGAGCCCATTAGAATCCTAGATAAACGCAATGTTAAGTTATGGAGCAGAGATATTACTTAGTTTAAGGTCCAACGAGACTGGTACTCAAAGGATAGTGCTACTTGGGAGGATGCATAAGAAATAGAATGCTCCTTTCCACATTTTCTTTCTTGAACAAGAAACTCAATAATTTTGTTTGAAATTTTTTGCACTGAGATATTATGATATTCCATGCTTTAAAATTCTAATGTTGAAATAGACATATATTTTTGATGTGATGTTGAAATAGACATATATGTTTGATTTGATGTTGAAATAGACATATATTTTTGATGTGATGTTGAAATAGACATATATTCTTGATGAGATGTTGAAATAGACATACATTTTTGATGTGATGTTGAAATAGACATATATTTTTGATGTGATGTTAAAATAGACATATATTCTTGATGAGATGTTGAAATACACATATACATCTTGATGTGATGTTGAAATAGACATATTTTTGATGTGATGTTAAAATAAACATATATTCTTGACGAGATGTTGAAATACACATATACATCTTGATGAGATGTTGAAATAGACATATATAATTTGACGAGATGTTGAAATAGACATATATTTTGATGAGATGTTGAAATAGACATGAATGTTAAAAAATTGATATGATGTTCTTTTATTCAACTTATTAGACATCAGAATGATGATCTTCCAAGAGGGGAAGGATGTCATAACCCAATTTTATTGCATATTTATCATAATATGGTAAATTGAATTATGAAAGAAATTCAATTAAATATTAAATGGAGATTTGGAATATTCAAAAATTGAGTGAAAGAAGTTGACTGATGTTGACTTTGTGAACTTTTGGAAATTATTTTATATGTTACCAAGAATTGAACATTACTGATCAATTTGCAGGTGCAAGTGTGTGCAGTTGTAGGGTGAAGGTTGAAGGATGAGAACACAGTTGAAGTAGGATTGTTTAGCTGGTGTTGGAGCAAAAAATTCTCCCTCAGTATCCACCGGCCTTCATTTTTCATCCACACTTCGCCTACATCAAAATATCCACTACCTTTGGTTCTACATCAAGTTTTATATTAAATACAACAATTTGTGTGACAAGATCCATTAAAAACATCAAAATTTCCCTTGTATATATCCATTCATCCTTCTAGATAGTCACTATTAAAACATTTTTTTCCTTTACTGTAGCACCACAACATCAAAATATACTCTGCGTGGGCTGGCAGTTCATAACTCATGAAACAAAGCATTAACCATCATACCACCAGAGGGTTATGTAGCAGGCATGGTAAAGTGGTACTCATTTCCACCTCACGAAGAGGAGATCAAGGAAACACGATAAGACGATATCCACCGCCACCCCGCAAGAAGTTCAAGGTAGAGCAGTAGAGTGGTAAGCATTGAAAGAAAGGTAGACATCATAGTACCGTGTGAGGTGGACAGTATGGCCGCAGTAGGGTGGTATGTACATCGTTGTCCCACAATTATAAGGATGGAAAGAAAAATATATTAAAAGGGACATAAAAACTCGATACCGCCATACCGCAACCAGTGTGATAAGTGATAGTGGTAGTATGGTGGGACCTGCTATGGAATCATTATAGACTATGACAGTAAATGATAAAGATCACGTCAGCCACCGTGACACACGAATCCAATGGTGCATAATCAAATTCGAGAATATGAGCTTATTGCAAAAATATTTGGTAGAAGGTTGGCATTAATGCTGATATGACTGAACTCAATGCCATTAAAAAACAAGTGAATTTGTCTATCACTACACTCAATTACAATACATTGTCATGGAAGGAGCTAAGGATACGAAGAGAAGAAGCTCTGCAAACGTCAAACACCCATGTAAGTGCACAAATAACTCTCTAAAGAAGCTTAATTGGTGTATATATTTTCCAAAGGATCTGTCATTTTGAAGTTTTAGTAGAAATGTCACCTAAAAGGAAACAATCAGAAGCAAAGGAAAGTAAAACTAAAATTAAGGATGAAGAACCTAAGATAAAAAAGAGGCCTCTTCACCAATCCATTTTAGACTTGCTTCTAGGGTCCACCAAGGAAGGTAATAAGAAATTCCTCATAGATGCTGCGCAGGGTTGTAGAGATGCCCTCATTCCTAAATCTAGGAGGGACTTGTTTTGGTATTTTTATAGTAAGAGAAATGGGAAAGTTCTAGTTTCAAATCCTTGGGTATTGGAATTGACCAAATTGATTGTACCTAATGTATTTGATGATGTGGAGTTTATCAGACTATTAGCTAAACATTATCATTCTGCTACCAAAACTGTGAGGTTTCCAAATGGTGCGGTACTAGTTGGGGTAACTAGGGCAGCTATCATGGAGTGCTTTGAATTGAATAAATAGGCCCTAACTAAGATAAATTTACAAAAAATTGAGGAGTATACTAGGTTAAGGAGAACTTATAGGAGTGATGAGCTTCCTTTGAACATGAAAAGAGGAATTGGTAACAAAACAATCCCCATTTCTCCCTCTATCATTGAGCCAATCACTGTGGCAAACTTTCAATATTATTTTGTGAATACATATCTAGGTTTGTTCCAAGTGTTAGGGATGGATGCTCAAGGAAAGATGCCAGTAAGTTTGATGATGATGGCCATGAGAATCTAGAATATAGAGAGTACTATAGAGTACGACTTTGCTTCATATCTAGAAAGGGCATTGGATGATGAATTCTTGCAAGTTATAGAAGACAGGGCACCTATTACATTCAAACACTATTCTCTCTTATCTCATTTGATACTATACGAGAATCGAGACAAATAGACTAAACGAATGGACCTAGCCAGAATTGATGAGCAAGGGAATCCTACACCTATACAAAAATGATGCTATATTTGGGACAGCCGGTGTAAAAACTCTAGCTTTGGGATATTCTATGAAGATTTTGTGCACAAAATCCTAGGAGTCCTTGGTTATTCAATACCAAGATTTCCAATGAACATGCTACAATTGTTGAGACCTCTAGCCTTAAAACAAGAGCAGGGTCATACACATAATTTTGGTGATTGGTTCTTCCTCCCTGAAGCCACAATAATAAGAGTTTATGGGTGCCCTATTGCTCCACACATACTACCAAAATTTGTGTCCCTTAGGCTAGCATTTTTAAAGTTTATGTGGTAGATGATGCGGATGGAGAAAGATGTAATGCACAAGAAGAGGAAGGGAACATTCCTACCAAAATTAACCAAGTGTGAAGACTAGTTTGTAGGCTTAGACACGTTGGAAGAGTTGCAATATTATTTAAAGACAAGATATTCACTAGATTATAGAAAAGGAAGGGCTTTTGTTCTTGAAAATCATATGAATAACATAAGGCAGAATATTCTCACCAAATCAATAGTTGCACACCAAGTGGACTATGAAGATGTAATAAGAAACTACATTACTTATCAAGATGTGTTCAATAGAAGGAAAAAATGGGGATATATGAGGAAGCTTGAAGAATAGAGGAAGCAAAAGCACAAGGATTTCCTAGGCTATTTCATTGAAGAAAAGGATCCTATCAGGAGGATAGATTTGATAATTGATAAGTTTAAATACTTGTATGAAAAAGGGAAGCATATCTTCAAGAACACAGTGGTAAGGTAATAGCAAAGCACACCCAAAACACAACCTCTGAATCTCCCATGGAGCAATTTCCTCCTAAAAGACAAAAGACAAAAAGTACTAAACCATTGGTGCCTTATGAAGAGAGTGAAGGAGTGGGTGACACTGAAGAAGTGGCCACCATGCCACAATCATTAAAGGGTGATTTTGAGGTTGATCAACTAGTCCATGAGACTAATGCCCATAAGTTTGAAGAAAGGATGGATGAATTAGAAAAGAATACAAAAATACATGAGGATGAAAGATAAATTGCAGCTAGAAGATTCATAGAAGATGATGAATTTATTAAGACTCCAGAGTTTAAGGATTTTTGGACAAAAATGAAGGTTAAATAATTTGAGGAGAGAATGAAAATAAATGAAATAGGAATTGAGGAGTCCTAAAAGGATTAAATGGTGTCACAAACCTTCAGGGAATTAAGGATTGACCAAATTGACATAAGCCCTCAGAAGGCTAGAGAAATGATTTTGGAAAGTAGTATGCTCATTTTCCTTGGTCTGGAACTGAAGAAAATGCTTTTTCTTGATCAAGTATGGGCTTAAGAAGATCCAATGCTAGTTGCATATTTTGACTCTGATGAAGGAGTGAGTAGAACATGGTATAATCTCATGATTGAAACCCTAGCTATATGGATCAAGCAAAAGAATACACATAAGCCAAAACCACTGGATGTGATATAGGGAATGAAAGGGGCAGCTATGGTAAGAAAAATAAAAGACACCACCCCTTTGGAGGCAGCCACAATGACTATGCATTTAGCCATGTTTACTTGCACAACTGTTAAAGGATTAGAGGATAGACTAAAAGAATATGAGAAGGAGCAAAGGTTCCTGAATGATGAAATTAATAAGTTGTTTATGGTAAATGTAAAATTAAAAGAGTAGCTAAAAGGAGCAGTAACCTCACAAGGAACGAAAATGGCATTATATAAGCCTCCTAGTGCTCCAGTAGATGTTGTGCATAATATTTCTACTGAAAAAATGGAAGCTCTTGAGAAGGAAGTGGATGAAATGAAGAAAGCCAACAATAAAACACAAGATGACGTAAAGAGACAAGTTTGTGAAGCTATAGAAAAGATTCTTGATCACAAGGTGAAGTTGGTTGTAGATAAATTGGAGTGTGTACGATAATTATAAGTTACTCCAACAAGCTATTGATCAAATAAAGGCACATACGCTTGTGTTGGAACCCTTGTTCAAAAGGTGGCAGCCTATACACCACACTTTGTCTAAATTGTGTAGATTCCTACAAAGGAGTATTGATGCTCCTGCAACACTAAAACCAACTGGGTAAATAGTCAAAATGATTATGGATAAATTTCAATATGTATAGGGACAAGAAAAAAGGGTTAAGACACAAATGGATTCCTTCCACACCCTAAAGCAGTGGTATATACCAAAAATAGTAAAAGGTGATGACCAATTGAGAGACTTTGAAGAGTGGAAAAAGGAGTTTGGTCAAATTATCCATAAGTGTATTACGCACATATAGGAGGGTGGTGATATGAATCTTCATAGACTTAATTTAATTCTAGATGGATTAATTGCTTTCGATGATGGATACCTAAAGTTTGCTAATGATGAAAAAGAATTGCTAGACAGTTGGTGACAGGTGCATATGAAAAATATACCAAGGATTCAAGAGTACAAATGGCCATCAAATTTTACAATATATCAATGGGAGGAGAAATATTTGGCTTCTGAGGAGTAGATCACTAGGACGAGACCGTTTGTCATGGAGAAGAAGGATTTTATAGATCAATGATCATGGGCCTTATACGATGATTAATGAAATCATAACGTTTGAATGTCTTAAGTCTTGTTTATTTCTTTAATTATGCTAATTAGGCAAGTAGTTAGTGAAGAGGTGTAATTTTGAAACATCGCCTCATTTTGTAAAAGGGCCTGTAGCTTGTTGCTTCCCATATAAAAGGGGAAACCAAGGTATGGTCTTGATCATCATATCATTATCATCACCATTAGTAGAAGTAGATAGGTTGCATTTTCCATCCATCCATTTCCATATCTCAAAGATTTTTTTTATTAATGTATATCATTTAAAGCAATATAATGGAGAAGACTGCTTATAATTGGTGATCTATTTTCAGTGTTCAATTTTTGTGTGGATTTTCATTCTTATATGTTGTTGTGCTGTCTCCAAAGTGGTTCTCTTAAATTATTTGAATCTATATGATTTGTCAGGACACATTTGCTGTTATTGTGTGACTATCTTGATTGGGTTCCGGTGAGAGAGAATTAAAAATCCTTCCAGTTAATACATTGTAATTGGCTCCCTCAGGGATTAAAAATCCTTTTAAGATAGTTAGTCTGATTGGTTTCCATTAAGCTAAGAATTAAATTTCCTTTCATAGCATCACATTAATTTGAGGGAATAACATTGAGATCTATAAAGAAGAGTACTGCAACAAACAAACCTGCACGTTTGCACAAGGTGCAAACATTTAAAAGTGACCAAAAGTTAGAGTCAAGCTGAATAATAGGTTTACCTATCATACAAATCTATCTCCATAAATATCATCCATCCATTGACTCCATTCACCCAATATATTTAGGCACTGGTCAAGTTTAGAACAAATTTCATACAAACTTTACTTATACACTTTATTCTCAAAGCATACAGTAAGAATTAGTCATCAAGCCTTGCATCTACTTCACCCCCATGTGCCATTGTGAGTAGATTGCCTAAGTTGGAGATCATTTTCACACTTTCAAATATGCCTGATTACTCAAGTACACCACCCTAGGTTTAGTAGAGCCTAAAGAGTAGGAGGTGATCAATCATATTTGCCTCGTTCATTGACAAAAAATGTACTAAGAGGCTAGCACCCTCTTATGGTATAAAAGCCTACATTTTTTAGACCTAATGGCTGGATTGAATGGTAAGCTAGTTAGAATCTAGGTGCACACACTACAAATGACATGATGACTTGTATTTGAACTGATTTGCATATATAAGAGAATGAAATTTTCCTAATTTCAATTTTTTGAGTGCTTGAAAATGAATGGTTTGTGGATTAAAATGTCTATTCAAGCTTTGTGATTTGAAGGAAATGAAAGCGAGCATTGTAAAGAAAATTCTTTTCTTTAGTGTAGAAATATAAATATATATATATATATATATGTGAAATCAAGATGTCTAACCTATTCTAAGCAATTAAAATGCAATGGAAAACATAATGAAACACCTCATGATTAGCCTAAGGAATTTGAAAATACAAAGAGGAAAATGTTAAATGAAGATAAATGATTATACCTTCCTCCTTGCAGCTGAAACTCCTTGGTTGGCCCTTGATTTGGATTGATATGTATGCTCCTTAGATGATTTCTTGATTGATTAAATGCAAGATCAACTTATGCAAAATAATTAGAATGGATGGCTAGATGATAGTGAATGAGTGAGAATGCAAATTGGCAGCATGTAGTTATAAAATGGCTAAGTGTTCTCCAAATGCCTTAGAGAAAGGGGGTATTTATAGAGGATCTTGAATTCTCTAGAGAATTCAATGGTTGGGATTTATCCAACAAGGCCAAGATGAAGGGCTAAGGTGAGTTGAGGACTCACAAGCCTTCACATCTTGACATGTGGATTGTGAGATGGCTAAGAGGAGATGAGGTGTGAATGAGGTGGCCAAAAGGTACATGAGGTGGAGGAAGGACAAGTACCTTCCAAGTACCTTGGGGAGTGAGAAGATTTCCTCAAAAAGGAATTTCTTGTCCCCAAGTGAGAGTGAAAGGGACATTTGAGGACTTTTGGAATTCCTCAAAAATCTCCATGGGAAAAGGAGGTGGTTGGAGAAATAAATGTGAATTAAAAATTCATATTCTTAGGAGAGTCTAAAAGGTAAAAGGTGAGCTCCAAAAAGGTGGGAATTGGTCACATGTGCATGAGGTGACATGTCAAATATTCTAGAAGATGCATGGAAAAAGGGGATTCTAGGAGGAATAAAAGTGAATTAAAAATTCACATGGGGAAGAGAGGAGCCTAGGGTGAATAAAAAGGAATTAAAAATTCCTTGGGGGATGGGGAGAGTTGACTAAGGGACTAATTAGGTTTAACTAATTAGTAATTAGAGGATAATTAGGGGTTAATGTGGATTAGCAGCCAACTTGCAAAAGTTGGAGGATGTGACACATCCTAATCAAGGATTAGGCATGTGCACATCCTTAATGAAGAGATTAGGAGATGGATTAGGATTAGATGAAAATGACATGTGAGGAATTAAATAAATGTATTATTTATTTAATTTATTTGATGAAAGGAGGATTAAAGAGAATAAATTATTTAATTATTAAATAAATACCTTAGGGATTTGACAGAATTAAGGATATTAATTAAATAATAGCAGTATTACTTAATTAACGAAAATAAGATGAAAGGGGATGAATTTGGATAAATTAAGAGTCCAAATTTAGATGTCTACAATATATATATATATATATATATATATATATATATATATATATATATACATATATATATATAAAGATGCTCGAAATGAAAATTCAAGTTCCTTACTTTAAATGATAATGTATGGAACCTATAAGCCATTCCCAAAACAAGAAACTTGTATATGAATGCATATATATACATATATACATATATACATGTATGTAAATCAAACACACACATATACATATATATATATATATATACATTATTCAATACTTGGTAAATGTGAATGAAATCATTTAAATGCATATAGATATAAATATATATATATATATATATATATATATATATATATATATATATATATATATATATATATATATATATATATATATATATATATATATATATAATACATACATACATACATACATACATATATACACATGTATACATATACAAACATACATACATATATATATATATATATATTCAAATTTATATTGAATTCAAGTTGATAATCGATACATTATGAATCAAACGGTGAAAAAAATGAAGAATCTCAACGAAAATCTATGATGGACACAAAGTGTCCTGCCAAAGTCATAAAGACAATTTTCAAAATTAGAAGCCAATGCCATGGCCATAACACCATCGCCCTAGTAAGCATGCAAAAACAATGTTGTTTCTATTTTATTGTTGAAAGAGAACCCGAGCAAAAAGTAGAGAAAATAAGGAAGTATTTGGAGAATTTGTAAGGAAACAATAGGGTCGAACTAAAGTCAGGAAAAATCTAAGGAAAAATGACATCATAGTTTGATTGGGAGGTGATTCGATCTCCATAATTTTTGCATAGACTTAGATTTATTGCTAATAATGAATCATGCGAGAAGTTTTTCCTTCATTTTGTTCAAGTTTTATCATGGCATCATGAAAATGAGGTCATTGTTCTATATGTGAATTTTCTTGAACCTGAATGAATGAGTATGTATATTTATCAATTACCACCACCTCATGAAGGGTGCTTGGCCTATGACCTGTGCAGTGTAGAAACTGACATAATCTAGAGCTTTGATGGCTATCGTACAAAGCTAGGTTGAGGCTCAAGAGCCTGCAATGGCTTGGCCTACACCCTTTTTGTTGTATAAAAATACTTAGCCTTATGTAGGCTATCAGACTTTATCTGATTTACTGTATGTTTATAAATCTATTCCTCGAGAAGGATCAATTTTGATCTTGTGGGAAGGGCATATTTCTCTGCATTTTATTTGTAATGTATCTAATGCTTAATATCGATGGTTTGATACTTGTAATAAGGCTTGAATAAAATCTCTTAGAGCTTTGCATATATGTATAATGTCTTTGAATGGGAAGCCGGCCCCGTTTGATAGGAACAATGGAAAGGTTTCTATGTTAGAGAAACACCAAGCCTAGCTTGGTTTGATCTTATTATAGATGGGATGACCCCCAAATGTGTAAACTATATAGAAAAAAGTTTGCATGTTAATAATGCTGCATGCATGGTATAAAACAGTAAGCCCTCTTGGGCGATTTCAATATATGTCTTTGATGCTTAGAAAGAAGATACTTGACCATTGAGATCGGTTGATCTAGAGCAACTGTAGTTGTTTTGTTGTAGCCTAAAAGGGCATGAGTCTGGTTTGAACCTAAATCTTCTATGTTTTCTTTGACTAAAATATTTGCTCAAGAATGTCATCGAAAAACATGTCGAACATAGTTCTCTTAATACTATTAAGTTGCTCCTAGTGATGAAAGTGTTCAAGAATTAAATAATAGACATTATGTCCTTATGTTTGAAACTGGGCTATTTGATTGTTTGATTTTAGGGGAAAACTCATTCTATTGTAAAACAAAGAACATTTAACTTGTAAGGTGACCTTTTAGCATGTGAGCAGCTTGAGATCAACAAATAGAGTAAATGACATTATTTTTCTTTAAATGTAACTGTTAATCTAAAACAGTAATATCTTGATGTAAACAGTGGTTATTCTTTTGCAAATGACACTATTTTGTTAAAAGTTACCTTTGCTCAATAAAATATTTATTATGTAAAAAACTTGCTGTATAACTGTTTAGTAGGAAACAATACTTATTCTATTCAAACAATGAATGTTCATATGTAAATAGCTTGTTTCATGATTGTTTAGTAGGAAACAATACTCGTTTTGTTTAAACAATGAATGTTTATTTGTAAACAATGTGTTTTATGACTGTTTAGTAGGAAACTGTACTTATTTTGTTCAAAACAATGAATGTTCATATGTAAACAACTTGTTTTATAACTGTTTAGTAGGAAACAATACTTATTCCATTTAAACAATGAATGTTCTTATGTAAACAACAATGTTTAGAATACCACAGTTGTAAGAATGCAATAACATTAAGTGTGAAACTGTTAGCATAGACTTGTTTTGATTCTTTATTTTGACAAGAAACGTCAAATGGAATACTATTTTAAGATTGCAATTTGAATTAATGATTATTTCAGAATGTATGCACAAACTTTAACATTAGTATGCACATAGACTTTGTCTATGTACGTACAAATACTTGTGACATATCTTCTTTTGTTCTTAGTACATTTTTAAATGCAAAATGCTTATGATGAAAAATATGTAATAGTCATAAGAATGATATGACTGATTGTAGATTACTCTAATGGTTTATAAATTTGATTTCTGTTTAGAGAGTAAAATAGAATCAAACTCTTCTATTGAAGCATGAGTGAAAGAATATTTGAAACATAACAGTGATACCTTAGTTGACTAGAGCACCTTAGGGTAGATTCTACTAGAGGGTAGATAGCTATTATGTGATGTAGAAAGTTACCTTCCGAGATGGGTGCCGAAATGGAGTTCAAAGAGTATAGGTTTTCTTTACTAAAATCTATTGTTTATTGTTGTTGCAACACATTTATTATGACTGGCTAAGCAATTTAGTTCATTATGTATGTATGAACTCTGTGATCTCACTCTTTTCCATTCCTAGCATAGACCATGCACTTTATTTTCTAACTTGTAGATAGAATCACATGTTGATGTATGGGAACACACCATATTCCACCTTATAGATTGTTCTCTTGCTAAAATTTCCATGTAGGGTTGGGCATTCTTCAAGTCGACAGAATTTTGAGAAAGAGTAATCTTCGTGGTTGGGCAGTAAAGTGCTTCAAGCATGTTCTCATCCACCAATGGAGGCAAGCGTGAAAGAAGAACCTTAGTTGTTCACAAGCCTATTAAAATATATGATGTAACTTGATGTAATTCATCCATGTACTTGATGAAAAGTGTACAATGTAAAGAATTTGGGGCTTTAGGAGCCAAGTCAAACCTGATATTGTAAATTGAATTTTGAAGTGAATATATAAATCTTTGACTCATTTTAAATGGACATGTGTAGCTATGATTGAATTTAGCCACTTGGAAAGTCTTTTTAATTTGGTGTATATTCATGTGTCATTTACAATAATATTAATTTAGTAATAATTTTGAATGGGTTATTTCATACAAGGAATGTTAAACGAAGGTAACTCGCAACCACTCATCAACAATCCACTACCCACACAAAACATCAACACCCAAAACCCATCACAGATTTCCCAACAACCAACTGATCCTACATTGAAAGCACATGCCTTAGTTTTACAAGCACAACATGCTTATCAACAAGCCGTACAATAGCAACAACAATAACAAGCAGCCCTAGCAACACAACAATAATAAAAACAACAACAAGCAACCCTAGTAGCACAACAACAACAACAACAACAAGAAGCAGCCCTAGGAGCACAACAACAACATCATCAACAGCAAGTAGCCCTAGTAGCACAACAACAACAATAGCAACAAGAAGTAGCCCTAGTAGCACAACAACAACATCAGGCACATTAAGCAACCTTAGCAACACAACAACAACAAAAACAACAACAAACATCCTTAGCAATACAACAATCCCAACATCAAGCCCTTGTGTCCCAACAAAAACAACAAGCCTTACTAGCTCAATAGTATGCCCAACAACAACAACAACAAGGTTCCTACTATAACCCTCAATAGAACATTGCCAATACAAACACGTTAGGAGCATATACACCAGCACAATCATCACCTTCACAATATCCTACACCACCATATACACTATACAACACCCCATCATACTAGAATGCCATCCCACAATACACAATATATGTTCCTCCATGAAACCCTCTAGATGATATGGCATCACAAATTAAGGCGTTAACACAAGAAATACAATATATACAAATGGGAAAGATGAAGAAACCCCATACATAGAACTTATGCCCATATCCATTCGATCGAAACATCACAATGGTATCGTTCTCTCCCAGTTTTGAAGTACCCAAATTCGACAAATACAAAGGGAGAGGAAGTCCTGTAGACCATTTCAAAGAGTTTAACATCATTTTTATGGAGGTTTCCTACAATGAGTCCTATTTGATGCACATCTTTCCATGAAGCTTGATAGGCCCAACCATCGATTGGTTTTCTCAATTGCCTCCAGGAATTTAAAACATTCAAAGAAATCATTGATAAATTCAGAGATCATTTATCCTTTTACCTTGACATGGACATAATCCTAGAAGAGTTATATACTCTCAAAGAAAACAAAGGAGAATATTTTTCCAATTTCTTGCAATGATGGAGACAAAGAGCTAGCAAGAGCAAGTGGCTCATTCCCGATGAACAAGTAGGGATAATCGTATCAAATGTAGATTCAGATCTATCCTTCCACTTGAAGATGCAATGCATTACCTCTTATGATGAGCTTGTTCCTAGAGCCCTTAACATCGAGAGAACTCTAATCTCATAGGAAATACTCAAGCGTACAAAGATAATCGCCCATCAACTAGTTTAAATGACAAGCCTCATATCTGGGCTAAAAATAAGAACATAAGCAATGATGGCATGGTAGATGTTAAGGTGGTGCTAAGTGCTCCTAGGCCGAACAACAATCACATAGCTAACATTCAACCAACTGTACAACTAACAAAATCACCACAAAATAATTAGATCAACAACACCAAAATGCAACAACAGTGAACTCCTAACAAGAACAACTATCCAAAACACAAGTACACACAGTTGTCAGAACCTATCAAAACTATCATGAAGAAATTGGTAGAGTCAAACTTGATAACGCTTCCCAATTTCAAAAACTACAAAGAACCACAGGATAAACCACCTTGGTACAATGAAAATGATCTCTATAATTTCCACAAAATCAATGGACACAAAACAACGAACTACGTGAGGCTCAAAAATATTATCCAAGATCTTATACTAAGCTATTTCAAGCTATGGTAGGACATATCACTAATCATCTTCTCACCTTCTCGGAACAAGACCTACCATCACAACCATCTCATAATCGTGCTTTACACCTTGAGGTCATTATTCATAAGAATAAGGTTAAAAGAGTCCTAGTAGATGGAGGTGTTGGTTTGAACATTTGCACCCTTAAGTTGATCAAGAACTTGGGCTATTCAAAATATTCTATTAAGAAAGCAAAGAGTACCACCATCAGAGCATATGATGATCAAGAATGGGTATCGCAAGGCATCATCTCACTACCTATCCAAGTGGGACCCACCATTGTAAAGACTACATGTCAAGTGTTAGACCTTGATCTCCCTTACAACATCCTGCTTGGCCGATCATAGATCCATGCCCTAAAAGTTGTAGCTTCAACCTACTGCCAATGTGTAAAGTTTCCTTTTGAGGACAAAGAAGTTACCATCCATGGAGATCTTAAGCCTTTCTACTAATGTAAAAATCTTGATGCAAAGTTCTATAATATTCCCCAAGTACCCAAGAATGATGAAGGGCCTACACCTTCTACCTCATTTTTTGACCCATCATCCCTTGCATCCACCTTAGAAACAAAAACGCCCATTTGTGTGGAACATTCCTGATATCAAAGTAGTGATCCAGGATGATGGTTGTGGAAACTATAAACTAATGAAGGATACTTTTATGTTGGGAGAGCTAACTCTTTCTCCCAAATCTCATGGGAAACCCACACCTATCAACAAAGAGGCTGAATCAATCAAAATGGCAGCTACTACATTCACCAAGTGGGGGGACTTGAACAAAAAAGATATTAATGAGTAGGATATCTCTAAGCTGCTATATCAAGATGAAAGACCTGTCCCTGTTCTTCCCATGGAAGATGATAACAAAGGCTTGTAGCCAATGAAGGGAATGGGGTATACCAAGAATGAAAAATTGGGACAAAATGAAAATGGTTTTCTAGAACCCATCGTTCTTAAGAGATGTCTAAAGAATCTTGGCTTAGGATGTACTAATAGTAAGGTTACCCTTATTGGAAAAGGTAATTCCACTAAATGAGCTGAGGCTTCCTCTTGGTTACCAACATCCTGTGACATGACCCTAGATGACTTCCCCCTCAATGTTGCTGACCTATTTGAGAATAACTCCCTCTTCATGATACTACATCATCCTTCAACCCAAAAAACCAACCAAATGAAATACACCTGGTATACCTCCAACTCATTGACTTGGACCAATGAGGACCACCGATTCTAGATTTGTTAAAAAATGATGAAGCGATCTCAGAATTCACGGGACTTCACAACAACTTACTATGGGTATATCACAAAGTAGGTTTTGACATAGAGCTAGACACATGGGTGTACTATGGGGAGATGATTGAATCCTTCAGTCACAAAATGGATAACATGCAACTAACATGTAGATCTTTGAGTGAAAACCACATTGTGGCACTTTCTAATCCTAAAATAGTAAAAAGAAAGGATGTATCCAAGGGTGAAAACCTCTCTAAGGTGCCCAAGGATGAGGGATTCAATCTCCCCCTTAGTGCAATGCATCCAAAGAAGTTAGTAGTGCTAGAAAAGAAGGCTACCCCAGTAAATGTGGGAACTGAAGAGGCACCAAATATCACGTTCTATGCCAAATCCTTGTTGGATGAAGAATATAAGAAATTAGCAGCATTCCTGAAAGAACAAAGAGCCAAATTTGCATGGTCATACATAGATATACTAGGCCTTGATCCAAAAGTGGTTGTGCATCATTTAGCAGTCTATCCCGAGGCTAAACCAGTGAAGCAAAAATTGAAAAAATGGACCTTCAGATTGCACTCTTAGTAAAACTTGAGTTACAAAAGCTTCTCGATGTTGGATTCATCTAATCTATAGATTATCCTGAGTGGGTTTCCAACCTGGTACAAGTCTCCAAACCCACTGGGGACATCAAAATATGCACATATTTTAGAGACTTAAACAAGGCATGCCTGAAGGATGATTTCCCTCTTCCTAACATAGACATCATCGTGGAATTAATAGTTGGGCATGAAATTCTATCACTCATGGATGGTTTTTTAGGCTATAATCAAATCATGATCACCAAGGAGGATCAACACAAGACTACATTCACTTGTCCATGGGGGAAATATTGCTGGAACATGATACCATTTGGGCTAAAGAATGCAAAGCAATCTATCAAAGAGAAATGACCCTCATCTTTCATGACATGATCCAAAAAATAATCAAAGATGATGTGGATGATATTTTGGAAAAGTCAAAGAAAAGGAGTGAGCACATACAAGTCTTGGGACCTGTTGATGGTGTTTTCTACACAGCAACAACTCAGACAGAAAATAGTATTCTATCTCTCTTGAAAGATAATCTTCAACAATAAATTGCTGAAATCACCCCAAGGTCTCTCGGGTGTCAGGTCATGACAATGCATAAACAACTCAGATAATATGTGAAAATGCTAGTAATCACAATCGGACCTTACTACAAGAAAACTGTATCTTTCCAATTTATCTAATTTTGCAATATGGTGATCTTGAATCCTAAATCTAACCAAATGATAAAGAAACAACAAAAGATGAGGGCATAAGAGGTATAATGAAATCTAAACTATTTCTAAGATGAACAATGTAAATGATAGATATATGGAATGGACCAATCTCCAATAACCAATTCCTGCTTAACCCACAATGCGATATCACAAGAATGGTGCAATCTTCTAAGGCATACAGATTTTCAAATCATAGACATTCATCCACAATCGAACTAAGCACAAATAGATGTATGGTCCAGGTTGACTTCACCAGTCTACTACAATCAGATAGTTACTGGGAGTATAGACCAGAGATTGCTACAAACATTCCAAACATGAAATCATAAACATTATTCACCAAACTAATCTAATTTTGAATCTAACATTAATCCAATCTCTTCGAGCAATTTCAAAAGAAAGAACAACAAGAACCATGCAAGATAAACTAACACAAAAGAATTCACCAGAGAAACCACAATGCCTTCAATTGTATTAGATCACCAAAATATAGCAACAATTCCACCGTTCTGTGTTACAACACCTGCTCGAAAGAACTAACTACTATCTCTAGTACAAAATTCTCTAGCTCTTTTCTTAGTCTAGCTTGTCTAATTCTCTACTATCTATTCAACGCTTACAAATGAGGCAAGAATGCCAATTTAAAGAAGACCCCAAAACATGTCGGCCCAGCCAAACATTTACAAAATAAAAATAGCCAAAAACAAGTTGGCCTCAGGAATTCAAAATAAGGTACACATTAAATGCCGGTACATCATCAAGGTTAGCCACAACACATTCCCCAATGCAACTTGGATCAACACATGCCCTATAATAATAGGGAAGCACAAATCACAGAGTGACATGGCATTAACTTCTACCTCCCTTATCCTTATTCTGATCCAACAATTCATGAACCTTCAGAAGTACCCTATCCAACTCAGGAACAGGTGGCAAGGGTAGGATTTTGAGCTGACATTCAATTGAGTCAATATCTTCCTTTGACTGCTTAACAGTTTGATCCCAATCAACCTTGTATGCAAGGTACTTATCCATCACAACCAGATAAGTAGCCGCATCATCTAGTTGGTGCTCTGTCACATAATCTTCAATATTAGTGGCATAGACATCATGCCACCATTTCTTCAATTGTTCAAAACTCAGGTACTTAGGAGTGATCTTCCTCCTACCAGTCATTACCTCAAAAAAGGTTATGCATCCATCATAAGCATTAGTCAAATTACTATCAATTTGCTTCTTTTGTTTATAGATCTTTCTGATGACCTTCTGCCAGATCTGCAGGGCTTCAAACCATTCCCAAGGCTCATTAACCCTAGATGAGGAGAAAATTCCATCAACCACTAGCTGATCCTTACCATACTCCATGATTATCTTTGTTTTCTGCAATAAGAGATCAGTGTCCTCCTTATTATGAGACAAAACATAATCTAATGAATCCTTAGCCCTTACCGCATCCTTTCCAGTCGAAAGGATCTCCTTTATTGCATCATCTCCCTTGGCTTGTACCTCCTTCAACCAATTTACCGTAGCCTGAGTGGAAGATTTCATCTTTTCTAACTCAGAAATAGTCTCCTTTGGCAAGAAACCAACAGTAGCAGAAGAGGATGGGTGAAAAGATTGCAAAGGCTTTATCAAATCTTCTAGACATTTCCTAAGCCTTTCATTCTCTTTCTTTAGTTCATGCTTAGACTACGTTTCCTTCCTCAATCTCCCAATGATCACTGCACTGGACCCCTCATATTCTTCAATATCTTGCTCCATAGAAGTAGGCCCAAGATTGATAGTCTGTATATCATAATCTTTCCCGATGACCTCATCTTTACTTTTATCAGTAGCAGGGGTAGCAATATGAATAACCCTGTTACTAGCTTTATCTCTTTCGATCTTAGAAACCACTTGGCTACTTTCTTCCTCTTACCCTTTCCAATCTTAGCCAACATTTTATCCCAATTGAGAGGAGTGTCCTTAACAATGACCTTTTTCCTTCTGATCTCTTTGTTTAGCCAATCTGGAACAACAGGATCCACCCAGGTTTCATCCTCCCTAACCTCTTCATGCTGATCTACTGTCTCATCCTTCTCCTTTTCTGGAGATTGATCACCTTTGTTTTCCAACTCTGGCTCCTCTTCTTGTAGGGGTGATGGAGTCTTAACAAGAACATCTTCCTTCTCAAGGGATCTATTATCTTTACTACTTGTAGGAGAATCCTCATACTGAACCAACAGAGAAGGATGCATTTCCACATCTCCTACCTCAAACTCAATAGCCGCGCCATAAATCTCCCCATCCTTAAACGGTTCCACTTCCTCGCTGGTCTCATACTCTTCATGAGTTGTCTGCTCAGGTGCACCCAGTGAAGGAGAGGTATCTTTCTGTTGTTCCACAATGGATGCTATTGGAAGAGGATATGCCTTTTGCATAGTCTCCTTGGGAGATGGAGTTCTTGACCTTCTTGAATAAACTTGGGTTTTCTCTCCTGAGCTCTCCACATCAACCATAGGAGGATCCACCTTCTCCTTAGAAGTTTCCTGATCTTTCTTCTTAGAAGCCCTGATTGTCTTTGACCTTTTTGGCTTTGGAGGAGTGTCTTCTTTCTCTGCTTTCTCAAGTCCCTCCTCTTCTGTAGAATTACCTATTTTCAAAGTTCGAATCCTCTTCTTTCCCTTGGGTTTCCTTTTCTGTTCAGGTTTGCTCTCCTTAGGGCCTCTGATTTTAATCTTAAAAGGTGAGCCTATCTTAGTTT
Source organism: Sequoia sempervirens (assembly GCA_007258455.2). NCBI lineage: Eukaryota > Viridiplantae > Streptophyta > Pinopsida > Cupressales > Cupressaceae > Sequoia > Sequoia sempervirens. The sequence goes on along the minus strand of VDFB02075321.1, from coordinate 104,285,304 downwards.
TTCCTGTAGAACCATCCTCACCAGACTCTTCTGAGGTGGAATGAGCATTCAAATTTCCCATCAGATTAAAGGTGCAAGGTAACTTCTCACTTTCCAATTCCCATTATGTTTTAGCCATGACTTGGTAGACTTCATAATAGGAGCCATCAGCTCCTCCAACTCAGTTATCTCATTTTCTGACCAGTTTACCTCTCCAATGGATCTGTCCTTGACTGATTCAAATGCATGATCCTGAACTAAATTCCCATCATCCTCTGACTGATCAGGAATCAACTTGACATTGTACATTCTTATTACATCAACTGGAAGCCTAAAGTATCTTTTCTTCCTCACCTCAAAGTCATCCTTGTTGTTCACCTAGTAATCCTCTAGATCATCTTTGTGGTGATATTATTTAGTAGCCTTCTTTTGTGCTTCGCCAGTGATGTCAAAATTTACCCTCTTAGAATGGAAAGAGAAACCAAAAGTACTCAACTCTTCCCCTGATGTTTGGGCTGATTGGATTGAAGGGAAAACCTCACTTATACCAATTTTCAAAGGAAAGTCCTCACCAAACCCTGTCTTGTGCTTCTCCTTTTTAACAACATCATCGAAATCACATATCTGTCGGGTAACCTCCAAGAGTATGATATGGTCAGTGGGATATATTGGTAGTCTGTATGGAGCAGTCAGACATCCATCAATTCTGATATAAGAAAAGGTGGGGAATTGTAAACTAGGCTCCATATCTTTTAATCAACTTCTTAGCTCCATCACAAATTCTCACATGCTTTGCATTCTGGAGCAACCTAGTAATATGCATAGTGAATGCATCATTCACTCTTCTATAATTCAGATTCCCTAGGTGTAGCTTAGGGTACACCTCATAAATGACATCTTTCCCAAATGTTCCTTTTGGACTCAATCCCCTATATGGATAAAATCTGGCAAGTACATATACCACATAAGATGTCATGGTAAATTTCTTGGTTTCCAGCACATCTCTCATCTGCCTGTCAATCATCGCACTGATAATCCCTGCCCAATGGTAATTGATGCCTTGCTCAATCCTATTAATGACATGCACCATCCAACTCTCCAATGCCCCAGCACTCTTCAAGCCCACCACCCTACTTAACAGTGTGACTGCATCATATATATCTTGTCGAAACTTGACCCTATGTAACTATTTAGGCAGCTTGGAGAAATGAGATTTTGGCTTCTCCAGCCAGGAATTGATCATCTGCTGGGCTTTGGTAGGTTCATCCTCATAATAAGTCCTTGCCAAGTCCATGTACAGGGCACACACACATGATAAGTCCGGCATATCAAATGCCTAGGCAATGGAAACTGGATTGAAATTTGCTAATACTCTTCCATCAGTGCTGACAATCCTCTGCGTATCAAAGTCATAATGTCGGGCACACTCCAATATCAATTCATAGCACTAAACCGCAGGAGGAAATCCTACCACATGAGCCAGTCCGGATTTCACCACTCCCTTGGTCAGGACTGATAAATCCTTCTGAGCTAACCTTTCTTTGAACCCTTCATATCTCCAAGCTCCTACATTGGTATCCGAGACCTCTGACCAAACTAAAGCCACTTTACTATCCGGCAACTGACTCTTCATATCCAGCCTTGTTCTTTCAACATCTGTAACTGAGGATCCCTCTGTATCTCCCTTCGACTTTCCTGCCGGTGCCTTGCTTGATTCATCCTGCATTCATAAAAGAGCCTCATGAAAATCCAATTATCATCCATATTTCAATCAAAAGGTTAGTCTCGAAACCACATGAAATCATTAAGATAAACCACTAATCATGAATCTCGAAAATCTGGGAAAATGGGGCAATCTAGGAAAATCCAGTCGGGGTGGAATTTCGGAGAAATCCAACCCAGACAGACTCATGCTGCCAAGACATCATTCATCAAATAAATCATCAGTATAGACAAAAGACATGCATGATTTTCATAAGATTCATCCACTAAACAACAAGAAATCATCATCCAACATTTAATTCCTTATCCTAATTTCGAAAATCAAAATCAAATGGAACCAGGAAGAAAATCAGAAAAATCCAAATAGTTCAGATTTCCGCAGACAGCTTGAAATTCTGGGAACTCATCATACTCCGGGGAAAGGAAAAATCCAGGAAAATCCAGGTGCCCAGAAATTCCGCGGACACCTCGGAAACCCGATGATCGTTTGACGAGCAGACTGTTAATCGAGTGATCGAACAAACCCCCCATCAGAATCCAACAAACATGAACTCAACTCCAATAAGCCAAATTTTGACTGCATTTGAATTTAAATTCCCAAATCTCTCAAATGGTTGATCCCTGCAACGAAATAATGATGCCCTAAATTTAACGATCAAACCCCCGCCATGAGAGGTAGGGCAAGCTTGAAATTCAGGCACTCTCCCTCAGAACGATTAAACTAGGGCACACCAGGGTCTCAAGCGTCATGAGCAAGGTCAAGCTAGATGCAAGGTGCGAAGATCACAATGAATCCACTGAACCTAACAACCTTGAGCGGACATAATGAAACCCTACCTTCAAAAATTAAACCAGATTGCGCACAAACAAGGCACGACCTCAAAAGAATGCCCAGGCACACCCGAAATTCCACCGACAAGATGAAGGGACGCGCAGTGTAGGCATTGAAAACTTGCAAAAAGGTGAACCAAACCCTAATTCGATAAATATGTAACCATGAAACAAGAAGGGCCGACCCAAATAATCACCAACAACAACCTGAAAGATTCAATCACAAGCGCAAAACAATAGGAGGGGTCAACAATGACTTACCATGGATTAAATCCGAGTGAACCTAAAGCCCAAAGTGATCACTACAAATCAGGGTGCCCTAGCCGTGAAAATATCAACACAAACGCCTAAGGAATCCATGCGCACGCAAACCAAATCCAGCGACCAAAGCTTAAAAAATGAACAAACAAACGCTAGAGTAGATAACAAATGAATAATGAAATTAGGAAGAGCACCAAAATCCCTTAAATTCACTCACACTCGCACTAGAGAAGACGTACCTCAAGCATTAATGGCTAACAAGACATATCAAGAAAGTTCAGAAACCCAAGGTCAAACGGAAATTCTGAAAAATCTGAGCCAACCGGACTATCCTGGTGAGCATGAATTCTGCGGACGACGCACCCCTCTGGGACTCCAACAAAGTCCCAGAAAATTTGCGTGATCCGAAAAATCCCGGATTCAACCAGAAACCCGGACTCCGAAAAATCCAACATTGACAGACGACAAACTAGGACCCGGGAAAGTCCGAGTGAGCCGAAAAATCCTGGACCCAGAGCAAAACCCGGACTTCCATTAAGAACCAAGTTTGATCAATTCAACCTTCAGGGTAAGACCAAGGCAGGAAAGATCAACATCCCAAGACCTTAAAAGGACAAATCCAATAAAACCCAAAGGTCAAAGAGACATCATAAATTAGAAATCAGAGGGTCCCTACTCCAAGTGGGGCGTGTGTGCAAAATTGCACAACAGGACCCATCTTCGATAGGCTCAAAGAGTATAAGGTACGACTAAATCCAAAAAAATGTGTCTTTGGGGTGACATCAAGAAAGCTTCTTGGTTACATTATATCACAAAGAGGGATAGAAATTGATCTAGCAAAGGTAAAATCCATCCTAGACATGGAACCACCACAAACATTGAAGTAGATGAGAGGGTTACAAGGAAGATTGCAGTCCATCAGGAGGTTCATAGCACAATTATCAGATAAAATCCATCCTTCCTTGCATATTCTCCATAAAGGAATAAATTACAAGTGGGATGAGAAGTGTGATAAAGCTTTCTAGGAAATCAAGGACTATGTCTTGACACCTCCAATGCTCATGCCACCAATACCAAATAAAACCTTGATCGTATATATATCAATAACATTAGCATCACTAGGTGCTCTTCTGGCACAACATGATGAAAATGGAAAGGAAAGAGCCATCTACTACATTAGCAAGACTTTGGTGGGCTATGAAATGATCTATTCATCCATTGAGAAAGCATGCCTAGTGGTGGTTTTTACTTCACAAAAGTTCAGACACTACATGCTGTCACATCAAATTAAGCTTATTGCAAAAATTGATCCATTGAAATACCTATTATCAAAAGAAACTCTCACTGGATGAATGACCAAATGAGTCATGATCTTGACTGAATTCGACATAAAATATGTGGAGCATAAGGAAATCAAAGGAAAAGTGATCATAGACCAACTAGCGGAAGCACCTATTTATGCAGAGAATTTGTTGACATCTGAATTCCTTGATGAATCAACATTCCTTGTCAATATGACCAATCAATGGAAAATGTACTTTGACATAATGTTTACCCAACATGGATTAGGGGTGGGTATTCTTTTTATCACCCCTCAAGGTGATTGCATCACAAAGTCATACATGCTATCATTTCTGTGTACTAACAACATTACTGAGTATGAAGCCTTAATCACTGGTCTAAGGATAGCAGTTCAATGGAAGATACAAGAGATGAAAGTATATGGAGACTCACAATTGGTTATCAACCAAGTCAATGATGTTACTGTTGACGCCAAAAATTGACGAGGTAATAGTGTCTTATGTGAAACTCAGTTTAAGGGGGACCTTTTACACTAAACTGAGTGACCTCAAATTTTTAAAGAAGCCGACTTCTTCTATAATGGGTTTTGGAGAGGGAAAAAGAAACAAATATAATGAAGCAAGGTCTAATCTAAGGCGATGCGCCAAAATCTACTTATGGGCACGATAAATCATAGATTGAGAGGCCTGAATAGTGTTGTTACGTTCTAAAACGTCAAAAACTTAAAACTATAGCATAGATAATTTATTTATTGACATAAAATAATATTGCATATATCCTCACTACTAAGAAGAGTCATTAGACATGATTTAGGTAAGCAAGCTTGTATTCAACATATATAGAAGTTCTTCAAATGAAATTTTTAAGACAGTATAAAGCACAGTTTACAGTTTAATCAAAGCATGAAAAATAGAAAGGCCGAACAATTGGCATAGTATGAAAGTTTCTTGCAAATAAAATAGTAAAAGAGGCCTGGTGTCTTTTGCTAAAACCAGCATATTTTTCTCAAAATTTTTGGACCACCTCTCATCGATAGAGAGAGTATATAGAGCAAGAAAAGAAACCTCCCACCACTTTGGAGAACTGCAACAGAAAAGATCTCGCAATCCCTTGCAATGATGCCTGAATCAGAAGATTCCTAAGGCCGTTACAATGACATCGAGCCGGAACACAGCATTCAGCCGCCCTGGGTATAGGTGCATCCTTTGCAATGATGGCGGTGCTCCCAACAAGGCTTGAGTAGACAAATGTCATCCTCGCCGCGAATGATCATGACCAACAGCAACTAATAGCGTTGTTTAGTTCATCTGGCCCATCGCCCGCATAATAGATCAACATTTAGGCACGTGGCAGCCTCCCGTTGCCCATATAAAAACCTCTCCCATTGCTGCCAAATATTTACGAAAATGCAACACGTGTCAATGGGCTGAGATCCTTATCACAGTGGAGAGAACGCTGCATCAGCTGGGTGTGAAAGACGCGTGGCAGCATTTCGCTACTCACAGCTATTTATTTCTTTACTATGTTGAAAGATTTGCGAATGATTGCCACCTAACAGAAAGTGGGACCCGCCAACACCTTTTAGAAATAAAAAAGAAACCCTGCAGAAGCATTTCGCAGCCCGTCGAGGCCTTGAGGAAGCAAGTGACAAATGCAGCTCGTAACCGCAACACGTGGGAGCCTAGCATAGCCTCCCAGGAACCGAAAGAAAAGCCGATACCCTGAAGTTGCGAAGAGGAGATGCGCAAAGTGGCAGATCAAAAACTTGATGGAAAGCTGAATAAACTCGGCGATGCATAGGCCGACACACACACAATACAAAAAGAAACCCGAAGGGAGCTGCTCAAATATTCATTTTAATAGCTTTTGGCGACTATCAGGGGCGTTTCGAATAAGGAACGGAGAACCTAAAAAAAATCTCTCTGGTGCTGTAGACCAGAGTTTTATCCATAGGGTTAATAGAGTCAGAGTTTGGAAAGAGCTGCCTGCAAGGGTGACCATTCATTTTTAGACGACTTTGTGATGCTACACAAATTTTCCTGTGGTCCGCGTAGATCAATAGTTTCCTTGTAAGGCAGTACATCGGGTAGACCGGTGCCTGCTTGTATATGGAAAAGTAGCTATGAGAGCGGATGAATGACTACCTCAATGTTGACTGCTGTTGGGGAGCTGCTGAACTCCCTGAAAGCCTTTGGGTCATTTTCCTTCTGCTCAATAACTTCAACAATCTGTGTAGTTGTGGCAATAGAGCCATCCTCGAGGAACAGGGACGACAGCCCCATCCTGCCTAATTCAGAGAAACTTCCCCGTATGCCATCTAGTGCCTTACTTAGAAAATCCGCGCTTACCTTAGTGCATTGGAAAGTAGAGTGACAATGAATTAATTTGTTTGCCATTTGGGCAGCAATGTCCCGATCTTCAATACTCGCTCTGACAATGATTTCATTAGAGACAGAGTATAGCTTGTTGAGAAAGTCCCTCGCTTTGGGAACCTTCTCTAGGATGAATCATGAGAATTGCTCAATTGTATCGTGGGCCTCTTGATTGAGCCTTGATGCCTTGTTGATAAATCAGAGGGTAGGCTGCAGTGTTAGGTAAAAGGTCTTGAGTTTCTCCTCGTGAGAAATGTATAATTGCCTAACCAGTGGAATGACATCGGGTTGGGCAGGGGAAGGCAACATAGAGGCTTTAAGCGAAGTAATCTCCGCGTCTCTTGAAATAAGGGCCTCAACTAATTCTTCCTTTTTCCTTTTCTCGGACGCTAGCTGTTCCGCATAGTTGCTCATTTCTTTATTCCAATTCTGCTCAGCTCAGGAGTGATTTGCTGATTGCTCCTCCAGAGAAGCCTTTGTCTCTCAGAGCTCTTCCTTTAGTTGAGCCTTTAGGCCTTTAAATTCGGCCTCTTTCTCTTGTTTTCCTTGCTCATATTGAGCCTGTTGGCGTTCCAACTCTTCACCTTTTTGTGTCATCACCTGACTATGCTCAAGGCGGAGGCGCTCAAACTCTTCATCTTTTAGCTGTAGGTTTTGTCACACTTCCTCGTTCTTACTTTGCAACTCTTTTATTATGCTTGGGTCAGCAACCTAGGTTTTCACAATTTTGCCCCGAAGCCTGTTCCTTTCATCTTCTGTTGCCAGCGCCCTTTCATTCATGCGGACGATATCTGCTTCTAAGGACTTCTCCTTCCTTTCTAGAAAACTCACCCTTTCCCTGGCTGGCCTGAGCTGCTCATCATTTTTCTTTAACTGGCGACCAGTTTTGAGGAAGTCGGAAGTGACTACCTGTTGCGTCTCCTCCATTATTTTGACCTTATCCTATGGTTAGGCTACCTTCATGTCGAGTTCGACCGCATATATCTCATAGTCTTCTGGTTGCATTTCTCCCAGAGGTTTGCTTACCATTGGATACATGGTTGCGAACTTCAATTCTTGTCGGGCCTCATCATACAAAGCTTGTACTCTTTGCTCGGCGGGACCACTGTCATCTTTTGCCTTGCATTTCCTCATTCTATTCACGCGTGCCTCCTTTCCGCAATCTATCTGTGCTATGAATTTAACTGGTGACAAAACTAGTCCACCTGTGAAAGGAGCACTGGAAGGTAGGGCATAGGGGTAGGTAACCTTCATAGGTGCAGGCATCTGCTTCTTCTGGAGAGTGATTGTTTGCGGAGAGAAGTGCAGTATGTTCCATAGTTTGGTTTGAGGACTAATGGCTGGGCTAGACATTTGTAGTGACTGAATCAGAGAATCAACCGCAAGGCTCATTGGTCGGGAAAGGGGAGTCGCTAACAGGGTGTTAGCTTGTAGCAATGGAAGAGGATCTGTGATCAAATCAGAGAAAGAATGGGCACCGATAGGGGGAACACCCTCCGATAACGGTGCGAGGGAGGTCTGAGTGGCGGCGATAGGCATGAGTATACTTGGAGGAGTAATTATAAGCGGGTGAGCCTGCGAAAATTGGGCGAATCCAACCGAATAAGTCAGACCAAAAGCAAAAGTTAGAGGGCCAGGATTTATGGCAGGAGTCGCCAGTGAGGCAGGGGCAGATACGAAAGAATGAGATGCAAGAGAAGAGGGAGTGAATTGTACCTGTTGACTAGTTGTTGGTGTTTCTAGAAATGTTAGAGGCTCCATGATTTCAACCTCTGGTTCCTGAGTAGCAGCGAGTACTCTTGCTCCGGAGGGTTCTTGCGAACCCTCTCCGATAACACGCTGCCGCTTTGCAGGAGGAACCTCCCTAGCTTCGGCAGTCATCTCCTTTTGTTGAAGTGATGGCCTTGCTATTTTAGAAGTCCAAGTGAGTGTATGCGAGCCTCTTGATATATTGAAACGTATGTTCATGGCCACATAGGCGGACTGTCTAAAGACTTTCTCTTTTTGTGCAGAGGAAATCGATGTCGCCGCTTCCTCTTCCTGTTCTTTGAATTCCTCCTCTTCGCTCCTGTTAATACGAGAACTCGGGCTGGGATGGCTTTCATTCCACCACCTTTCAAATTCCTAGTCATCTCCTAGTTGATTGTAAGGAGCATTTAATTGTGCAATCTCCTAGCGATATTTCTAGAAATCCTTTATTTTCTCCTCACTCCATTCTTCCTCCCTCTTTAACCTGTTGTACATGCCGCGCTCCATAGGGACATTATCTTGTGCCACAGCCACAGGAAAGTAGAACTTGTGCCATGGGCCTCTAGTGTCCGACGTAGGGATTTGCGCCAATTCAACAAAATCCTTATCTTTGTCCATTTGGGGGTTACACCGCTTCTCCTAGTATGGTCGGAAAATATGGGTAACTCTCATATGTGGCTCCGAAAAGTCATCGAAAGGGTTGTATTCCTACTTATCATTTACTAGTACCAACCCTAGATGTGCCAGCTTATCTTCTAGCAACTGGTGTGATTGTTTTTCAGAAGAGTTACCGACTTGAAATTCTTCGGACAAGTGAAGAATCCCTTCTTCTTGACCCTTTCGCTACTACAAAAAGTAAAATCAATGACACAAACCTGTCGGAACATTTCCAGCGTGAGCACTCTATCCGTGACACAGGCTGGGAGCAGGAAAAGTTTACCAGTAAAACCTCACATTCGAAGGATTGTAAAATCCTTGACCAAGAACCAATCAAAAGCAGGGGTGAAACTCTGCATAAATCCAGCCTGTTCTCTATCGAGCCAGATAATATCACCCTCTCCGATCAAATCATTCAAGATCGGGGCTATAAAATAGTCTGCAAATACATAATAATCATATGATGCAGAAAGGAATGGTGTCCATACGGACACTGACTTCCTTTTATTTTTCTCATCAAAAATTGATCGCGAAAAAAAATTGGGCAAAGAAATCCGGGTTCTGATGCAGAAACATGTGGACCAAGAAAGAGACAAACCTAAACTTTTTCTCCGCCTGATAATCCTCAATTTGCTATTTCATTTCTTCAATCATAAATTCAGCAAAATCATACCAGAAGAGTTTGTGTTGCTTGCGAAATTGCATCGCCGGTCCCAGTTGAAAGGCCTCTATCTTCTCATCAGAGTCTCGGCTACATACAAAGGCCAGCATGGACATGGCGTCCTAGAGATCGTCGTGAAATACACCATGAGACAATGAAATACTTGGTGTTTTAGTGGCTGAGACACCTTTCTTACCAGTCTCCTCTAACAAGAACTCCGAGCTAGTTTTCATCTTCCTCCATATTTTCTCTCCCTTGCTCGGGCAAAAAAGCTCGATAGTCTCCTTCCTTTTACTCGGATCCGGGATACATAACATGTGCCAGATGGCCTCTGGAGTGATATGCACCCTTAAGTTGCGGCCTTCAATGTAGTGGGTATCTGGATTATAGCGCTGAATAGCAACATCAATCACTTTTGGGCAATAGTGCACCAGTGGGATCATGTATTAAGGAAGACCACTATACCAAACTCTACTCACCGTAGATTGGTCTGCCTTTGTTGCCGATAACTTTGCACAAGCTGCCTCTCTGAGTGACTTAGGGTTGTTCGCTAGAATTGGGTCGTAGATATTGTCCCAGCTTTCCTTAACTTTTTTCTGGTTTCTCCATTTCTTGGGTCTATTTAGCTCTTCTGTGTGGGCTCTCCTTGTCCTTCGGGGTATACCAGGTATAGCGTACGCCACATCCTCATAAACATATACCTCTACTGAAGAATGAATAGCCGTGAATAACTCTTGGCTAATTTCTTCCTGTATTGGCTGAGCTGAAGATTCTGACATTTTCCTTCTCTGAAGATTTTTGTAAGCTCCTAGTTGACTACGACTATGCTTGGCTCTAGATAGACAGACAAAAAACAAATCTGCACTTCTCCTTGCATTTGTAAAAAGACTTTAAAATATTAAGCCTTTTCATGCTATAATAGCAACCTTTCCCAAGGTGGTAGGTGAAAGCAAGCCTTTTGAATTTAATTCGACATGTACCGGTAACCCTGCAAATTGTGCGAAATGAACTGATTACTATTTTGAGGCGGCTGGAGTTCATTATTGCATTTGGGTGATCGTGTGATATGCCTTGATATCCTTGGAACTTGAGCCAACAATTAGCTTGCTAACCCTGCATTAGCATGCCCTGGCAATTAATATCCTAGCCGGAATGATTGCGCCAAGAAAACGATCATGGCCTGAAAAGATATGAATATCGCCTTGGGTTCTGGGATGCGCTTGAGAGATGACACAATAGCATACGGCCACACGTTTCACTACCAACAAGGGCCACCTTTTTAAAGCTAATTTAATCAACTTCATTTATTTAAGCACGCCTTGAGCTGTGCTATCACAGATGTAACTGGCCCGAAAATGTGAACAAACGCAAGCCCGCCTTTCAAGAAAGCAACTACCATAATATCACATTTTTTTGAAGCGAATTGGCAAGCATCTTGTCAATTTTTCTATAAATAGGCCAGTAGATAGTGAGCAAAACATACTTAGCATTTGAGAAGTGATAGGTCAGTAGCAGAGCGTTAAGCAAGTCCTTTCATAGGTTAGGTGGTAAACAAATTCGGTATTAGCTCAGAAGCCTAGGGACAGTGTCAGAGCAATGGATACCCCAATTCGTCTAACCTCGTATAAGTCATAGACGACATTCCTAGGGGAGACTGAAAAGGATGACGAAGAACAAGCATTCTCTGGTTTTGGTAGCCATTAAGTGGGTTTTAGGAAAATATTGCATAGAATATGAGGATAAGTATCGAGTGAATACCGACGTATGCTCCCACTTTGTAGCATCCATGCTGGACATTTGCGTTCCCTGACCACTGATCCTGAAGCTGGTGAAAGAAATCTTCCCAAAGAAATACCTGAATGGTCTTGGTGAGGTCGTTGCACATGCTGCTTATGGGATAGGTCTGCCAATAGCCAGCGACTTGCGTCGCTTTATTGAGGAAGAAGTTGTCTTCGTTTAGTTGCCATTCCTCAGTGGATTCCACCTACAAACCCGTGACCAACACCAACAGAGGGTTACTCAGGCCCTACACTTCTTGTTTCAGAGCTACAACGTGATACCTTTCTACGACATAGACTAGTATACTAACTTTAGGAACCTGGTGTTTCCACCGCCAATGGTGGTTGTGCCAAATGATGCTGCCAGTGCCGCCGAGGAGCCCATGGACAAGGAAGAAGTGGATGCTGCAGTGAATGCGTCAATTGCTGCCAGTCATGCATTCGGATAGACAACAACCCCTTTGCTTGCTGCTCAAAATGTAACTCTCCTATTGTATATAAGCCTGATAAAAGGCTATCGTATATAATATACCTCAATACTTGTAAATTTTGAAAAATGGCTTCATAGCCATTTTGTGATGAAAAGAACGTATATAAATAGATATTCAGGTAAGAGCACCAAGATGGTTTCTAAAAAAGTGGCTTAAGTGGCCAATTTTTTTTTCTGAAATCAGGAAATATTGACCTTGGACGTGAAATTGAGGATAGCTACACTCAATTTTTTTTGATGGAACAAAAACAAGGACCGCAGTGCTCCGAGTCTACTTTCTAAACTACTAATTTATTTTGAAAATGGTTGACATTAAGGGGTTCAAAAGAGGGACACACACAAATTGCTGTTGTTTTTGTCAGAAAAACATAACATAGCAACTCTTGTGTGACCCGAGCACGGTGGACTATTTTGTAGTATTTTTAAAATCGCTCCAGTCAGAAGTTAGATAATAGTATGTAGTAAGGACTAGATATTTTCTGATAATTTTTTAATGAATATTTGATTTTTTATTAATTTTCTAAGTGGGCATTTCCTAAAAAGCAGAATTTTGGCCGTGCTCCCCCTAAATATTTTTGAAACTAATAGATTTTTTTAAATTTTTTTTTTAAAATTGTAGAATGGAGTCTAGTTTCTAAAATGTAATTTATTTCAAATTTTGATGAACGATTAATTTATAGTGAAAAAAATGCTACTTTTTGAAGAAAAACAGATATACAAAACAAAAGAAATTATGGATGAAAGGCTTAACATTGTTAGAAAGTGAAAAAAATTACATCGTTGGAAAGTTAATAAAGAACCTAACATTACCCATGTCTTCGATTTTTTTGATATTGAACCATATGCAATCTTGATGGTGAGCACGAACCCAACACGAATCCGATTATGTGAAAATTTGTTGAATTTGGAAAAAACACGTCTCTGGTCTTTGGGAATGCCCTCCAAGCCTTTGGGTTGGTATTCCAAGGCAAATACCAAAGCCAAGACTCGATTTAATGAAAAATATAACGAGCGCTGCTATATTTTGCTTTTGACATTTTCCCTCTTCAGGGAGCATTACTAACAACAAATACCGCGCTCGCGTTATGTCTTCCTTTAGTTAAATGCCACTTTATTGAATGTTTGTTGATATGTTTGTATGTTTGTATGTATATGTATACTAGTGTGTCATGTATGTATGCTTATGGGAGAGAGGGTGGGAGTGGGAGAGGGTTTAGTGTGGTAGAGCATGGGAGAGAGTGGCAAAGTGGGAGATAGAGAGGGAGAGTGTGGGAGACAGGGTTGGAGAGAGTGGGTGAGTAGGAGATAGGG